>CM068352.1:25360522-25770522 GCA_034769755.1 Odontamblyopus lacepedii
CAAGAGCTTTATGATGTCTGACAAGCCTGTCCATCTAGAGGCCTCTCTACAGAAAGATGTAAGGACCTCATTCAACTATGAATCATAATCATAATGAATAGTAAAGGCTGTTATATCATATTTCACATTTCTTATAGCTAATTATTTCAGGATGGTGGAAAGAGACCATAATAAATAATTTAAAGGAAAATATTCTAACTTTTGAATGGTTAAAAGTCCTCAACATGCTATCCATATAGAAAAACTGAAACCCAAGAACAGATGTATCTGTGGTTCAACTGTCTGGAAACTCACTGGATTTTGTACTTGTCTTGAACACAGCTCTACTTCCACGGTGAGAGCATCCCGATTAAAATCAAAATCAACAACGAGAGCAACAAAACTGTGAAGAAGTTCAAAATCACTGGTCAGTGTTCGTACAATCATGAGGTCCATACACCTGTAGGCTTATATTACATGACAGTGATTCTAACTCGCCTCTCTCCTGCAGTGGAACAGTGCACAGACATTGTGCTGTACTGTGCCGACAAATACACCAAGACTGTTTACTGCCAAGAGTTTCCGTAAGTGTCCAATTATACTACACACAGGCACAGGGTAGTTTGTTATAGCTGAAGATTAGCCATTTAGAACATTTGTAAAATGAATATAGCCAGTTTATCCCACAAGCTACTGTTTGTATCACAGTAGCACTTGTTTGGAGTAAATTTAAATATTTGTAGCAAAGTGAACTTATCTCTTTCTCCCTTTTCTTTTTCATACTGCTTAAATCAGTTAAAGAGACAGTTAGAAAATAGTAGACTTCTGTATTCTGTTTAGGCAAATACTAATAATTATTCTCAGTAAGCCTCTGTTTGCTAATACAGCAGGCAAGAACTCATCAACACAAAACTGCACAACAAAGATAATCCTTATGAAGCCTAGCTCATCTGGAGATGGGTGCTGACGCTGCACTGATTAAATGTAGACACAATTAAACATACCTTAGTGTCCCTTAAGTGGTTTTATGTACTGTATGAATAGCGCTGTTGATTTTATTTTATTTTTTCAGTGAGACTGTGGAACAAAATGGCACCTACGAGAACACTCTGTCCATTACACCTTTGCTCAGTGACAACAAAGAGAAGAGAGGCCTGGCACTGGATGGACGGCTTAAAGATGAAGATACCAACCTCGCCTCCACCACAATGTAAGAAAGATTCACTGATTTATAGAGGAATTTCTAATGCCAACGTTAATATAGTTCAAAAGAAACAGGTACCTTAGATCTGATGTGTAATTTTTATCTGTTCCACAGCCTGAAGACAAACATTGAGAAGGATGTGCTGGGAATCCTGGTCTCCTACAAGATCAAGATCAACCTGATGGTGGCTGGTGCAGGGTAAATACTTCTAAATTGTTGGACTAATAAGGAAAATAAAATCAAAATAATACATTCTCTCCCTCTTCTTATGAACTTGTATAGCCTGCTGGGAGGCCTTACTGCCAGGTGAGTTAAATATTAAGTTAACTCAAAGCCAATATAACGTTTTTAATTTCTATGATTTGAATTATCCTTTTTCTAATATATTTTTGTCTCTTTATTTAGTGATGTCACAGTTGAGCTGCCATTGATGCTTATGCACCCCAAGCCTGAGGGTAAACATAAATATACATATGCTAAAAACAGAATTATTATTATACTATATTTTTAATGCACCATAAATTTATATTTTATCTTTTGTCCCTCAACAGAGTAAACACCTCAATATTGTAAGTCAAATTTAACCAACTAAAATACACAATAAAAATGAATAAAATATAATAACAATGTTTATTCTTTTTTTCTTACAGTGACACAAAGATGACCAGTCCTAAAGGACTAAAGTCCAGGTGTGTTTGAATAAAAAAATAAAAAAAATAAAAAATGGATACAATTTTTTTAAAAATGTATTTATTTTTATTTCTTTGCATTTTTGTTTGACAGAGACTGGAGGGAATAGAACAAGAAGAGACAAGACTGAGCCATGAAATGCACAGATGCGCCTAAACATTCTCCATCAGTGTTGAAAGATCACTTCTCTGGACACATTTTTATGTTTTCTGTATCGTTGAATATAGCTGTCAGATCAGTGTAGACACAGACCTATCATAAACACACCACTGTGTTATTGGTGTAAGAGAGCATTCTCAGAACTGTTCACTTTTCCTTTTCCTAGTCTTGTGAAAATGTTTTTGATTCCCACTGTGAAAAAACACAATAAATTAAAAAAAATAAAACCAATGACAGATTTTTTATCCCATTATTTACATAGCGAGCTCATCCATAAGACTGAGAGCTGTGTACCAAAGAGAATGAAAGCATCCCATAATCTTTACAGAAGAGGTAAGTATATGTCTATGTACAAAATAAGAAAATGTATTCCCACTTTATAGTTTTCAGAATGGTGAGAAATTAAAATTTGAATTAAACATATTGTTTGATATATAAAAAAGAGTATGATCAGTAATTTGCTTACTGTTATATTATGACATAAACAGACCCAGACAAAAATCTTTAAAATGCTGCATATTAATGCATATATATGAAGTGAAACTTACAAATACAAGGGATTTTTGAAAAGATGCTACACTAGTAATTGTAATTGTCTTGCTTGTATAAAAAATAATATGATAAGAGAAAGAGCTACATTTTACCAAATGCTTAAAGAAACTCTCATTCCTTTATGTATGAAATGCCATTATTCTCAATTAAATGATCCTTTTTGAGGATGAGTAACGTACCGTAAATTCCGGACTACAGAGCGCACCCGATTAAGAACCGCATGCTCAGATTTATGAAGAAAAATCAATTTTGTAATTATATGAGCCGCACCATATTATAAACCGCTGGCCAAAGACTAGGCGGGGGGTTCGCTTCTGCGTCCCCGCCGCCTGGAGCGCCTCCGGGATGGGCCGCGGACGCGGTCCCCCGCTGAACTCTGGGGACGGACTCGCTCACTGGTGACACTTGGGACACACACACGCGCCACAGGCACTTACACACCTTCACACACTTGGGACACACACACGCGAAATGCACATACACACCTTGGCGCTCTGGGAATAAACCACGGTAGCGATCGCTTTAGCCTTCAGTCTGATTTGTACAGTGCGGCCGCGTGCTCTTTGCGTGTTAACCCAGTCCTCCAGAAAGTTTTCAAGCTCAGGCCATCTGCTATGGTTACCTCTGAAAGCTTTGGTTGTCTTTTTACACTGGCTCAGTTCTTCTTGCTGGAGCCTCCACCTTCGCACCATCTACTCGTTTATGCCAATTTTACGGGCAGCAGCTCGATTTCCTTCTTTAACTGCCAGAGTGATCGCTTTTAGTTTAAAAGCTGCATCATATGCTTTTCGTCTGGTATTCTCCATGTTGATGAGGGTTAGCAGAAAGACTGAAATAAGGAAGTTGTGATTAATCATACAATTTCATTGGACCTCAGTGAACTACTTATTCATTTTATTGGTCCATGTTTTTCCCGCGATGAAAAAAAAAAATAAAAAAGCCGCTTCATATTACACGCCGCAGTGTTGAAAGTGTAGAAAAAAAGTAGCGGCTTGTGATCCGGAATTTACGGTATATACATTAGTTTGGAACAGCAGGGGGCAGCACTGACTAAAATCTGTTTTCTGTCAAACGAAGAAGAATTTTGTTCTGACGTCATCGCGCAAAACGTGCCTCACAGCAGCAGCAACATGGCTCTGAATGGAGGTTTGTAAACTTTTATTGCAATTAAACTATTTTCCCAAACTACTGCTTTCATATTTATGTTATTTTTACCACCCCACGTATGTTCATTGAAATACCATTTAAAGTAAAAAGGATCTGAACAGCAATATGTTTGTTAAATTATTGACAGCGTGAGCAGAGCGTTAGCATTATTAGCATGCTCACAGTATCACCGATAAAAAAAAGCTATAAAACTGATTTTATTATTGTAAGTTGAATATAAAGTGAGCGTAATAATGCACAGTGTGTCATTATATTCGACGTTATATTCGGTATATCAACTAGCCTGGTTTACGCTATGCATGCAGGTCCCGGGTGACCAGACGTCCCTATTTACCCGGGACAGTACCGGTTTTGAGCCCCGTGTCCCCTGTCCCTGTGGATTTCTACAAAACCAGTGATTTGTCCCAGTATTATACAAGAAATGTCCCGGGTGTCCCTATTTTTTACCAATTTGATCTAAACCAGGACTAAACTAAGCCTAAACCAGGACTACATCAACTCTAAACCAAAACTAAAGCAGGACTGTCACAATTTTTGACTAATCTGATCCCCGCCAACAGTAAAAAGGAGCATAAATTGTCATTTGTTTAGCCAAAAAACTGAAAACCGCGTTTGCAAATGACCATACAACTATATCTATATCTATATCTATATAGATATAGATAGATAGATAGATAGATAGATAGATATAGTTGTATGGTCATATATATATATATATATATATATATATATATATATATATATACACACACACACACACACACGCACACTCAGACACACTCAGGTGTGTCTCAATTTAGAATTTTGAAAATCTGGTCAACCTATGCATGTCTGGTGATAATATTGACTGTGTATTTTAATAATTGTGCAGACGATGAGGACTTTGAGTGGGAACCTCCATCTGAAGCCGACATGAAGGTGATCCAGGCACGCAGAGAGAGACAGGACAAAATAAGTAAACTGATGGGAGACTACCTGCTCAAAGGATACAAGATGCTGGGAGAGTGCTGCGACACATGCGGGGTGAGAGACAGACTGGGGCTTTTGGGTAGTAGTGTGGGGTAATTTAGTCCTTTTCAAATAAATGATAAATAATAAATAATCATTATGCCCCCAAGGAGTAGGTTGAGTAGTTAGGGTTTATAGAAAGATTTCCTTTATAAACAACAAAACGTCAACATAAACTGCTAACTCAGACTTGGACAAACATTATTGTTCCACAAGGGAAATTATTTGGACACAGTAGCTCACACATCACAATATAATATACTAAAAGAGAGTAAAAAAATAAATGGTAATAATAAATTCTAAATAAGTAGTAAAATTTAGTAAGAGACAGGTGTCAAATAATGCATAATTATATAATGTTTAGTCATGTCAAAATAAAATAGAAAAATAAGTAATATAATATAAAATTTCAGCTATATACAGGAGGTCATAAGAAGACAACAATTATATGATGATTGACAAGACATTAACCCTTAGTACAATTTAGGCAGATGCACAAATGCATGGATCTGTTACAGTTTATAGGTCAGTCTATCTATGCAAATCTAATTCAAATTAGCCAGACATTTACAACTGTATCATTTTTGTCTTGTATGTGTTTTCGAAAAGGATGGTTTGAGCTGTTGTCATGCCATCATTTCACAAATTCGCCAGCATATTTTTAAAATGAACATGCATCTGCTCTTTTTTTAAATTTATTTCAGACTATACTTCTGCAGGACAGGCAGCAGAAGAACTACTGTGTTTCTTGTCAAGAGCTGGACTCTGACATTGACAAGGATAATCCTGGTGAGAATACACTTCCTTATAACATATTAATGACTAAGCAGTATATCTCATGTATTACTCAGTTCTCCACCCTTTCTTAGACTTAAACTAACTTTATTGATCCACAAGGAAAATGATTTGGACACAGTAGCTCACTCATCATATTATAATATAATAGCAAAGCATAAAAAATATAAATGCCAATAATGCATTCTAAATAAGTAGCAAAAAAGATAACAAGAGACAGGTGTCAAATAAGGCTTAAGTATATAAATGTGTATGTGCAAGTCAAAATAAAATAGAAAAATAAGTAATAAAATAAATAATTATTTGTCTTCAGCTCTTAATGCCCAGGCAGCACTGTCCCAGGTGAGAGAGAGGCAGTTAGCGTCCCAATCCCCTGCGCCGCCCCAAACGCCTGAGGCCAACAGCACCTCTTTAGTCCCTCAGCCACGTCCCGAGCACTGTGAGGGGGCTGCTGCCGGAGGCAGAGCCGCGTTACCTCCTGTTCCTGTCCCGTCCGTGCCGACTCTCTCCACCCCTCCTTCAGCTCCTGTCCTGGCTCCCACCCGCCCAGCAGTCATCCCACAGAACACAGCCCTGCGACCCGTGCTGCAGGACGCCGAGGAGGCTGTTCTCACTAAATTGCGCTGGGCCACCAACCAGCTCCAGACTTCAGCATCGCTCGAGACCAGTATCCAGCTTTGCAGCCTCATCTCCAGCTGTGCAAACTCACTGCGCACGCTTCGAGAGCTCAGCCAGTGACCACTATGGACTGAAAGAAAAATGCTCTTTCTATTTGTCACTGTCATTCAAATAGTGACTGCTTTGTGGACTGATTTAGATGCATAGGGAATGCCTGAATATGAAAATTAGTATGTATGCCTGAAGTGCAGTTTGCTTGACATTTACCATGAATCCACTGCACTATGTCTGCCCCAAATTGTACTATTTGAATCACAATTATTACATCAGCCTAATTCAAATACCCCACCACCCTGCAGGGGTTGAAGACTAATTTGGTCTTGAGTCTTGTTTGATACTTCCATTCTGCAGTTGTTGGTAAAGCCTTATTCTTATTCACAACACTTATATAATGTAATAGACAACCCTGATTCATTTGCCCATGTGATTATAAAACAGGTATAAAATGTGTAAAAATACAATTAATATCAACAAGCCAGGAAGAATGAATATTAAGGGATTTAAGCTTCCTAAAGTGGAATTGCACTTCTGAACAGCTGATATTTGTAATGATATCTTATAATAATGTTATTCTTTCCACCACAACCCTATCATTCTTCAACTTGAAAAACATGTTAAAACAACTGTTACAGTACGACATAATGGACCTATACATTGTACATTGTTATTACATAATACTCAATAAAACTGACGTAAGGATATTATTGCCTTGATCAAGCAAACAGAAATGAATATTACATGTTATGTTTTATTGACTTACAATAACCTATTCAACATTATTCCTGCAGTTCATCCTGTTTTCTCATGACTTAATTTTGATTTATATTGTAAATAAACTGCATACATTTCCTTTGCATAAGGATATTGCTGAATGATGTGGGCACGACCATTATTTCTGTTCACCTTTATAAACGCTCAAGGTCACATGTTCTCACAGTTTTTATTTGTTCTTAAGGTTAATAAGTTTTGCAAAATATTCAGAAGGCCATTGTAAATGATTGACATGATTGTAATTATTAGAACAAAATAGAATCCATTATGTTAAAATCTTGCAATACTTAAGTTGGGACTGAAATGTCTAAAACAGGAGTGGGCAATTATTTTGGGGCCACATAAAAAACAGAAAATATTGTGAAGGGCCGGGCCAAAATCCTTAACTCAATTCTGTATTATTAATTGTATTTATAAAACGACGTAAATTATATTGTTTTGACAAGCTGGCAAGACTGGGAAGAGTACATGCTATGACTAAGCAATGAAAAAGTGAGGTTGCCTTGCATAAAATGTCATTAAAAACACCTCTAAAATAAAAGTAATGCAGCTTTAGTCCGTGCATGAGGAAAAATTCTAAAACATGTTTATTTTGTAATTCCAAATTAGCTTAAAGGGTCCAGGAGCTGTACAATGCCCAGGTCTGGTCTAAAAAGTAACTACAGTACAGTCAAAAGACACATCACATCCCCCTGATGTTTTCCATATGGTCCCTTTCTACTGTACAGGGGCGTGGTGCGTTCAGTGTTGGGCGGTGCTAAGAAAGTCAGACACAAAGAAAGGCAGAGGAAGCAAAACAAAACCAGGAAGACTTATATAAACAAAACATGACGAACATTCACTGACAAAACTACAAAAACATTAGTCTGTATGCGGTAAACGCTTAAAGCCGCCATACAGCCATCACTCCGCAGGATGAACGGGAACTGTCCTACGGCGGGCGGTGTGTTGTCCCTGGAGGGGCTACCGCCGCTGCCCAAAGGCCTCAGCGGGATCCTGAATTCCAGCGGCGGCTCCTGGAGGGACATGGAGCGGGTACACGCCAAGAGGGCCCGTATCCAAGCTGACATGTCCCGGAGCGGCACCGAGGCAACGCGACAGCCGCCGGGGAAGCGAGGAGGGCTGGACGCAGCACTGGCTCTGCTCCGGAAAGAAATGGTAAACTCATGCACAGCGTGAATACTAATCTGTTCAGTAGGTCTGTGACTCCAAAAGTGTTTTAAAATCTGATTGGACTTAAGTTTGGCAATGCTCTATCTATGTAAACGTGTTTTCTGTTGTCTTTTGGCTAAAACTTTTGTCCACAACTTTTTTTAATGAATGACACTACGCCAAAATCTTAGTAGTTTTAAAGTAGGTCACCCCTGGATTATTTAGGTCACTGATATCATTGATAGACTCTTTCACTCGATCAGTTATGATGTTATAACTAATTTGCATCCTTCTTTGCTAGTGTTTTACTCCAAATGTTACTTTAATTTAACCCAACAGAAAAAAAACATGAAAATTATGAATGGACATTCCTATGACTTGTGAGTGACAGGTGGGTTTAACCAATAACAATGAGGTTCAAACTCTCAATACAATTAATCCTTCCCTCAGACCAACTGTTTTGGCCCTCAGGCTTCCAGGTGAATTGGCCCATACTACAGCAAATAGTACTTTTTACTGCATGTTTTTCAAATCTACCTTGATCAAGCAAATGTAGTGTGTCCTTTTGAGGGTCTAAGCATGAACAAAGGTCTGGAGGGTCATTCAAACCTGTTATAAATGCACAGATTTGAATTACTCACTGTTTTAACCACCAGTCAATGACCCTCGATCGGCCCTCATGCTGGTCTGTGTTTTAATATGTGGCCCTTGATGAAAAAATGTTGGACACCCCTGGGTTAAATAGTGTGATGCTAATAAGTGATGCTTTAATTTGACCATAAAATTGTGACTTTATTTGATGATTTTTCTCTTGCTTTTGCTCTCAGGTGGGTCTACGTCAGTTGGACATGTCTCTCCTTTGTCAACTCTGGTCCCTTCATGAGTCCATCCAGGAGTACAAGGGCTCCTCTCTGCTCCAGGAGGGCTCGTTCAGCAATGATAACGTATACTCGGACGATGAGGAAGAGGAGGGAGGAGAGGAGGAAGAAGAGCTGACCCAACCTACCCCCACCACACCCCTGTCACTACCCCCTCTCAGCCATAACTCTCGGGACCAATGGATAAAAGACTCCTTCAAAATACCATGAAGTTTAAACTCAAATATGCTCAAGAAATATGCTACATACAATCAACACCATCTGTTTTTTTATATCTAAATTTAAAGCTTTTAATGAGTTATTTTATGTCTCATTTATCAAACTCCATATTCTGAGCACGTGCCTTCATGTTTTTAGATAATTGAATGTAGGCAGTTATACAGTATTTTGTTTTCAGGGACCAACATGTCAAATTGATGGTTTATGTTACATTGCTTAACTTAATTCATTCACATGTGCACTTCAGCATTTACTCACTACAATGTTACACCGCCTTCAGCTGTTTTTACAAAATATTTTAATCTCACATTCTTTAAACACATTTTCTTTATTTTGTTCAAAACAATGTCTCGAAGTCTCATTTGTGAATCACAGTTTTAAGAAAACAACACTAGACCTCATGTTTTTTTATTAACTATTTTTATCTCAACTTTTGGCAATCACAAATAAAATATACATTGACTAAATATGGAAACTTGTTCAGACATTTTACACTTGATAAATGTTACATAAGTAGAGATAATGTCAGTTAACAAGTTTAACTAGATTTGACTTTTTTGTATTTAATTTGCATTGTAAACTTGTTGGCACTTGCTGACTTGGTTTGGATTGTAAAGTAATTTTGCAATATCTTGCAACAAGGCTTGTTTTTTCCACTTGCAATTAATATATTTTCTTTTCCAAACCAATATTCAAACATGTCCCCTTTTTATTTGATAGAAGTGTGTATCTAGTCTTATTTAACTTAGGGGGGATAGTGTTTTCTTTTATGATAATGCCTGGTTACTTTCTATTATCTCATGGGAGCTAAAAGTAGGTCACTGAAACAGTTAACCAGACAGTTTTACTTTTTACTTTACTTAATACCATTATTACTTTTTACTTAGAATTATGTGTTGTGGAAATGTGCACAATTATAGAAAAACAACAAATCCCTCTATCATCAAAATAACATTTATTAACAAAATCAAAAGTTGATATTTCCCAGTCTGACCAATAGGGGGACACACTGTCTATAATATTGTACAGTCTTGCCCCTCTCTCAGCCTCTTTCATTCACTACTGCCTTTTATTTTACCCTTGTGTTGATAGGCGTCTGGGTAAAAGCATTTGTCCCAGAGGGGAGCAGGCGCACAGGACAGTGACGTGTGCAAAGAAAGTCCCATGTCCTATATTTAACCCTTAGATGTTGTGGATATAGTCAGTGTCTCTGAATTGGAGTGAGGACTAGTGAACATTGGCGCTCCTCATCATAACACAGGCCTCAGGCTCAGGTTATAAAGTAAACAAATCCTTCAAACACTCTTTATGTCTACACACACATCTATTCAGGTCATTAAATGTGCTTGTCTCTACCTGCTTGTCTTTCTGGAGATATTATTATTTTCTGCGATATGTTCCGACATTTACCATTTCTATCTGGCATCAATTACAGATCTTTTTCTTTCTACAAAAACACGTAAACTTGAGCGAACTCGTCTCTCACCTGTTCTGAACTGTAGCTAGATAATTATAATGCTATATTGTGGAGCATTACAAGCAAAATAGTGACAAACAGCTGGCAGACTCTCCACCAGAAAACCTTCAGTATGTTAGTTAGTCAGTAAATCACTAGTTTTGAAACTAAATGGTGTCTTTTGTATGCTCGCTATTAAACCAGACCATCTTTATTTTAGTATTATCCATTCTTTTGCACTAAACGTAATGAAACAGCATCTCGATATTATGAGACTATGATGTTATAGGAGGAAGTGTGAGTAGCCTAGATCTTCTCGTGGAGGTTGAAACTAGACCACCTCTGAGTCATGACTACGACCTCCAGTTGCTCCTGTCTGTCCATCGCTCCAAGACTAAAAATACTCTCTCCTCTCACCCAGGAAAATCCCGCAGCCTGTGGCCCACATGGGGTAATAACAATCACAATGTACACTGCTAATCTACCTTGAAGTCAGTGAACTTTACATTACCTCAAATGTACCAATTGTTCTAGTACCAATAAGTGCTACAAAGGACAGATCCAAGATAAAACTACATTAAAACTAGAATTAAACAGCATAATACCAAACCAGGATTAATAAAATGTAATCTAGTTTTGAATGAATCTGTATGAACCAGAAACCATGACTAAAGCAGGACTGAGCCAAGTCTAAACCAGGACCAAAGCAAACACATAACCAGAACTAAATAAGGCCTACAATCATGGACTTAACCCATAACTCAGTGTTTAAATCTGTAACTGGGAAAATCCTGCTGGACACATACCACAGTTTGAGAAGCCTTCATCTATTTATTTCCTTGTACCTCTTTTCCGAATCATGATGTGGCTCTGATTCAGAAAGTGACTAAGAAATTCTTTTGGAAAACACCAAGAGAGAGTGGCGTGTTAGGGCCTTAACTTGGCACTCCTTAGACCAATTTGTAATGACTGCTACTTATAAAGCAATGACGACTGAATGTTCCCTGGTTGGTCCTGGAAAAGTCATTTATTCCATGCACTGTTCCTTCCTGATTTTGTTCCCCTGTTTTTCCGTTTTTCGTACCTGCCACAGTCTGCTAATGTGAAGCAAAACTAGTGTAGTGTTATCCAATTTTATGAGTAATGCTCAGAATGACACTTGCATTAATAAACAAGGAAGCATTCAAGTAAAAAAAAAAAAAAGTATAATATCTCAGTTATACAATGCATGTAAACCTTTTGTTTGACTATAGTGGTAATGTCTTGCTATGTAGTATGAGTCTATGGAGATAGTCAAATGTTCAATCAAATGATAAGAAGCTTCCTAAATGTATAATAAAAAATGACAACTTTTGAATAGATTTAGGTGATCATCTTAACCTTGTAAAATATATTGACTTTTGCCACATATAGCTCTTTACACCAACAGGAGTATAGCCTAAATATTACAAGATGGTGAGGCTTTCTTAACCCAAAACCTACAGAATACAGTTTATTTCTCAATACAGTTGAATTAAAACAGATTTAATGCTTACTTATAAGACAGTTGTTAAAGAGGATTTCCCCAAAATTGCAATGGCACCAGAGGTCAATAAATCATCTTATAATTCCTGTTTTATTCAAGGCCCCCATAATTATAATGCTGTCCCTATCCTAGTTTCCACCTTCCTTATCCAGTATTAGCCTACATTAGATTAGAACAAGCAACTTATAAGATACCCCTATGCCCCCTGGCCAATCGATAGCGGTCTGCTGTGACGGATGAAGTCAATGTTGAGATAAGTTACTTGCAGCGACACAGACAGGAGCAAAGTCTAATGTGCTGTAATAACTCACATCTGTGCAGTCCAGAGCCGCATAAACCTTTGCATATGAACTACGGACATCACTTCGCTTTGCATATGCACAGTCTCTCTCTCCTTCCCTCTCTCTTGCCTGCAGCTGTTGTACCCCCTGTGAGCACGAGGGTGGGGGCATTATAGATCTTGCCCTTTTATTACAACGATCCCTCACTCTTCCTCAGGGCCGCTAATGACCACGAGTTTTTTGTCTTTTTGGATGCACCCTATGACAACACGACCGAATTCAGTTCCTCATTGCGCGCCGATACTTTTCTCGTGCGTAATTCAACTTTAGTCACTAAATGAAGTGCAAGTTGGAGCTTGTGTGAAGCGAAGCGGCAGCAGTAGCACTCCGAGAGGACCATTTAAGGGATATATTTGGATTATAGTCGCTGAACGGACCTGTGGAGAGCGGATAACTTTCTGGAGTTATGACGTCTGTATGGAAACGACTGCAGCGCGTCGGTAAAAAGGCATCAAAATTTCAGTTCGTGGCGTCTTACCAGGAACTTGTCTTGGAGTGTACGAAAAAATGGTAATAATTATTCCTCATTTGGGCTTGTCTATTACTCTTTTGTATATGTTAGTGTCACCTCCTTACCTTTTTTGAGGTTCCGCTATACGCATAACTGTGTTTAGTCGGTGGTCGCACATCAAATTGGCTTTGACACCAGGGGAAACCATTTATAATTAACCCATGACGTGGGGTCTGGCTAGTTTGTTCACAGTTGCACTTGTGCACTTGCGTTATGGGTAATATAAGAAATTGCCTCACTTTACTTGCAATTTGCACTTTGGAACAGCCTTACCCATGGATAAGATGCAAAAAGTTGAATAGGTGACAGCTGCAATAAAAAATATACATTATTATACATTAAGATATAGCCTACACACACACTACAATGGTAACGTATTTAGTTTTGTCCACACTAGAAACTTTCGATTCCTCAACATTTTCAGTTTGACACTTAAAACCTGATGATGCTTTACCAACTCTGACATTTCCGGTCATGCAAAACAGCTGAGAGGCTCTGGTGACACAGCATTTGTCCAAGACTGATGTTTGGCATGCGCTCCATTGACCACATTAGTCTTTGTTTTAGAATTATAGGTTATGTTGGAAATTAGCACTTGTGCTAAATCTGGCATATTTACATCAATATGTGTGATTTCATACAAATTGTATGTTCATGAATATGCATTGTCCCACCCAAATAAACAAATAAATAAATAAATAAATAAATGTATACAGCATGGGGTAAATGTAATGACTTTTGGGTTAGTTTACCATATACTGAATGGACAAAATTTACTCTATATGCTTTATTTGGTGAAATTTTCATCATCTCTTCCACTTTTTAAATAATTTTTAATTGCTTCTGGCACATGTATAGACACAGTCAGCTATTCAGTCTCACACACAGTCACTAAACTGCATTGATTTTACTTAACAGAAGATAATTGTTTTCTATTGATTTATTTATTACAGTTTTTGAAGATAGATAAGATAGAAGATAAGATCATAGGATAAGATAAACCTTCATATTTATTGTTGTGACGCTACTTAAGACAATTCATCATTAGCCAAACCAGCAAGTGTCATCTATAATACATAATGGCCTTAATTACACTGCCTAACACGTCCATGAGTGTAATTACATAAGTGACAACAACATAATCTAAGTCTAAGTCTATCTGTCACTATCTGGTGCTTTTCAATTTACAAGAGCATGTTAAGAGATCTTTAGACTTTTGCCCACCTACATTGCAAACATAGGACACACTGCTCCCTGTTATCAGTCAGAAATGGTATAATTACTACACGTGTATGAAAACGTATGGACCAAAAGCATTATGTGTATGTGTTGACTCAGCTCTGGGTAACAGTTGTCCGACAGTAATATTGGAAACCCTGAAGGCAAAGACTGATTTGGAAATGAGTACCACTCCCTGTTATGGGGAAGTTAACAAAAAAATGTTAGAAGTTAAGACAAAAAGTGTTGAGACTTTATTGTAAAAAGTGTTTGGAGACTTTAGTGTAAAAAGTGTTTAGAGACTTTATTGTAGGTTCTTTTTGCAATCCACAATTTGCAGAGACACAAGGTTTGTTATCCCTAAACACAACTTGTAATTACTTTGTATTTTTACTGTTATTATGAAGTAGGGTGAACAAGTCAAAAAAATTTGTATAAAGTCAAACACAGCTAAAATTATTAAATCACATTATATATTAGTAAACCAAACAGGAATTCTTAATTATTGCCATATTAGGCCCAAAGCTTTTACTTTTCAGGCGTGATTTTGGATATTACGTAATATTATCATAAACATTCTGACTCAGCTGGGAAAACCGCAACTAAACCATGACTAAACCAGGACTAGAACAGGATCAAGTCTACATCAGGACTAAACAAGGACTAGAACAGGATCAAGTCTACATCAGGACTAAACCAGGACTAGAACAAGATAAAACCAAGTCTACACCAGGACTAAACCAGGACTAGAACAGGATAAAACCAAGTCTACACCAGGACTAAACCAGGACTAGAACAGGATAAAACCAAGTCTACATCAGGACTAAACCAGGACTAGAACAGGATAAAACCAAGTCTACACCAGGACTAAACCAGGACTAGAACAGGATAAAACCAAGTCTACATCAGGACTAAACCAGGACTAGAACAGGATAAAACCAAGTCTACACCAGGACTAAAACAGGATAAAACCAAGTCTACATCAGGACTAAACCAGGACTAGAACAGGATAAAACCAAGTCTACACCAGGACTAAACCAGGACTAGAACAGGATAAAACCAAGTCTACACCAGGACTAAACCAGGACTAGAACAGGATAAAACCAAGTTTACATCAGGACTAAACCAGGACTAGAACAGGATAAAACCAAGTCTACACCAGGACTATACAGGTCTCAGACCAAGGCCTGGACTGGGAAGTATTTAGACACACCCTCAATGGCCCAGGGAGAGATGTGGTTTCATAGTTCAACCTACTCAATAAAGAGCCTGAATATATCTTTATATCTTCTGTTGGACCTCACTATTGTCTGTACAGTGACAAAACACTGACCACACCATAGAATATAAGTACATGTTACTGCAGGGCATTGCACTGCTATATTGACCAAGCTGGTACAATCATGTATTTTTGTGCTGTCTTTTATGTTGTTCTGTCAAATGCTCGTAAACCAGACTTTGATTGTTACTTTGATCATAACTTTGATCATAATTTTGTCTTATCTCCTGCCCTTCTTTAGTTCTGGGCTATTTAAGAAGACACGTTGTCCTTCATACTGGAAATAGTTGCAATTAAACCCCTTCATTTTGGTTAAAAGCTCATAAAAAATTCAGTTTTTGTCATGTTAATACATTTTTTAATTTATGAATGGATTTTATTACCTGGGGCTCCTGTTTCCTGTGAAAAGTCATGCCTCGCATTTAAAAGCAGGTCACATGGCTTTGAACTTCCTGTTTCACTTCCTGTTTAGAAGCGGTGTGAAAATAAAAAAGGAATGCATCCGTTGGTGCCACTCACAATGTACAATTCCTCACATTTCATCTATAATAGGGCTGTATTTTAGTTATTCAGTTGTCAAGAGGAATATTGACTATTTACTAATTGTTTTGACTCCAAGGGGCAATAACAGGGCAATGACAGTCACACGACCTAATGTTTGCCCCGTACTTGGGTTTATTAGATAATATGAGCTTTATAAGGCATTATTACATTATACTAGTACAATTCCTTCATTGTATCACGTTTAACATACTTTCAACCCTGGATTTTGGGTCTCAGTAAAGTTTTGGTATTGTAGAGTCAATTTGGTGATGCTAAGTTCTTATTTTATTATTTGGTTTATTATAGGCTCATCAGAATAAGCTTGTTTTAATTTATTAGTATGGTAATGGGATTCTGCTCTTACCTAGTATCAAATTTGAGTTTGATATTTTGGTATCACAACTATATCATCTCGACTTTACCTTAGAGACAGCATATAATCAGTGGGTGTATAAAGTAAGGAGTCTGGTGTCTCTGTTTTGACCTGTGTTGTGTGTTTCTCAGGCAGCCGGACAAACTGAGGGTGGTGTGGACCAGGAGGAACAGACGCATGTGCTCCAAGGTAAAAACACACTCTTTCCATTACACAGTCTGTGCTGGAGAGGTAAACTGGACGGATTATTCTTAAAGTAATATGTACAATCTTGAATGCAGGCTTTTATGCTCATAAGGTTATGTATTAAAGGTCATACCGTAAAGCTCATATTGAGCAAAATAGACTCTTGTGTGCTTTAAGCCATGTTATATTACTGTTACCTCCTCAAATACTTACCTGGAGTTGTGTTTTGTTTCATTTACACATGTTTGAATCACATCTCTAAAACTCAAAATACTCCACCTTGTGATGTCATGAAGTGGTAATTTTCAAGTTAAAGGCTAATTTTAGTTTAGTAGAGATTGGTGATTCCAGGGTTGAAATTATCCAAATGCTACTAGAGAAGGTGTATGGAGTTTAACAAGACAGTAGAGCACTTTCTGTATTACCACATGACATCACAAGGTGGAATAGTGTTTTCCATTTTAGAGAAGATCAGAAAATAGCGTAATATGGGCCCTATTGTGTAAAGCATCAGTCAATTTGAT
Source organism: Odontamblyopus lacepedii (assembly GCA_034769755.1). NCBI lineage: Eukaryota > Metazoa > Chordata > Actinopteri > Gobiiformes > Gobiidae > Odontamblyopus > Odontamblyopus lacepedii. Next base: position 25,377,731 of record CM068352.1, read on the forward strand.
TCTTGTTCTCAATGAGTTTCCTTAACAGTTGCTAAAATTTATCACTGTTGTACTAAGTGGCTGATGGCAAAGTGGCAATAGATGATTGATCAAATTTGTAATGGATTTGTTTATTTGCCTGACCACCAGTCCGTGCTACAGAAGGCACAAGGGTCTGAATTAGACCATGAAGTGTGTTAAACAACCTTTCTTATTTTGGACAGTCCAATCACAGGCGCTTGTTGATTCAGCAGAAACCCGCACTGTTTCTGTCTTTTTTTTTCTTTTTTACTCATAAGACACCATGTTTGTTTTGGCACAAACGAACCATGTGTTTCTCTGACTAGTTAATCATGTCCATGTCCTTGTCAAAGCCTGTGATATTGGCTTGCTAGGCAAACTTGTATTGAATTTTCAACAAATCTGAATTGCAAAATCAGTGTCTAGTGATAAAAATATGACTCCACAAAATTATAGTTTTGTTTTTTCTTACAAGCACTCTTGCATAGTTTATTACAGTCACATGATTGGTTGTTTTTTCTTACTAAATTGCACCATAATCATTCAAAACATTATTCTGCACTTTCATCTGTTCAAATAGAAAAGGGTAGTTATATGGTTAGTATTTTGACAGGTAGGACTTTTATTTTATGTAATGCAAATCATATTCAATATTTTTTCCATTTGTCAAATTGTATATCCTTCCAGTGTGTGTGTGTGTGTGTGTGTGTGCGTGTGTGTGTGTGTGTGTGTGTGTAATTATTAGTATTTTCTCCATGCTTAGATGATCTACAGAGTGTAAGCTGATGTGTTGTTTTAGCTCCACAGTTGGCAGCCGGGCATCAAGAACCCGTACAGAGGGATGGTGGTGTGGCCCGTCCCCGAAAACATCGACATCTCCGTCACTCTCTTCAAGGTACCATCAGTAACAGGACCTCATATTTACACTGTACACAGCGGATAGGGGATGGGGAAGAGTAAATAGGGTGAGGAGAGCTGCTAAAACAATACATGCACAATTACTGTAGTTATTTAAAAGACTTATGGCTTCTGATAATGCATTAAGTCCATTAAGTCCATTAAGATAAAGGTCATCTTGAATGAAAGTGTTTTGTGAATTTCCTTTTAATGGTCGATGAAAGTGCGTAATAGCCGTTCTTTTTTCACATTCAAGTTAGAAGTAAAATTAATGTTTTATTTTTCTGTCTTACCAGGCACATTGTCTAGTTTAATTTTGACAGTGGAATAAAATCAGTGGGTCGTATGCCAATTGAAAGCAATACAATCAGTTTGATTGTAATTACAGGTAGATTCGAGGTTTGTTATCATTAAGTTGATTGTCACTGTTTACTGTTTGTAGGATCCTAATGCAGAAGAGTTTGAGGACAAAGAGTGGACCTTTGTTCTTGAGGGGGTATGTATCACCTGATTATGTCTCAGTCAGTTGTGAATAAACTTGACACCAAAATTCAACTTAAAAACTGGTGGTTAAACAGGTGATTTGCAGACTACTCATTCTAATGATACACCTAATGTTTTTTCTTTTGCAGGAGAACAAGGGCCATCGTAAAGTGCTGGCGTCCGCGGACATAAACATGAAGCGTTTTGCGAGCCCCACTCCAACACAGACCGACCTGACACTGAAGCTCAAGCCTCTGTCAGTGAAAGTGGTGGAGGCCACGCTCAAACTGTCCCTGTCCTGCGTCTTCATCAGAGAGGGAAAAGCCACGTGAGTTAAAACACATTACTTATACGGCCCTACATGTTCAGTTTATCCTTCCATACATGAACATATCTAGCGAAAAAGCTCTCAAATTTTGTGATTGATGTTCTTATTGTCAGCCTTGCCAGATCATAATTTAGCATAGTTGTGTTACAGGATGCACACATTTCATTATTTCTGCTTTATATTGTGTTTGAGCTACTATATATTTTTATTGTGACGTTTTTATTCATGTTTTGTTGATTGCACCTGTCAAGGACATAGTTGAAATAGGCGTCTGTGCACCTGTAAAGCGATATTTAAGAAATGACATACATTAAATAAATATAGGTTTATTGACGAATGACCATTGTAACCACCTGCATACTCAAATGTAATACCAAGATTTTAAGATTAAATTTAGTCATCATTTTGAGGCACACATAAATGTAATTTTATATATGGTATGCTTAAAGAGGGGTTGGCAAAGGAGAAATTCAATTTGTCAACTGGACAAACGTTTATTTAGGTAGAAAAAGGATGGTATTTTCCTAACAAATATAGAAATGAACAGAAATGAAGGCCTCAGACATCATCTGTCTCCCATCCAGGGCTCTACAGTGCGCCCATTTCACTCGCATTTGCGAGTAAATATTTCGTCGTGCGAACGAGGAAAATAAAACAGTCGCACCAGTGCGAGTGCTTCTGCAGCCACAGTAAGGAGAACTGCGCACAGACGTAACGTGACAAGTTAAACGTTCTAAATGTATCAAACATTAGGGGCGCACTCACACTAGGACTTTAGAATCGTGCCCAAGCCTGGAGCCCCTAAAGCGCCGCACGCTTGCCCAGCGCGAGCGCTGACCCCAGCGTCTGAGCTCGCGTGTGCGCTGATATCACTCATAGGAACAAACTCCGCTTCAAAACACACCCACGCCCCTTCAACGAGGCGCCCCGCAGCAGGACCCACACCTGTACCACCACTCAGTAAACACTCCCACGCCGCTGGACTTCCTTCTCAGCTAAAGCGAGAGCTTTGTCTTGGTCTTGTCTCGAGCGCATTTGGACTCGGTCTTATCACGGACTCAAGGTCTGAATACTGAGTGTGATCATATTTCATTACGGCCGCTGCAATAAACTTGCACCGGTGTACGTGACCACGCGGGACGTCTCTCTGCGGCCTGTGCACTGGAGCCCGCAGACACTGTGCGGCCCGTCAGCACAGGCTCCGCAGCGCGCGGCTTGTCCACAGCGCGCACCCTCGTGTACCAACGTGCATCACAGGGCAGGTATCCCACCTGTCCTTCCGCCTCACGTCAAATACGCCAATACAAATTTTCTGTCAGTGTCCACACAGAGCAGACCCACAGCACAGAGCAGGTGATATGTGGGCTGAAGTTTGCCTAAGAAAATGCCAAATAACTCTGTCACAATGTGCGTTTAGTTTGGTAAATGTGCAGAGGCTAAAAACCACTGTAAAACCAGGAAGAGAATGTAACTTCACCTAGGAATTTGAAAATACAGGTTTAAAAATCTTACCTATGTTTTTCACTTTGAAGCAGTTTTGTGTAAAGTGCCAGTGGAAGTTCTCTTAAAGAAGAGGTTCTCAAACTGTGGGTGAAGGTCCAAAAAGGACCACAGAGTGTTTCAGTGCAGAACAGTTTGTTTGGCTTATTTTAAGTCTAAATATTAATCAGATAAAATGAAGATATATTTATAAAAACACTGCAATCATGCAGGAAAAGTACAGTCATAATAATTCTTTTGTTTTTTGTATTAAATTAATTCAAATAAGTTGGTGTGCGCAAGTTCTGCACTGTAATAATCGTTCGAAATGAAAACCTACTTGTGCCCCCATTTTTTTTTCTGTGCTCCTAAAATTTTTAACTTAGGGGCACATGTGCTCCTGAAAAAAAAAGTTAGCGTAGAGCCCTGCTCCCATCAATGCCATCCTCAAACCTAAAACAAAGAGAACAATAGGGGTAGCCAGATCAGGGCCAGAGGTGTGAAAACACTCATTATGGGTCTGAATGATTATGCTTATATGACCCCACACTCAGTACATTTTTTTATTTTTTATTTAACCTTTATTTAACCAGGAATGTCCCACTGAGATTACTAATCTCTTTTTCAAGGGAGTCCGGGCCACAAACACTTTCATACTAGGCAATGTGGGTGAAGTGCCTTGCCTTAGGACACAACAACAACAGTTTTTGTGACTGGCGCCCCACTGTGGCACCTGGAATTCCCAGTGGTCTCCTGTCCAAGTACTACCCAGGCCCGGCTTTGCTGAGCTTCTGAGATCTGACGAGATCAGGCTTTGTCAAGCCAGTATGGACATTTGAATAGGCCTAGCTAATAGACAAAAACTATAAACTAGTAGGATGTTAGTTTCAGAGTAGTTTCAATGTATTTAGCTCCTCCCTTCAGGCAGATGACAAATTGAATTTCTCCTTTACCCTGGATTCTACCTGGATGACTGAGGGATCTTACACACATTTAAAGAGGGGGTATTATGCAAACTATATATTGTTTTATATTGAGATTTCTAAGATTGCTCCCTTATCAAAAACATGCCTGAAAAGGTTTTAGATGTCATCCATGCATGTTTTAGTATTTTATCTCCCCCGGGCCCTATTTGAATGTCCCTTACAGTTAGCTGTATGATTCTGTGCAATGCCTCTATATCATCCATGCTCCCACACCACCACACTCCATAAATATCCAAACGCATGATGCAAAACTGTACACAGCAACTTGGCAAACCAGATGCAATGTGCAGTACTTTCATTAGGGGGATGTCTTGTGATAGTGCACTGAGGGGGGGTGACTTAATGTGGAGAGCAAAGAGAGGGGAGACTCAGAGCTCCAAAAACAAAAGACATTTATAAAACATCCTTGTTTTCACCCAATATAGAATTTTCAAAACAATAAAAGGTAACATGGCAATCTAAATATGTTATGTGTTAGTAGTTAATGCCCCCCTCTTTAAAGCAAGCATTGGCGTTCAGTGCTTCTCTGGTACAGAGCTAGAAAATAATCTTTATCCATAGTCACATCATCATGGTCATACATTAAATATACCTGTGTGGTGGTTATTCTTGATAACTTCTTTCAGTGATGAAGACATGCAGAGTCTGGCCAGTCTAATGAGCGTCAAACCCACTGACATCGGGAACCTGGACGACTTCAATGAGAGCGACGAAGACGAGGACAGAAAGTCTCTCAACGCAACAGGTTTGGCTCCAAATACATCCACATTTTATTTTTCTAAATCACTTTCAATTCCCCTTATTTTCTATACATTTCCATCTTTAATCCTTCATCTCATCTTGACTGTCTTTCTTTTGGTTTTCCTGTTCTTCCATAGCTGTTTCACACTCTCTCACTCGCCCAAACCGCCCAGCTCCTCCTCCTCCGTCAGATCAGAAGCCATTTCAGCCATCTTCAGGTACTTTGCTCCATCTCCCCAAATCACACCCCTGTTGCACCCTTTTTGATTCACCCTTCTGTAGGCAAGGGTGCAAACAACTATAGTCTATCTGTCTGGGATTCTCTACATCAGACCATTTCACACATTAATGCCATTTTCTCAGCTTCTCCAACTCCATGGTTCAAACTGCATTCCTCTTCATTCACACCTATGTTCTAAGTCATGTGGGATCATGTGGACATCTGTAGTATAGCTAATCACATGTAATAACATTAGCTGGGGCACTTTTAACACAGGTGACTACAGTGAATTGGTTTCATTGAGACAGAACAGGCAGAACATACCTGGGATTGGTTCAGGTTGTATTTATAGATATAACTTTTTTAAATAAACATGACCAGCTTTAGGTCAAGATAGCACAAGTCTCTTACAGAATGAGTAAAACTATTGTATATCCAGTTTACATATGAATTAGATAATGCAATTTAATCTAATACATTATACCTAAAACATAGCTGGATACTCTGATGAAAAAAGAACAGTATAATGATACTTGCACTATTTACACTTTACCCATTAAGTGTGTGCACCAGTGTACAATGAATGAATCTTTCATTAAGTCTGGGTAATTTGATTCCTTTCATAAAAAACACTATTTTTTGAATGAATAAATGCATTCAGAAAAGCGAATAATTTTCTTGGAAACCATGAACAGGATGAAAGATATTAGTACACAGGAACACATTAACCTAATTCTTCTCTTCATTCATTCCTGTGTTAATTTTCACATTATATTTGATAAATGACAACAGTCCCTTTCACACTAAGATTGAAACCATCCCATTTCCATTTATTATTCTGTATTTTCTCTTTGCTGTTTTTCTCTGTTCTCATCTTCTCATCACCTCATTCTCCACTCATCTATCCATCCAGCCTCATCCCGGCCTCCTCTGCCCACTGCCCCTCGCCCTTCTCCACGTCACACCAGACACTCCTTCTCCTCCATTCCCATCCAATCAGATCCTCAGCCCTCCCCTGGCCCCTCCCCTCAGCCCTCCCCCAGATCCAAGCACAAAAAGTCAACAATTCAAACATTTGATGGTAAACCTCAAGGTGTACCTACCACATCTGTAGCACTTCCTGACTCACTTCCTGTTGAAGGTGGCAACGTAACAACTCTGTATTCTAAGAGCTTTCCCACAGATTCAACTTCATCTCCCATTCCTTTACAAATGACTAAAACTGATTCGAAAGAGCTTACTATTTCACCTTCTAAACCGGCTCCAAAACAAGAACCAAGAACTGTCCCTTTGCCGTTAGTGTCATCTCTAGATATTATTATAAATTCCGCCTCCACACCTGCCCCTACGCAACCTGCTGCCAAATCAAATCTGGATATGAAGACCTCTTTTCCCATCAAGCCCTCAGCATCCCTGCCTGACCCCATCCCGCAATCTCTCTCTCATCCACCCTCTCTCCCCAAAATCTTCCAGTCAGGGCCAACAAAAGGTATCAGCAGACGGGATAGCCGTTATTTTATGCATGTTTTAACATTTACATTGTGTTGTGTGGTGTTAAAAGTATTTCCAAACAGCCTTGCTATTTGTATGTTATATAAGGTCAAACCCCATCCATCTGTGGCTGCCTTATGTCTTAAATTCTAAAATACTTATTCTACGAAGGACAATTTGATTTTGATCAGGGAATACTTACTTCTCAAAGCAGCCTTTTGATGTACAAGTTGCTATTATTAAGACGTAAGCAACATCTTGACAGTTCTTGTTGCAAAAGCAATGGAAAATTTGTCGCAACCTCCCTCATGTCTTGTATGACCCACTTACGTCAGATGTACTGTTTGGGAAACACTTGCTGTGGGTTAGTTAATGCATGTGGTCATAGATTGTCAGTGACTTGTTGCAAAGGCATTCCATAATATTAAATATATATATAGTTTGTTTTTGCTGTAAGATTGTACTGCAACTATCAGCCTTTGGTGTCTAATATAGTCTAGTTAGTTTTTGTTCTTTTAAGGATATGCAACAATTGTATGTACTCCTGCAATGCATGCATCCTCTAAAATTAACATGGATCCTCTTTTTGGCACCTAATAATTCTGCTGTTTCCCTCTGATAATTTCTGTCATTTCCACGTTTCTCTCCTCTTGCCTGTTCAGTTCCTGTTTCTTCTCAACACCGCCCCCCAGAGGCTGAATCTGAACATGACATGACTTCAGCTTCTGGTTCGTGCTCTTCTAAGACTTTAAATTCATTTATGGTTTAATTTTCACTCATCACTTTTATTTGTCACTTGTAAATACTGTTTACTACCCCCTTCAGGCCGCTCCCATATTTTCAAGCCTCACATCGTCTCCTCTGTCGCTCGCCCTTCCTCTCCCTCACCCTTTTCTCCTGATGCTCCTGATTCAGCTCAAGTTCCTCCTTCTAAATCTGCTTCAGAGACAGGTATTCATTCATATCTTTTGGTTATTTTGTAATTTTAAAAAAAATGTTTATTTCATTTCGGTTTCAGTGTGAGGAAAACTAATCGCTGTTTCCACGACAACAAACAAAAAGCAAAATAGTCTCTATTTTGAAGGATAAAAAATTACTCAAAATGCTGCCTATAAACCAGAAGCTGTAAACCATTAGTGGCACCTGAAACAATCAAATAAAACCCCTTTACTTTTTTGTAGTATTTAATAAAACCATGTTATACTTAACTTTCTAGGGAGGGATTCACAAAAATAAATAATCCTGATTCTAACCTTTATAGCTCTGCAGGATTCTGTACTTTATCTCTGTAGTCAAGGTTGACCAAAAGTCGAGTTGTTTTCTGCCAGTACCTTTAACCTTTCCTGTCTCACCTCTTCTCTCCTTCACCCTCCTTTGCTGACCTCCAGAGGGCGCTGTAGGTGCTCCAGACCCCACCCCTGTCCCTCTGCTGACCAGTCCCGACCTGGATGCCCTGTGTGACCCCCTGACTCCTGCACCCCTCTCCACTCTTCCTCTGTCTTTACCCCAACGCACACCTGCCCCCCAAAACCCATCTACCCCTCCACAAAATAATGTTTCTGCAAAGATACAGAAACGCCACTCAGGTACATTAGGGTGGTACATTTCCCGGTTTAACCATTCAATTTGTATTAGTATATTAGTATTTTTACTATTTTTACTACTATTTATTTAGTTTTACTAATTATCTGTGATACATAAGACCTTGCACGATCCTTGCCTCAATCGGCTGGAGATCTCTGAATCTGCATACTCGGCTTTTAGCTAGAAAGAGCTCTGACCTTTGCCAAACAGTGTATTTTTGACTCTGCTATTTTATATTTGTAATTGATAATTTTGTGCCTTTATTTTTCAGTACCGACTCTGAGCATTGTTGAAGAGGAAACTGTTACAGAGGAAACAAATGATAAAGCTCAAAATAACCATGTGACTCCAAACATCAGTAGACTCCAAGAACAAGTGAAAACAACAACTCGACCTGGTACAGCACAGACTGAGAAACAAAGGTGAGTTTATCTGTCACAGGTCTGGAGTTCGGCATGAAGTATTAGTGCTAAATATTGAAGTCCTGAAAGAAGCACTTTGATGCTTGTAATGTGCATGTTTTTGGAGTTCAGTGTTTTGGGAGTCCTTGCAGTGGCCTGTGCTATGCTATGCTAAGTTTGTTGTTGCTGCAAGTGAAGCAAAAAATTGTAAAAAATAAAATAAAAATTAAAAACTGTACCATGCTACGTTGCAGAGAGGTAAAAAGTTAGCAATGCAATGAGAGGAGAGTATGATATGAGCAAGATATGTGCTCCACACACAGGTCTGAGGTGGTTGATGGTTCTACTGCTGCAGCATAGTGTAGTTTCATAGCTTCATGACACAAGGAACTGACGTGCAAAAATGTTTCCTCTGTATTAATTAAAAGTATGCTGTTTGACCACACTGAATGCACAACAGTTGGTGGTTTGATTTGCTCTCTGAGCTAACATGACAGCTGTGACCCTGCCCTTTGTCCTTCTCCTGCACGGCATTACTCTAATAAATCCCCTTTAATAAAAATACCCCAAATAAACACGACTTGACCCCATCCTTTGTGTCCCCAGCTCGGGCCAGTCCCACACAGAGCTGATTGTAGCCCCGCCCCCTCCCTGGCCCTTCTCCATGAGTGACAGCAGTGCTCCTCAGCAGCCCTCCACCAGTGTTGTAGCGGCTTTTATCACCCCCAAAAGAGAGTTAGACACAAAGCTGGAGCATACTGCCAGTAAAGTTAATGATGACACGCCCCCATTAGCTGAGCTGGAGGACATTTTTGAATCACCTGACCAATCACAAGAGTCCGTGGGTCTGTTTTTGGAGGAGGATTACTCTAAAAGCAACACAATCAAGAGATGTCCTCCTGGGTGAGTATCAGTGTTTACAAAAAGATACACACATTAAGAGCAGAGAATTTCTAAATGAACCAGTGAAAGGTCAAATTAAAGTACTCCAAGGGGAAAGGGGAAAGTATGTGAATGTGTCATGAATAATTTGGTGCCTGTGATGAAGGGAAAGGAAATAGGCTCAGTGAAGAGACAGAGAGACTGAGGAGGCTGATTGTTCTGCTGCTGTTGTGAAGATGAAACAGAGACACATGGCTCTTACTATAGGATGGCAGAGAGAGTGCATTATGTCAACTTTTCAGATGGATGGCTCGACACCTGCATGGAAATGTTTTTACTTTACCTGAAATGTCCCACAATATGATATTTAAAAAATCTATCTAAAGTTACATAGTGCACCTTTTAATGAATGTCTAGGTAGATGATTGGTTGAGAAAGATGATGGCAAATGATTTATAAACAGAAATAAGTGTTGTGACAAGTGACAATAGTTGCTAATGCTAATTGTTCATAAATTATCGACTTTGATGGAACTACAGTATGATTTGAAACACACAGAAGAAGTTATATGAACAATTTCAACATAGTGGCACACAATGAAAACAAGTTGGTGGTTTTCAGATGTCATACTCTAAGATGGGGGTAAGAGCCAGTTTTCCCTATTGATACTCTGCAGTGACATTACGCTGGGGGTGTTCTACATGTAGCTCTAATCCTGAAACATTTAGGAGTTACCATGGTCACAGTTACGGTGACCAGACGTCCCTATTTACCCGGGACAATCCGAGTTTTGAGCCTTGTGTCCCCTGTCCCAACAGATTTATCCAAAACCGGTGATTTGTCCGAGTTTTATGCAAGAAATGTCCCAGGACTCCCTGTTTCTGACCAATTTGATGCCTGCCAGGAGTAAAAAGAGGCATAAATTGTCATTATTTAGGTAACATAGAAAAAGAATCTGCTTAAAAACGACCAAAACAAAAGGAAATGTGACTATACTGGCTCACGTTATTCATGAATGGTCTCTGCAGAACAATTTTTCTTCATTACGAACTCATTTTACAATTTTATTATTACCAACCACCAAAAAAAAGGGATGTCCCAGTTTTTTATTTTGAAATTCTGGTCACCCTGGCCTAGATTCAAGTCTAATTTAGTAACAGAGCTTCAGACAATGCAGCAACTTCAGTTATTAGTTTGTACTTTGCCATGAAATATCCAAAAGGTAAATTCACAAATGTTGAACCTGATCATTTCTAGACCCAAGAACTCACTGTATTACAACAGAAATCACCAAAATCATCATTTGAACAATATTAATTTGAGCTGCCCCCATTTGTATTAAATATGATGTTTTTTTCTGGCGTTTTTCAGTAGTTAAGTCGTATTATATTTGTTGTACAGTTCTGAACCGAAAACGGCGGCAGTACAGTCACAAGAAGCAGCAAAAGAGAAAGAGATAAAAAAGAAAGAAGATCATAAAAGAGAGGAAGAGAAACAAAAACATGAGGAGGAGAAGAAACAGCTTTTGGAGCAGGAAAAGAAACAGCTTTTGGAGGAGGAGAAGAGGAGGGTTATAGAGGAGGAACGAGAGATCAAGAGGGAAAAGGAGAGAAGGAGACAAGAGGAGGAGAGATTACTGAAAGAGAAGAAGGAGAGACACGAGGAAGAAGAGAGGAGGAAACAGGAAGAAGAAAAGAGGAGGAAGGAGGAGGAGGAGGAGAGGAAACAAGGGGAGAAGTTAAGGAAAGAGGAAGAGGAGAGGAGGCAGGAAAAGGAAAGGATTTTGAAGGAAGAAGAGGAGAGGAAGAGAGAGAGGGAGGAGCGAATTAAAAGAGAGGAAGAGACCAGGAGGAAGATAGAGGAAAAAAGATTAAAAGAAGAAAAGGAGAGAAGAGAACTTGAGGAAAAGAAGAAGAGAGAGGAAGAGGAGAGGCAACAAATAGAGGCTGAGGTGAAGAAGAGGAGAGAGGAGGAGGAGAGGAAACGACTTGAGGAGGAAAAGAGGAGGCAGGAGGAAGAAAGAAAACGAGTAGAGGAGGAGAAAAGGAGAAAGATGGAGGAGATGAGATTAAAAGAAGAAAAAGAGAGAAAGGAAATGGAGGAAAAGAGGAAGAGAGAGGAGGAAGAAAGGAAACGAAAAGAAGATGAGGAGAAGAAAAGGAGAGAGGAGGAGGAGAGGAGACGAATCGAAGAAGAAAAACTTAGAAAAGAACAAGAGCTGAGAGAAAAACAAGAGAGAGAAAGAAAACAAAAGGAGGAAGAGGAGAAAAAAGTGATGGAGGAAAAGAGGAAGAGAGAGGAAGAAGAGAGGAAACCAAAAGAAGCTGAGGAGAAAAAAAGGAGAGAGGAGGAGGAGAGGAGGAAAATTGAGGAAGAAAAATTTAGAAAAGAGCAAGAACTGAGAGAAAAACAAGAGAGAGAAAGAAAACAAAAAGAGGAAGAGGAGAAAAGAATGATGGAGGAAAAGAGGAAGAGAGAGGAAGATGAAAGGAAACGAAAAGAAGCTGAGGAAAGGAAGAGGAAAGAGGAGGAGGAGAGGAGGAAAATTGAGGAAAAAAAGCTTAGAAAAGAGCAAGAACTGAGAGAAAAACAAGAGAGAGAGAGAAAACAAAAAGAGGAAGAGGAGAAAAAACTGATGGAGGAAAAGAGGAAGAGAGAGGAAGAAGAAAGAAAACAAAAAGAGATGGAGGAAAAACAAAAGAGAGAGGAAGAAGAGAGGAAACAGAAAGAAGCTGAAGAGAAGAAGAGGGAGGAGAAGGAGAGGAGGAAAATTGAGGAAGAAAAACTTAGAAAAGAACAAGAACTGAGAGAAAAACAAGAGCGAGAAAGAAAACAAAACAAGATAGAGGAAAAGCGGAAAAGAGAGGAAGAAGAGAGGAAACGAAAAGAAGCTGAGGAGAAGAAAAGGAGAGAGGAGGAAGAGAGGAAACGAATTGAGGAAGAAAAACTAAAGAAAGAGATGGAATTGAAAAATCTACAAGAGGAGATAAGAAGAAAACTAGAGGAGAAAAGATTAAAAGACGAAAAAGAGAGAAAGGAAATGGAGGAAAAGAGGAAGCGGGAGGAAGAAGAAAGGAAACAAAAAGAAGCTGAGGAGGAAAAGAAAAGGAGAAAGGAGGAGGAGAGGAAACAATTGGCAGAAGAGAAACTTAGAAAAGAGCAAGAACTGAGAGAAAAACAAGAGCGAGAAAGAAAACAAAAAGAGATGGAGGAAAAACAAAAGAGAGAGGAAGAAGAGAGGAAACAGAAAGAAGCTGAAGAGAAGAAGAGGGAGGAGAAGGAGAGGAGGAAAATTGAGGAAGAAAAACTTAGAAAAGAACAAGAACTGAGAGAAAAACAAGAGCGAGAAAGAAAACAAAACAAGATAGAGGAAAAGCGGAAAAGAGAGGAAGAAGAGAGGAAACGAAAAGAAGCTGAGGAGAAGAAAAGGAGAGAGGAGGAAGAGAGGAAACGAATTGAGGAAGAAAAACTAAAGAAAGAGATGGAATTGAAAAATCTACAAGAGGAGATAAGAAGAAAACTAGAGGAGAAAAGATTAAAAGACGAAAAAGAGAGAAAGGAAATGGAGGAAAAGAGGAAGAGGGAGGAAGAAGAAAGGAAACAAAAAGAAGCTGAGGAGGAAAAGAAAAGGAGAAAGGAGGAGGAGAGGAAACAATTGGCAGAAGAGAAACTTAGAAAAGAGCAAGAACTGAGAGAAAAACAAGAGCGAGAAAGAAAACAAAAAGAGATGGAGGAAAAACGAAAGAGGGAGGAAGAAGAGAAGAAACTAAAAGAAGCTGAGGAGAAGAAAAGGAGAGAGGAGGAGGAGAGGAGGAAAATTGAGGAAGAAAAACTTAGAAAAGAGCAAGAGCTGAGAGAAAAACAAGAGCGAGAAAGAAAACAAAAAGAGATGGAGGAAAAGAGGAAGAGAGAGGAAGAAGAGAGGAAACGAAAAGAAGCTGAGGAGAAGAAAAGGAGAGAGGAGGAAGAGAGGAAACGGATTGAGGAAGAAAAACTAAAGAAAGAGATGGAATTGAAAAAGCAACAAGAGGAGATGAGAAGAAAACTAGAGGAGAAAAGATTAAAAGACGAAAAAGAGAGAAAGGAAATGGAGGAAAAGAGGAAGAGGGAGGAAGAAGAAAGGAAACGAAAAGAAGCTGAGGAGGAAAAGAAAAGAAGAAAGGAGGAGGAGAGGAAACGATTGGAGGAAGAGAAACTTAAAAAGGAGCAAGAGCTGAGAGAAAAACAAGAAAAAGAAAGAAAACAAAAAGAGGAAGAGGAGAGGAGACATCAAGATGAACTGAGGAGAGAACAAGAGAGAAAGAAAAAACAAGAAGAAATGAAAAAGAAAATGGAGGAGGAAAGACGTCTTAAACAAGAAGAAAACATTAAAAAACAAAACGAACAAAGAGAGAAGGAAAGAATTCGACAAGAGGAGGAGAGAAAGCGAGTGATAGAGGAAAAAAGACTGAAGGAAGAAAAGGAGCGAAACGAAATTGAGGAAAAGAGGAAACGAGAGGAAGAAGAAAGGAAACGAAAAGAAGCTGAGGAGAAGAAGAGGAGAGAGGAGGAGAGGAGACGACTCGAGGAAGAAAAACTTCGAAAAGAGCAAGAGCTGAGAGAAAAACAAGAGCGAGAAAGAAAACAAAAAGAGGAAGAGGAGAAAAAACTTATGGAGGAAAAGAGGAAGAAAGAGGAAGAAGAAAGAAAACGAAAAGAAGCTGAGGAGAAGAAGAAGAGGGAGGAGGAGAAGAGACGATTAGCGGAAGAGAAACTAGAAAGAGAAAGAAAACAAAAGGAGGAGGAAGAAAGGAGGCTTCAGGAAAAACTGAGGAGAGAAGAAGAGGAGAGGAAAAAACAGGAAGAGGAAATGAAAAGGAAAATGCAGGAGGAGAGGAGGCGACTTGAGGAAGAAAAAGTTAAGAGAGAAATAGAAATTAAGAGACAACAAGAGGAGAAAATACGCCAAGAAGAACTGAGACGTCTAGAGGCAGAAAAACTTAAAAAAGAGAGAGAGCTTAGAGAAAAACAAGAAAGAGAAAGAAAACAAAAAGAGGAGGAGGAGAGGAGACGACTCGAGGAAGAAAAACTTAAAAAAGAGAAAGAGCTTAGAGAAAAACAAGAAAGAGAAAGAAAACAAAAAGAGGAGGAGAGGAGACGCCTCGAGGAAGAAACACTTAAAAAAGAGAAAGAGCTTAGAGAAAAACAAGAAAGAGAAAGAAAACAAAAAGAGGAGGAGGAAAGGAGACATCAAGAAGAACTAAGGAGAGAACAAGAGAAGAAAAGACAGGAAGAGGAAATGAAAAAGAAAATGGAGGAAGAGAGAAAACGTTTGGAGAAAGAACTGAAAGAAAAAGAGGAAAGAAAGAGAAAGGAGGAAGAGGAGGAGCGAAGGAAGAAAGAAGAGGCGAGAGTGAGGAGGGAAGAGGAGAAAAGACAGAAAGAACAAGAGAGGAAGAAACACGAGGAGGAAGTGAGAAGACGACTGGAGGAGGAAATAAAGAAGGAGAGACGAAGGCAACAGGAAGATGAGCTGAGGAAGAAAAAGGAGGAAGAGATGAGACAAATTGAGGAAGAAAGAATAAGAAAAGAAAAGCAGGAGAGGAAACGTCAGGAAGAAGAGGAGAGAAAAGCCAAAGAACTACAAATGGAGAGAGAGAAAGAGGAAGCGAGGAAAAGGATGGAAGAGCGTAACAGGAAACAGGAAGCTGAGCGGATGAGTAGAAAAATGGTCGCCGTTTTGAAAGAGGAAGATCTCAACAAATCGGATGAAGATAAACAGAAGATGAGAGGTTTACCTTTTAGTTTGATTGACACTACGTCCAGAGTCACACATAAACCTCCTCTCGCTGTAAAAGCCCCTCCATGTGCGCTCTCGGCTCCACGCCTCCCTCCTCTGGACAGAGCCAGCATTACGCCCGAGCCTCCCAAAAGCTTCGGCCAATCACAGGACTCCAAAGAGCGGTGAGTCACAATAATCCAAACTAATCGGGTGATTGATTGAGGGCTGATCATTTTTGTGCTTTGGTGATGTGCTGCCAGCAGTGTCTTGATCATTAAGCAAAGCAATTAACAACCAATCAGGTATCCAATCACAAATTAATCATTTTTAGTCGTTACTGAAGTGATGATTGCATGTTAAAGTGCGTATGACAGGTTTTGATTATCTAACCTTTGCTTCATTTGGTAAGATAATACCTCTTGTAAATAATAGTAATAATTTTATATCAATCAAGAAGCAACTTTAAGATGAAAAGTTGGAAATTATAGGAAATAGAGAGTTCGGTTTTAGAAAGTTCTGGCAACATCCAGACCCAAAATAATTGAGGCAATCGACTGATGAACTTAAAAGTCACAATCTTCCAGAGTTTAAAAGGTTGGATGGCTTTGTTACTTGTACCGTTTGATAACAGCTGCTCATTTAACTCAACTCAAATATTTGCAGTTGACACATAGTTTTCTGTTAAGGCAACTCAATTATTTTCATTTATTATGTCATAAAATTGGGAGTTCTTAAGCCACTGGAATAAGTTCACTTATTCGTTGAAGCGCTTTGAAATGATATTGTATTTTAGCATGTACTATATATAAATGAAGTTTATTTTTAAGTCATCTCACCTATTTGAAACAATAGAAATAGCAGGACTTTATCATTCTCAGTGTTTAAAGACTTAAATCTATGAATTGTACCTCATCTATGTTATTAAATTATGCTCACTTATACCCACAACCATACTTTAACCAAAAATATTAAAATTACTCAAAAAGAAGAACAATGTTACAACAACTTGACATAATTAAGTTGGTAGGACTATTTCTAAAACTTTGACTATACACAACTTAATCTATTTAATTCCTTTGAATGATTGGGTTTACAGTGCAGGGAGAATTCTAACCGAATGGCAGTATTTAAACTTAAGTATAAAAGTAAATGTATACTTAAGTTTAAACATTATTTCAATAAAATAAAGGTGTTTTCTTATCATTTTATTTGAGTTTTGACCTATACATGGTTGCTAGTTGGACTTAGCTAGTGTAATATCATGATTTCCAACCAGCCAGTGAAATCTGAAACCTGAAAAATGTAATTTTTAGTAAAATATCTTAACTGTATTTTAGTTTAACCTGTCATAGGCACTTTAATTGTTTCCCTATATTGTCTGGTTTGGTGGTGGTTATGCAGCGATTAAAGCTGAGGTAGATTCAGTTGAACTTAATTTAGTGTTGAACAGTAGCTGGCCTATTGTTTCCACAAAAACAGACAGACAGAAGAAGTTGATTGTGAAAGCCAAAAATGATTTCTTTCACTTTCCTCCTTTAATCTTGAGATCCGCAGTAGGTGACTGATTCTTTAGACATGTGTAAGGAGCGGTGCATAAGACAGTTGTGAGACCAGTGGTGTGTAATCGTGAGCCAGAGGTAGTGTTGAGGGTCACTTTGTTTATGATGGGCAGAATTAGGACAGCGATAAATGAGAGGGACAGTCCAGCTCGAGACTGGAGTTCAGATTGATGGACACATTCACAAAAGGGACAGTGACTGCAAGGGTAGATGGAGGCTGTCAGAAAGACTTAAAGAAAGACCAAGAAGAATATATAAGTTGGTTGGAGTGAGATACCAAAATATGAAGGCCAGAATTTGACCAATATTTAAAATTTGTGGCACAAGTAAGGATACAAAGCAAATCCTTTGCCTACCCCAGCTTTAATTACAAATCACTGTACATTTTGCTTTTTTGTTTATACTTTAAGCTTTCTATCTTTGCTGCTTCTGATTTCTGATACTATCTTTTCTTTCCCTTCTTTTCTCCCCCAGTCTTGAACATCCCTCTTCCACAAAGCCATCTTCAATCTCAAACAAAATTCCAACTTCCAAAAACCCTCCAACTACAACAGAGCAAATTGTTCAGTCTCAGGAGAAATCATTGCCTGCAGGTGCCATGGCTACAGTACCAGCTCCACAAAAGCTATCAGAGGCTGAAATCCCTTTGTGGAAAAAGCTGGAGGAAAAAAACGAGGCAGAAACTGAAAAAGAAACCACCACGGAAGTTATTGCACAAGATTTAAAAGATTTGAGAAGAGGGTAAGGTTGTTTGAGGGGGTATTTATCTGCTTTTGGCCTTTCAAGTACTCTTTTGTTTGTGGTGTGCTTTGCTGGGGCATTGCATTTGTGGTGGTGGCTACTAAAATTAAAGTTACACTGGAAATTAATGTTTTTTTCTTCTTCTTAATGTTCACAGAATGAACGATTTGAAGGCAGAATCTCAAACAAAACCAGCTGTACAGGCTAAAACACCGGAAAGCATTTTGCCCATTCAACCTCCCGCCCCATTGGTTAAAGAAGAACCAAAGAGACCTAGCGCTGAACCAGCAACCCAGCCGGAAACCTGCTCCAAACCAAGTACAGAACACGTTGCTCTAGACCTGGCGCCGCTTCTTCCTTCAAAATTACAAACAGACCAAGTCCCACAGGCAAGATCACAACAGGAAACAACCAATGGAGAAGTAAAGGACAATGAAAAGCCTGTTTTGGAGGCAGAGAAACAGCTTTGGGGCAGAGTGGAGGAAAGCACTGCCGAGACAGAGAGAGACAGAGAGAGGAGCTGTATGGAAAAGAAGGGTGTGACCTCCGGGTGAGTGACAGATGCTACTACAGGAGTTTAAAATCTGCATGTTGAAATTCATTCGCTTTATAATCACCACATGCAAATCTCTGTTGGTGTCTGCATGATCCTGGCTCACTTCACTGACCTTTACAGAGCCGTGTGTAGTATTATTTACAACTATGGCCTTATGTGAGAACAGGGAGACACTGCCCTCTGTTGGCTGTTCTTGAAGTCATATTGTTTTTTATTGGTGTTTTAATGTTCTCTTTACTGTACTTTACATGTGTGAATAGAAATAACTAGATATTTAAATTAATCTAATCATAGCAGTTCATTTAGCTGTGGATTAGATGTTTGCGTGCCACATGTAATGATGTGTTGATGTTGTATAATACATAAGATAAGAAAGATACTCCTTTATAGTCTCTCCTACAGGAAGTCCCGTACACCAGGATACAGAAAATAGGGCATGGCCTAAGAGAAAACAGTAATCATCATTATTGAACATTCCTGGAAGCCTTTTTAGCCTGACTGATATTACACAATTCTTACATTTGTGCAGTTTTAAGAGCACATTCCCAGACATATACCATTTATATATTGAATTACCATGTCTATACATTATATATGCATTGGATATCGTCTTTGTTGTTAAGAAGCACTTAACCACCATGTGTTAGAGTGACTGAAGTTACTGTATATAACAGGTCTTTGCATCTTCCCTGGTCATCACTAAATGCAGGCAGCCACTATCTGTGCAGAATGCATATTTTAGATTAATTTGTTATTTTAATGTTATGTTTTTTGTGATACTTGTGTAGTTTGTTTTTGTCTCTAATCAGTCCTATGCAGACCTGTTTGCTCTGTTCATTTTAACCATTTTCATCTTTACTATTTTGGACTGTGCACATACACTGACTAGACCAGACATATTATCTGCTATTAAAGGTCGGCCATTATTGACACATTTTAGGCCAGACTATACCGCAACTGGTGATTTAAAAAAAATTTTTTTAACTTTTGGCTAAACCTCACAAGTAAGGTTCCCGTTTACAAATTAAAACATTATAATCCTGTGACGCCATCCTTTTTTGTAGGTTATCCAAGTTTATTCCGTGGGAGGACTTTCTCAGTGTCCTCAAATAGCATTAATGATAAAAGCATATTTTCTCATGTTGCTTTCTTGCTATCGTTTGGACAAGTCAAACAAAGTCTAAAATACCCTCAGTCAGGCTTGTTGTCGTCTGTTATATCTCAGTGAGGGTTACTTGAGGATTAGTGATCTCTATCTCAAATTTTACTTGTGTTCATTTGTATGTCCCGTAGAATTACTCAAGCAACCTCTGTCCAGCCAAAAATGGGAATCAATGAAAAACCATCCCATAAAGAAACATCAAGCTCCACTATCCCAGATGAGGATGCTTTTGCTGTTGCGATTTCACCTCCCAAAGACTTCTGTGACACCGTAGAGGGTCAAACTTCAACCAAAAAAACACAAGATCCTTCCAAAGAGACACTCAGTTTTGTTGCAAGTCTTCGCCTAGCCGCCAGTGAGAAAGAAAAAGAACAACTTGAGCAGGAGAGATTGAAAAAAGAGGAAGACACTTTAACAATACAGAAGCAAAGCAAAACAAAAGAGAAATATGCCAAAGATGGAGTTAAAGAAAATGCAAAGAACGCTGAACCAGTGCAAAAGAAATTAAATGATATCCCCCCTTTGAGAGAGGCTGAACTGCTTGAGAGAATTGTTGAAAAGCAACCAAGTAAAGACCAAACAGCAACTAAATCTGATGTTAACCTGCCAAATCAGACTGTTTCCAAAACTGCCCCTTCAACAAAGCCAGTGACCAAAGCAGGAAATTCTGGGACAAAACCCAAAAACGTCTCACCTGGTGCAATTCCAGCATGGATGACGCAAGAGGAAGACGAGGGGGTAGAGTATGAGACGGGGCATGAAGATTTGGGGTCTGTTTGGCTGGCAGAGCTGTACATGGACAGGGCAGCAGGGTGAGTATACAGAGGAGATAGAATAATGTCATTGCTAGATGATTATTTAAAGGTGAACTGTGTAACTTTTCTGCTGGAGGTTACACAACTTGCTTGTCTTCATAATAATTATAATTATATTGGGTTTTTTTTATTGTTTAGTATAACATTGACTGAACCTTTCTGTGTTGCATTTATTATTATTAAATATTGGCATTATATTGTACTTCACTTAAAAAAACATGCATTCTTATTATGAACAGGGTTATTACACCACAGCTCTGGCCTGTAACTATAGGCTTAGTGGATCACGTGTTGAACTCCATGAAGATTTACAGTCTATTGCTGTAATTTGGAGCATTTCAGGTTAAAACAATAACGTTTTATTCTCCACGGAGACAAGCAAACCCTTCACATAGTGCACCCTTTTTAATGTGGTATCCCAAAACATGTATTTGTTAACAAAAATTTCTAACTTTACATATACAAGTTTGGACTACAAGGTGTATTTTACTACACAGCACTATCTAAATTGGTGTTTTTTCTCTTTAGCCCAAGTCATCAGACATTACCACCACCTGCTAGTACTGAGAAACCATCTCAAGATCCAAAAAGCATAAATACTCTTCAAAATAGGACAGAGTTTTTCTTAACCATCAACTCATCAAGTTCTTCTGAAGAAAATTCCCCAATAGAGCCACCACTATCTCAGCAACCTAGGCAGGAAGTAGCCATCATTTCACCCAAACAAGCTCCAAAGGAACCGACCATTCAGAATCAAGACGTTCAGACTTCTTCATTGCCTTGTCGATCTTCTGAAAACGCTACCAAGTCAACAGTTGGTACTAAGGAATCCAAAACAAAAGCAGTAGAAAATAAAATGAATGAACAGCAAGAAAAACAAGACTCAACCATGAAAGAGCAAGCTACTAAAACACCTGAACACAACCAAGTTACTAAAAACATTCAGCTACAAGAAGAAGAAAAACTCCTATTGGCTAAAATCCGTAAAATGTCAGGTGACCAGTCCCCGGGGCCTAAGACGATGAAACGACTTATTCCAGATCCTGAAGATATTGATGTGGAAATCACCGAGCAAGAAAAGGACATCCCTGAAGAAGATACAGTCACTACTGAATTAGCTGTGCAGGAAATATTATCTGAAAAACAAGAGGAGAAAGAGGAGGTAGAAGACATGTAAGTCGTGTGGGAGATGGACCTGCTGCTGCTTGGCACATTGGGCAGTTTGAAAGCAAGAGATTGCCTGTTAGCTTTGCATTTGCTTACAAGGCACAGTGATTTTAAAACTGCATTGCTTATAATTATGTAATGTAATGTGTATCTATATGTTAATTGTTACTTATGTTAAATCAGCTTTAATCATGCCAATTCACGTTACCAATGCAATGGTATAGAGCTTTTGATGACACTAGATACAGACTTATTTATGGATAGGATGAAATATATTTCAAAACTAAATATTTTGTTTTTTAAATGGTCAGAAGTCCTTGAAATGTTACCTTAAACCCCAAAATTCATACATATAATCCTTTGGCATCAAGGATCATTAAGATAATAGGCTTACAGGGTACACCAAGTAACAATAAGTCTTGTTGTAATGTATATTTATCTGATGAAGTTTGAATTACATTGTTTTGAGAACAAGCTTGTTTGTGCGATTGAATGTGATCATCCAGATAGTGGCAGATGTTATGCTATTGCATGTTATGCTAATGTTATCTTTGCTTTGCTAATGCTCCATGTGAATATGCCTTGCTTTTAACATCCAGTCAACCCTGCAACTGATAATGTTCAGTAATTTGGCTGTTGTGCCCATTGACAATCACTGGCTAATGTCTCCTATAGTTTTTAATGTAAACTACCTTTCTAATAATATGAATGATTATTCCTTTTTTAGGTCCAAAGTCAGACTATCAGAAAACACTGATGGATTACAGAAGAAATTACTCCCAGAAAAAACACTTAATCGTTCAACTCAAAATGGCGACCACATTTCCAAAACGCCAGTGGTTGTAGACAGCAGTGTCGCTCCCTCACATACGTGTGAAATATCAACATCCAGACTTCCAACGTTAATAGAAGAGGAGACCCCAGAAGTGAAAACTGAGTCCACAAGTGCAGGGACAGTGGTTAAAGAGATGGAAGCAGATGGAAAGGAGCACCCAAAAGAGGTACTGAGACGAGTATTACGCTTTGCGTGTTTGATTTTCATTTATGTATTTTGATATAGTGATATTGTTCTAATCTCTTTGCATTAATCATTAAGTTGACAAACAGTGTTTTCATGAATGTTTCCCAGGACCTGGTGAACTCGAGTCAGTCTCTGCTGCAGTGGTGTCAGGACATCACCCAAAACTACAGAGGAGTCAAAATCACCAACTTCAGCACGTCCTGGAGGAATGGACTCGCCTTCTGTGCCATTCTGCACCACTTCCACCCAGAGAAAATGTAAGCAAGACTTTTCACAAGAAAGTGAGATATTGGGCAAAACATCTTGTCCATTATGTATATCTTAATTAAATGAATATATATATATATATATATATATATATATATATATATATATATATATATATATATGTACAACAACTAGGCATACATATATATATATACACACACATATATATATATATATATATATATATATATATATATATATATATATATATATATATATATATATATATATATGTATATATGTGTGTATATATATATATGTATGCCTAGTTGTTGTACTACTTATTTTTCTAATCTGTGACTAATTGTGTATTTTGTGTAGTGAGTTTGATAAACTGGATCCTCATGATATCAAGATCAACAATAAGAAGGTAAGGCTACAACTTGCTGTACCATGATTTAGCATGTACCGCTAACAGGATAACAGTTGTGGCTCAATTACATAATCAGAAAATGTTAAAAATATCCAGGTAGAAGGACAACATCTTCTATCATGTTTTGTGTTAAAGAGTAGGTGTTATGGTAAATAGGCTTTTTTTTTTTTTAGCTTTTCCCTCATCAAAAACATGCCTGAAGAGGTTTTACTTGTCATTCATGCACATTTGAGTAATTTAGCGATATTTCTGACCCTGTTCACACTAGCTATAACATTCTGTGCAGTCATGCTCCCAAAGGACAATCTCCATAAATGCTCCATAAATGCTCAAAAACATGATACAAAACTGTACACAGCAACTTGACAAAATAAGTAAAATACCCTCCTTTAAAGTCTTTTCTTTCTGTCCCAGGCGTTTGATGGTTTCGAGTCCTTGGGTATCTCTCGTCTCCTGGAGCCGCTGGACATGGTGCTGTTGTCTGTCCCGGACCGGCTCATCGTCATGACATACCTGAGTCAGATCCGCTCCCACTTCACCCACCAGGAGCTGAGCGTGCTGCAGATCGAACACAACAGCAGCCAGTCCAGCTACGGGCTGTCCCTCTCTGGCCCCGCGCCGTCCCAAACAGACGCTGCGGCCTTCTGCATGGCCCGGCTCAACGACGGGGGCAGCCTGGAGGAGACAGGGGGGCCGCTGGCCGTCCCACCACCCAGAGCCAAGAGAACGGGCAAAGGTATGAAGAATCAACATGTCATAGAGGCTGTTTTGTTTGAGATTATGTAGATTCTCACACTTTGCTTTAACACAGTTTTAATAACAGTAAAATTACCAAAAGTTTGTGTTATTTTATATCATATTTTCTGGCAACTGGCATTATCTCCGTGGGTAAAGTGTAATATTACTTTGCAGTGACATCACGCTCACTCTAGTGTTGTTCTACATGTATCTCTATGGTGGAAAGTTCAGCCATATCCATGAAGACACAATGTACACATTAGCAAACACTGTAAAAAAAAAAGTGTGAAGTCTGAGTTTGAAGATTACCTGAAAAGCCAAGAAAAAATACAAAATAGATTTAAAGAACACATTTCCAGGAGCCCATGATCAGTGCATCCCTGGTCCCATTTAGGTGTTTCATTGATTTTGATTTTTCGTGCTAAAGGTAAATAATAGCAAACTAGACTAATAACAGCAAACTAGACTAAGCAACATAATACTAACATAGCAAAACTCTATAACTAACTTAATAAACTAATTAACAAACAAAAATAATAAACTAAATTTAGACTAAACAAAATAAGCAAATAGCTCCTACAGTTAGTATTACACCTGCATAGTATCAGTTGTTATGGCATAAAAACAGTGCATTTTTGGAACTGAATATTTAGAAACATTACCTCTTTATTTTCCAACATGAATTATTAGACTAAGGGCAGATTTTAGTCACAAAGTATACCGTCTTGATTGGTCCCAAATGATCTTATATTACACTTACTTTGATTGAATTACACAACTTTAAATATTTCCAGTCACTTGCGACACTGTATGCACTGTAATTTCCGAATCAAAAGCACCTGAAAGCCTCGAAGAAAGAAATAACAGACTTTGCGAGAAACACCTGAATGCAGCAGGAGATGGTTCAGTGGGTTTAATGGTGAATAATACCGGAGTTAGTGTTGAGTTGGTAGAGCTCAGATGAAGAGCGTCCAAATCCAATGGAAAACTGAGGGAGGCTAGTTGGTTTAACAGCTGGAAAGACTTATTAAAATACTGGAGACATGTGGAAAGTCATGATTACAAAATGGACACCACATGGCTCAGGGTGGAGAGCTGCAGGTGCATGAAGAGGGGATGAATGCTTAAATTCTCACAAAAAAACTAAGAAATTAGGTGAAGACAGACAGAAAATGCAGGAGGATTAGATTAGATTAGAGGTGAAGGAGAAAATCAAAGAACTGGATTGTGAGTTTTATCTTTATAACCACGCATACTTGTTTTTAATTTACTCTTGATCTTTTATAGGTGAAGATTCAAAAACCCCAGTTGCACCTCCGAGGGCCACTAACAAAACAGCCAAATCTCAGGTGAGTTAAACAAATAGTTAAGAGAACATTGCTGGTTTTACATGATTGTTTTACTTATTTTTTCCAGCAGGATGAAGATACAAGCAAGAGTATAGGTTGGTCTTACCTTCCAAATCAATTTATTTAAACTTTTCTATTGTCAAATTAAAATCTGTCCTGTCTTTGTCCACAGAGCAGCAAAGTAAACCCGAGACAGAGGCCCCTAAACCAGCAGAGGAGACTATGGTCAGTTTGGTCTTTCCATGTATCGTTGTGATATTCGTTATATGTGTATTTTCATTTTCTTCAACTTATAATTTATTTGTCAATCAAACTATCAAATCGAAGTTGTTTCAAATCTTGATCTACATCTCCATGCACTGTTGTTGAAGTTTTAATTGTTTGCTTATTAATATTTTCAGTACCGGTTCTTGATTATTATGAGAAAAACCTATTGCGACATCAACAGTGAAGACCTTAATTCACATCCATTCACATAATCTAGTCCTCCATTTTTGTAGTTCTTACATTTATGTTATGACCTGAATAATCATAAATATTGAGTCACCAAATAACCTTGACACCCCAGACAACACTCATATTGTCTTAATAAGGTTTATCTTTGTGAATAATTAAGTAATATAATATAAGCAGTCAGCTAAAAAGGATATAACATTGTGGTTTCGTTTTTTTGGAGTAGAGATTGAATTTAAATACATTTTTAACCTTGACATCCCCAGACAACAGTGCATCTGGCTCTGGTTGGGATTTCAAAGTTGATTCAAGTCTATCATCATCCCTTTAATCTTTTGAACCCTCTCTCCTCTCGTTTCTCTGGCTTCCCCCTGTCCTCCTGGTGTCCTGTGCTGTGGTTGTTGGGGACTGTCCCGGCTGGTTGGTTCACGTGTGTGTGGTTTTGTGTGGTTTGGGGTCAGCGACTGCAGGACACCAGTCAGTACGTCCTGAGTGAACTGTCGGCTCTGGAGACAGAGCAGAAACACATCGACAGCAGAGCGGCCGTGGTGGAGAGGAGACTGAGGAGCCTCATGGAAACTGGTGAGGACTGAATAATGGATGTGTTTGTAGCTATTTCTGTAATGTGTGTAGTGTATTTTATATCATATCTAGAATAAAACTGTACAAACTATCTACTAGACAGCAAAAAGACAAATTATATGTTTTTTTTTATACGCAGGAAGTGACCGGGACGAAGAGGAGCGTCTGATCCAGGAGTGGTTTACTTTAGTGAACAAGAAAAATGCACTTATACGAAGACAAGATCACCTTGAGCTCCTGTAAGAGTTCAAACTTTGGCTGATTTGAGGGTTATGAATAGATGCTTTTATTTTTGTCCTCTTGACTGTGCAGACAAGAGGAGCAAGACTTGGAGAGGCGATTTGAACTCCTCACCAGAGAACTACGGGTCATGATGGCCATTGAAGGTGAAGATAACTTTGTACATTTAAGGCAAAAGGAGAAATTCAATTTGTCAACTGGACAAATGTTTATTTTGGTCGAAAATAAACTTTTGTCCAGTTGACAAATTTAATTTCTCCTTGTGCCACGGATTCTACCTGGACGGCTGAGGGATTTTACACGTATTTTGTACATGTTAACAGATAGTTTAGTCTAGATTTAGTACCTGTATATTAGTTGTTTTATGTGGACTCTGTCTTCTTTTTCAGACTGGCAGAAATCCTCAGCTCAGCAACAGAGGGAACAGCTGCTTCTCCAGGAGCTGGTGTCTTTGGTGAATCAGAGAGATGAGATTATCAGGGACATAGATGCCAAAGAGAGAGTGTAAGTACCAAACACTATTATGAAACAGCACATTTATTACAGTAAATGCACATGAATTGTTGTCGTTTTATTGTGATTGTGACAGAGGTCTGCAGCCACATCCCTCTCACTTTACCTGCCCTCACTGCTGTAATGCGCACACAGGCTACTATGTGATGCCATCTGAGACAACTTTTTTTCTTCTCTGCGTGTTTTCCAGTTTGTGTCCAGCAGCAGGAGCTTTTTATTTTATCAAACACAATAAATCAAATATAAATAAATATGTTTTCCCATCACACAGGGCTCTGGAGGAGGACGAGCGACTGGAGCGCGGTCTGGAGATGAGGAGGAGAAAATACAGCAACAAAGACAAATGTGTTCTTCAGTGAAATCTTTGCTTTTTCATCATGGACACTGTTCTGACAATTCAATTCCATTCTGTCTTAAATTAATAGTATTATTTGAATTTGTATATTTTATTTATTTCAAAATAATGCTGTGTTTCTTTTGCACATAGGGTTAAGTGTGTCTTATTGTTCAGTATTTAAAATGGTTTTGTATTGAAAATGTGGGATTTGGCATTTTGTTTCAAGATTTTTCTTCAGTGTTTAACTAGTGCACTCCAAGAGAGAAGAGAAAATGCCATAAGAAACTGTTTAGGCTATTTGTACATTCTGCACACTCACAAATATATGGCCTACATTTTGAGAGAGGTCTTACAAAGGTGATGACCAGATAATAATAAATAAACAAAACTCTTTAAATACATATTGAGCTGGACTCAATAGGCAATAGGCCTAATAATTGTGGTGGGGAATGTAAGAGTCAATAAAGTATCTCAGTGAGTGGCTCAATTTCTAGTTCTTTTGCACAAATTACCACACGTGCCTTCGAAAATAGTATGCAGTTTTGATGTGATAAAGATATATAGAGGTTTTGTGTGCTGCGTTTTAGAAGATGGTACTGGCGCCAGACATGTTTAATATATTTATATCTGTGCAGAAATCTGAGAGAAATGTGGATGGTAAAAAAAAAAAAAAAAATAAAGTTTGATTGTTAAATGTGTGTTTTTGTATCTATCACACATATGGGTTTAGAGTTTACAGGTAGAATAGAAAAAAAGAATGCTGAGAACAGTTAACTGTGGCAGGACGTCCCTATTTACCCGGGACAGTCCCAGTTTTGAGCCCTGTGTCCCCTGTCCCAGCAGATTTATCCAAAACCAGTGATTTGTCCCAGTTTTATACAAGAAATGTCCCAGGTGTCCCTATTTTGGACCAATCTGATCCCTGCCAAAGGTAAAGAGAGGCATAAACTGTCATTTGTTTCGGTAAAATGCAGAAAAGCTGCTTTAAAACGACCAAATCACAAAGAAAATGTGACTATACTGACTGTGATAACATTTCTGACGCACCCTGTTTTACACTTTTTTTTATCACCAACCACCAAAAAAAAAAAAAACGGGGATGTCTCAGTTTTTTGGTTTGAAATTCTGTACACCCTAGGCAGGTGATAAAAGATCGCTAAATTATTGCGGATTGAAATGCGTTTGAAAAGCTGAAAAATGTCGGATCTGGCAACTCTTGAAAATGCTTTAGTTGCACGCGGTATGGATCTGATCTCTAATCTGTTCAAATGTGGGTCTTTTACATGGATCTATCATACAATTATGATACAATTATTGCCAACAGGACAGGGCTCAAGCATTATGTAGTAGGACATAACTATTTTTAGCATTAAAGAAGTTATTAGTTGTTTTAGTGGTGTCCTGAGATAAATAATAAGGCGACGAAAGTGCCACAGCAATAATCAATGCTAGGCTAACAGCGTCGATCGCCTTTGTGACCGGTAAAAAGAACAATAACAACACTTTATAACATTTTCATGTCCAAAATTAAGCGTTGATATTAGTTGTAAATTTTAATTTTGTGATTCGCGAAGTATCGGCTCCCTGGTGGTCTAGTGGTTAGGATTCGGCGCTCTCACCGCCGCGGCCCGGGTTCGATTCCCGGTCAGGGAACTTGTCTTTTCCTCATCTTTTAAAATCACTGCAGCTCTATTTAAAAATAGACAATAAGTAAATAAATAAATAAATAAAACAAGATAAGTACTGTACTCTGACGTTTAGGAGCGTTTTACCATCTGTAAAGTATTAAAGACAATCGTGTGTCTGCAGGGCTGGAAAGAGCGTGCCTTTGTATTGAGTAATGTGAAGTGACACAAAATCATGATGAACTCTGTAGTCTTCACCTGTGCACAACCAGCTCTAATGTGCTCCAGCTTTTTATTTTACCCCGCCTCATGTGTGAATGTGTTTACCAGATGTCTGTTTTTGTGATGTCTCAGTTTAGTTTAAACCAGATTCACAGCAAACAACATGTCCATCACCATCTTGTATATACATCATGACCGGGGAAGGAGTCAAATAAGGACCACTTGACCTAAAGGGACCGCTAAATGTGAGCAGTAATGTAGGCCTATCCATTTTAATCTTTCAACATGATATCACACTGAGCAGATGGATTTATATGGTAAACTGTCAGCACTACAGGAGTGGTATTATCTATGTCAATAATGTGCTCATTCTCCCGAATAGAAACATTAAGATTTACTATGTAATATTATAAATGGACATGAAAGCAAGAGCTTTTTGGAACCACTGACAGTTTTATTAGCGACTTTAGTTTTCTTACACCTAAGCTATTTTGGTATAACTAACTTTAATTCCCTCTGTTCAAATCTCTTTAGCAGCGGCTTCCTTTGGTTGTAACTGCTGAATCTTGACTGTTTTACTGTAAACATGCACATTTTATTATCTTTAAGGATTGCCCTAAAATATTCACTGGGGAGTTGGATATCATTTACCTAAAATAGTTAAATGTTATGTTGATCCTCTTGAGTTGAACATATGTGTTTTTATGTGTTTGTCATAAAATCTCGGCGTTATTTTGCAGATGTTGCAGGTGGAGATTGTGTGGAGGCTGCAGTGTGGCTCAGGAACCAGGGGGTGGCACCACTGATAGAAGGGCAAGGATTGTTGGGATCTGGGCTTGAAACATGGACCTCTCTTTGGCACTGGTGAGATATTTTTATGTGTCAAGTACAGATTGTTGTGGAGATAACTACAATGTAGACTGTAGAAACTGATCCGTAGAACTTTTTAAATAAACATCCATATAACTAATCAAAAGCATCTGAAACTTTAAGGCTGACCAAACTTTGGTCACATTGTTTAGCCACATACACCTAAATTGTAGTCTCTGTGCTCAGTTTTATGGTATCTCATTGTGACTGGAGCCTCTGATGTTTTATTGTAATGTGTTGATGCCTTCCAATACATTGCAGTAAACAGTATTAAATCTAAATTAAATCTTAAGATTAAAGTCCAAGATAGCAGAACAGAATCCACTGAACATCACAACAGTGGCTTTACGCATGTGTTTTTGTGCAGCATCAGCAGCAAATTCATTCATGAAAGTATCGCACATGTTGCCTTTCTTAATGAGAAATAAATAATGTTAATGTGAGTGCATCAAATTTTGGTTCATTGCCGTTCACACGACCACTCACGAAATTGGGAGTTTACCGATGCCAGTGTCTGGAAGTGTAGTGCTAGAGGTACTATAGTAGGAGAATAAATACTTGCATCATATTTATTTTGATCTGAATGTAAAGACATTGACATCTGTCATTGTTGGGACTCACTGCTTAAGCAGTAGCCAAGTTTAAGCAGTAAATGCAATGTTTTGAATTCAGCTCAGACAACCAAACTCTGACCTAAATCACAAACAGATGTTACTAATAGCTGGCCTGATTTTCAAACAGTTTTCCATCTATTTGAACATGTGTCTTCTTATTTTGGTGAAGACTGTCTGATCACATCAGTCACAAGTCCTATTTAAAAGGACTAATATGTTTAAAACATATTGGAGGAGAATGGAGCAGTGGCTCTCCTCCAAGCTCTTGGTGCACTGCAACCAAGCACTGAAAATTACAGTTAGTAGCATTAAAAGTGTGCTGTAATGACAATGACAAAAGTACAATACCACTCCTCTGGAAATATCCCTCATTCTCACCAATTATAACATAATACCAGAATGATGTCAACTCCAGTCACAAAAATAATCTCAGGCACCATGATTTATAAAACATGTGATTGGTTTTCGTTCCTTTCTATAGCTATAGACTGTCACCTTATCCAGTGACGGTTTACCACCTGATTCCACCTCTGGCCTCTGTATGTGAATCCCATACATCCTGATCTTGTGAAACTTGTCATTTTTTTAATGAAACAAAAGCAGTTTATTAAGACTTTGGGCCTTTATACATGTGTGGGAGTGAGCAGAAGAAGAGAAACGATCCTAGCAGCAGCACAGACATTTCCTGCACGGCTGAAAATATTTCCTACTGTATTGAAATTGAACACGGGTACAAGTTTGTCTGGCTGTGAAGGAGAAAGAAGACAGAGCTGAACCTGAGAAAAACAGACGAACTGTGAAAGTCAACGAAGGAAAGCAAGCATTAGAAGCACGCACTGGCAGATAGAATTCAGAGTTTTCTGCTCATTAAAGTTATTTTATTTGACAATGAATTACCTAGCCTTTCCACAAACTATTTTTGAGTCATTCATTCCTTTTGCAGTGTTTTTCTGAGCAGCCAAGTTAAGACCTTTCCCATCAAACCTTACTGCAAAACAAGTTCATTTTCTACTCCTTATGATATTTTTTCTGCAGTGTTTTACTGACTAGTTTTGTAGGGTTGTGAAGCTTTGTATCTTGATTTTTTAAGTTACATTGTGTAGCACCTGGTGGAGGGTCAGTCAAAGCTTTTCTCCATAGAGATGTTATTTCTTTGCCTGGAATCTTGTATTAAACCTTCTTATCTTCATGTAGACCATTTTGTTAATCCACTGCAGTTATTATTAGGGCTGGGCAATCAACTGAAAGATCCAGAGATTGTGAAGCAGCCATGTCTCCATCCATCCATCCATCTTCTTCCGCTTATCCGGGGCCGGGTCGCGGGGGCAGCAGTCTAAGCAGGGGCTCCCAAGCTTCCTTCTCCCCAGCCACTTCCACCAGCTCCTCCGGACGGACCCCGAGGCGTTCCCAGGCCAGCCGAGAGACATAGTCCCTCCAGCGTGTCCTGGGTCTTCCCGCCTCCTACTACCGGTGGGACATGCCTGGAACACCTCCCCGAGGGAGGCGCCCAGGAGGCATCCGAACCAGATGCCCGAGCCACCTCTCAACTGGCTCCTCTCGACGGAGGAGCAGCGACTCTACTCCGAGCCCTCCCGTGTGACCGAGCTCTCACCCCTATCTCTAAGGGAGCCGCCCGCCACTCTAAGGAAACTCATTTTCGCCGCTGTATCCGCTGGGATCTGCGTTCTTCTCGGTCATTACCCAAAGCTCATGACCATAGGTGAGGGTAGGAACGATTGACCGGTAAATCGACAGCTTCGCCTTCTCAGCTCCTCTTCACCACAACGGTCCGATGCAGCGACTGCATCACTGCCGACGCTGCACCGATCCGCCTGTCAATCTCACGCTCCATCCTCCCTCACTCGTGAACAAGACCCCGAGATACTTGAACTCCTCCACTTGAGGCAGAGACTCCCCACCCACCCGGAGAGGGCAATCCACCTTTTTCCGGTCGAACCATGGCCTCGGATTTGGAACAGCTGATTCTCATCCCAGCCGCTTCACACTCGGGCTGCAAACCGCCCCAGTGCACGCTGCAGGTCCTGGTTCGATGGAGCCAACAGGACAACATCATCCGCAAAGCAGCGATGAAATCCTGTGGTCCCGAACTGGACCCCCTCCGGCCCCTGGCTGCGCTCTCAGAAATTCTGTCCATAAATACAATGAACAGAACCGGTGACAAAGGGCAGCCCTGGCGGAGTCCAACATGCACCGGGAACAGGTCTGACTTACTGCCGGCAATGCGAACACAGCTCCTGCCCGTCATACAGGGACCGGACAGCCCCAGCAAAGGGCCCCGGACCCCATACTCTCTGAGCACTTCACAGGGCACCACGAGGGACACGGTCGAATGCCTTCCAAGTCCACAAAACACATGTGGACTGGTTGGGCAAACTCCCATGAACCCTCGAAAGCACCGATGGAGGGTGTAGAGCTGGTCCAGTGTTCCACGACCAGGCCGAAAACCACACTGCTCCTCTTGAATCCGAGGTTCGACTATCGGCCGAACTCTCCTCTCCAGTACCCTGGCATAGACTTTACCGGGGAGGCTGAGGAGTGTGATTCCCTGTAGTTGGAACACACCCCCGGTCCCCTTTATACAGAGGGACCACCACCCCGGTCTGCCAGTCCAGAGGTACTGTTCCCGACCACACGCGATGTTGTAGAGACGTGTCAGCCAAGACAGCCCCACAACACCCAGAGACTTAAGGTACTCAGGACGGATCTCATCCACCCCCGGAGCCTTGCCACCGAGGAGCTTTCTGACCACCTCAGTGACTTCAGCCAGGGTGATGGATGAGTCCGCTCTGGGTCCCCAGCCTCGGCCTCCTCTTCGGAGGACGGACGGTGGGATTGAGGAGATCCCCAAAGTATTCCTTCCACCGCCTCGACATCCCCAGTCGAGGTCAGCAGCTCTCCCCCGCACTGTAAACAGTATTGGTGAAGGGCCGCTCCTCTCCTGAGGCGCCGGACGGTTTGCCAGAATTTCCTTGGGGCCGCCCGATAGTCCTCCTCCATGGCCTCCCCGAACTCCTCCCAGACCCGAAGTTTTTGCCTCTGCAACCACCCGGCTGCAGCACGCTATTGGCCCGGGCTGGTACCCGTCAGCTGCCTCAGGAGTCCCCCGGCCAGTAAGGCCCGGTAGAACTCTTCTTCAGCTTGACGGCATCCCTTACTCCGGTGTCCACCACCGGTTCGGGATTGCCGCGACAGGCACCACAGACCTTGCGGCCACAGCTACGAACGGTCGCATCGACAATGGAGGCCGAGAACTAAGCCCACTGGCTCCATGTCCCCAGCCTCCTCGATCTGGGAGAAGCTCTCCCGGGAGGTGTGAGTTGAAGGCCACACTGACAGAAGGTTCCGCCAGACGCTCCCAGCAGACCCTCACGATACGCTTGGGCCTGCCAGGTCTTTCCGGCTTCCTCCTCCGCCAGCGACCCAACTCACCACCAGGTGGTGATCAGTTGACAGCTCTGCCTCTCTTCACCCGAAAGTGTCCAAGACACACGGCCGGAGGTCAGATGACACGACAACAAAGTCGATCATCGACCTCCGGCCTAGGGAGTCCTGGTGCCACGCGGCACCGATGGACCCCTTGTGCTTGAACATGGTGTTCGCAGGACAAACTGTGACTAGCACAGAAGTCCAATAACAGAACACCACTCGGGTTCAGATCAGGAGGCCGTTCCTCCCAATCACCCCTCTCCAAGTGTCACTGTCATTTGCCCACGTGGGCGTTGAAGTCCCCAGAACAATGGAGTCCCGGTCGGTGCACTGTCCAGTACCCCTCCCAGGGACTCCAAGAAGGCCGGGTACTCTTCACTGCTGTTCGGCCCGTAGGCCGACACCACAGTGAGAGACCTGTCCCCGACCCGAAGGCGCAGGGACGCGACCCTCTCGTTCACCGGGGTGAACTCCCACACGCAGCGGCTGAGCTGTGGGGCAATGAGCAGGCCCACACCAGCTCGCCGCTGCTCCCCGCGGCCAACGCCAGAGAAATGGAGAGTCCAAACCTTCAAGGAGTTGGGTTCCGAACTCCAAACTGTGCGTGGAGGTGAGGCCGACTATATCTAGCCGGTAACGCTCAACCTCCCGCACAAGCTCAGGCTCCTTCCCCAGCGAGGTGACATTCCATGTCCCCAGAGCTAGTCTCCATGTCCGAGATCTGGTCGAGGCCCCTGCCTTCGACTGCCGCCCAGATCTCTCTGCACTCCAGCCCCTATGGCTCCTCCCGCGGATGGTGGGTCCAGGGAGGGCGGTCCCATCGCCGTCCCTTCGGGCTGCGCCCCGGCCGGGCTCCGTGGGAAAAGGCCCGCCACCAGGCGCTCGCCATCGAGCGCCCACCCCAGGCCTGGCTCCAGGGTGGGGCCCCGGTGACGCCAATCCGGGCGACGATCTTGCCTCTGTATGTCTTTTTCATCATATGGGGCTTCTGAACCGCTTCTTCTGCCTGACCCGTCCCGGACCTGTTTGCCTTGGGTGACCCTACCAGGGGCATAAAGCCCCCGACAACATAGC
The DNA here is from genome assembly GCA_034769755.1 of Odontamblyopus lacepedii. Lineage (NCBI taxonomy): Eukaryota > Metazoa > Chordata > Actinopteri > Gobiiformes > Gobiidae > Odontamblyopus > Odontamblyopus lacepedii. The sequence continues at coordinate 25,412,709 of CM068352.1, forward strand.
TCCTGGGATCATTCGGGTGCTCAAACCCCTCCACCACGTTAAGGTGGCGGTTCGAGGAGGGGGCAGCCATGTCTAATAATCAATAATATGGCTGGAAAGTTTGAATCGAAAGGTCTATAGTTAATCGTTTGTCAGTAAAAGCATTTGGTTTGGAGACTTTGGAGGAAAAAAAAATCTGTTTATTCTTTTGGTTAAATGACACTGATTAAAGTCTGTATTGTTTACGTTCATCAACTCAAGACTAAGAGCCATTTTAATTTTGTTTTTGAAAAGTGTAAATACAATTGAAAATCAAGATCGATCAATATGAGGAAAAAATCATGATAGCTACTTAAAATGTATGTTGTGTGTGTTTAACAATAAAACATATTAGGATTTCAAGAACTTTATTTGATAAAAAATCACTTGTTCAAGACGATTTATCTAAAATGTTATGGTTTGAATGTTGCAGAGCAAGTTATAGAGCGAAACTGAAATTAAGCAATTTTTATATTAATAATCTTAAATACTGAAATTAAAAAAGAAAAAAAAGAAAAAAGTGATCTAATTAGGGCCAAAGCTTAAACAGTTGAAGATACAAGCATATTTCCTGAAGGATATTATAACTTAAAACACAAAAAACACACTGGACTCACTCAAGACAGCTCTCAAAAACAACAGTTTATAGTGACTCTTTATCACATTTTTTGTGGAAATATTTAGGTTTTAATGTAAAAGACAACCACCCACCTCTGTACATGTACATTTAACATGCTATGAAAGTCAATTTGACATGAAAATCAAGTGAGTTAGTTGAGACCCAGAGTAGACAGTAACTCAAGATGTTTTACTTTCATGTGACTAACTTTGAAACAGTGATTGTAGTATTAGTGATAGTTGTTGTAGTAGTAGTAGTAGGGCGTACTAAGTGATTTTAAAGGTAACAGTGGTAGTTTACAATTGGGCAACAACAATGCAAGTATCAGTAAAGAAAATCCTATATAACTGTCCAGTGCCTCTGACCCTGATGAATTCTTGTCTTTCTTGTGCAGCACCTCCGCACAGTTCAGAGGTCACCATCGGTCACACCCTGCAGTGACCGACTCTTACTCTGTCCTGGACTAGCTTGGTGAGGGCTGCTTCAGCCACCAAGTGCCAGGCCTTGGACCAGGACCAGACTGTGATTGTTAAGATCTTGAGCAGAAGCATATGCTGCAAAAAGCAAAACCTACCAAACACACTTCTTTGACATCCCTAGCTGTTTGGACGGCCTTGTCAGTGTAAGTGTCCACCACTGATCAACATTCCCTCTCATAATGCAGATCTATATTACATCCTATCAGTGTTTGTTTTGTAATGTCCAGAGCCCTCCAGAAAACTCCACCGCCAAGGTAGAGAACAGGAAGGCTCATTAACCACCTGAAGGTGCTGCTGAGTACGACTGGACAGCAGAGACTGACTCCAGTCAGACCCTGCAGCATAAATACAGTCATGTGAAAAAGTTTGGGCACTCCTGATCATTTTCAGGATTTTCCTTTATAAATCATTGGTTGTTCGGATCAGCAATTTCAGTTAAATATATCATATAGCAGAAAAACACAGTGATATTTGAGAAGTGAAATGAAGTCTATAGGATTTACAGAAAGTGTGCAATAATTACTTAAACAAAAGTAGGCATGTGCATAAATTAGGGCACCCTTGTTGTTTCATTGATTTTAATACCTTTAGCACTAATTATTGGAACACAAAATTTGTTTGGTAAGCTCAGTGACCCTTGGCCTACATACACAGGTGAAGCCGATCGAGAGAAAGGGTATTTAAGGTGGCCAGTTGCAAGTTGTTCTCTTCTTTGCATCTTTTCTGAAGAGTGGCAACACTGGAGCCTCAAAACAACTATCAAATGACCTGAAAACAAAGATTGTTCAACATCATGGTTTAGGGGAAGAATACAAAAAACTAGCTCAGAAATTTCAGCTGTCAGTTTCCACTGTGAGGAACATAGTGAGGAAATGGAAGTCCACAGGCACAGTTCTAGTTAAGGCCCAGATTGGCAGGCCAAGAAAAATCTCAGATAAGCAGAGGTGAAGGATGGTGAGAACAGTCAAACTCAACCCACAGACCAGCTCCACAGACGTATGACATGATCTTGCTGCAGATGGTGTCACTGTGCATCGATGAACTATTCAGCGCACTTTGCACAAGAAGATGCTGTATGGGAGAGTAATGTGACGGAAGCTTTTTCTGTGCACATGCCACAAACAGAGTCGCTTGAGGTCTGCTAAAGCACATTTGGACACATTTGTTATTTCTGCAAAAGGAGGATCTACTAAATATTGATGTAATTTTTCTGTTGGGGTGCCCTAATTTATGCACATGCCTACTTTTGTTTAAGTAATTATTGCACAGTTTCTGTAAATCCTATAAACTTCATTTCACTTCTCAAATATCACTGTGTTTGTCTGCTATATGATATATTTAATTGAAATTGCTGATCCAAACAACCAATGATTTATAAAGGAAAATCTTGAAAATGATCAGGGGTGCCCAAACTTTTTCACATGACTGTACATCACAAAGTGTCATCCCCAAGATGCAAAACTCCAGGGATAGTAAGTCTATACATCGCAACCAATAGCAACCGTTACATTAGCAACTGTTACCATAGCAACTATTTGCATACAGTAACTATGTTATGTTGTGTTAAAAATAATAAGTCTGACTTTAAAAAAACAGGTTACTTCCTCTTTTGTGGAGTGAATGGACCAGTGCAGTTTTCCCATGAGCTCCTCTTTGTCTCTGCTCTTCTTAACTGCAAATGTTTGAAAATACAACATTTATATGCAATATCCTCCCATCTACAGTAAAGCACAAACTAATTGTAATTATAACAGGCTGTTGTAGAAAAAGTTCTTACAAACTGTATTGATTTTCTTTCCCACAATGCATTGCAATCTACAGTTATGACATGTAATATGTGAAAGCAAGAAGCTGTTGTAAAAAAAAATACTGTTGAAACTACAGTAATTTGTTACAGTGCCACTAGTAATGGCACTAGTAAAGTAGCCACAAGTAAAGTAAAGTAAAGTAAAGTAAAGTAAAGTAAAGTAAAGTAAAGTAAAGTAAAGTAAAGTAAAGTAAAGTAAAGTAAAGTAAAGTAAAGTAAGTAACTGCGCTAAAATTTGGCGAATTTTCTTGAGCGTGACCGCCGCAGGGCCCCAGTGAATTTGTACTAGTCTATGATCCAACCATTGGTGTTGATAATGCACCTTTATGAATTACTGCTTAATATCTCCTTTAGGTTCAGTTTTAAACACATTCAAGACATAGTCAAAATAGCCTGTGTGTCTATAATCATTTGTGAAGTCAGTGCAACAAGCTTAGTAGTCCAATTACAATTAAGCCAATGGAGTGTGAATAATATACTTTTATATAAGGAACCGAAGCACATGGCCTCGCTAACCACTAGGGAGCCCTAAATGAAATATTAATGTGCCTTTATTACTTAAACACTTGGCCTTTCTATTTGCTTTTGAAAGAGATATGTGCATGATATAAGAATTAGGACTTAGAACTGCAATTTTGGCAAGGTAAAAGCTCTCCAGACAATCCTATAGGCCTCCATAATGCTACAAATTACCCTGTCGAGTGGTGTGAGTAACTTAAAACTATTTTAGGTGTGAAGCTCTACAAGTGGATTTACACTAACTATGTCAGTCAAGAACACCCTCTTTTTAGCTTTGCATTTTAAAGAGCCCATATTACGCTATTTTACGATCTATAATATAACATTGTTTTTCGCATCACAACATACCTGGAGTTTTTTTGCTTCATTCACACGTTTAACACACAAATCCTGCTAGCTTGAAAACCACTACTTCATGACATCACAAGGTGGAAGAGAGAATTTTCAGCTTTGGACATGTTGACAGACTAAAAACCAGGATTACTCAAACATGTGAATGAAACAAAATACAACTTTATGTGTGTTTTTGATGAGGAAACAGCGTAACATGGCTTAAAGTTCACCAGAATCAATTTTTTGTAATATAGGACCTTTAAAACTTTGCCCTCCTTTTATGAACTTGTGTGCTGCATAATTATTTAAATGTTTTTTTTAATAAATGTCAAAAGTTGAGTTAATACCACTTTATTAGCATCGAAAGCCTGGTTTATGTAAGATTTAAGGATTGAGTCATGCTCAGAATAGTTTCCGAAGAAGAGGACAAATGAGGTTAGAAATGCTGACACCAGACAGAAGTAATTCCAGTTACAGAGAGGGCATTGAAAAGTTTAGGAAGTGCAGAATAAAGGGGGCTTTAGGGAGGTCCTGGGGTAGCCCTGGGGGATAGGGGAATGTGAAGGAGGAAACCAGTAAGGACTGAGAAGAGGACGACCCACGAAAAGAGGGTCAGGAGGAATCAGAGCAAATGCTGTAGGTGCAGTTTGGGGTCAAATGTTACGTCAGAGGCCAAAGATTTATGATAGTGAGTAATGAGTTCTTATAACATAATAAGCCACTTTAAATTGCTTTCTTATGAGTTACCTCAAAAGGCTTGGACGCACACAAAGGGAGCTGTGTTAGCAAAATAACTCAAGAGGAAAGTTGTAAATTTACTAGGAAGAAATTAAAAGTTTTTGGTCTGGATTATTATTTCAGTATGGATTTTGACAAGCTATAACAATTATTCACCGCATTCAGACTCAAGAGGAACAAAATAATTTTAGGTTTGAAATACAGTATTTACTAGATATTAACTTAAAATCTGACTTGTAGTTTGTGTCCAAGTCTTGGACACCCCCTTCAAGCACAGAGCAAGGTCAATACATCCCCAAGTTCTGGATGCTGTCTACAAACATCTACGAGACCTGCTTGAAGCTGGGATAATAAGACGAAAACAAAATCTTCAGACTTTAAAAGATGCATACGCTTTCCCGAACCTTGAGGAATCCTTCTTGGCATAGATGGGATCAAAATGTACCTGAAATCTGGATACTACCAGATTGAGATGACTGAAGAGGACAAACCCAAAACAGCCTTTGTCATGCCTCTTGGTTTCTTGGAGTGGAACGGGATGCTGTAGGGAGTCACAAATGCTCACTCAGTACATTCCAGTGGTTGATGGAGCGATGCATGGTGGACTTGCATCTCAAAAATGTACTTGTCTTCTTGGATGATATCATTGTGTTTTCTGCCATGCTGGAAGAGCATGAAGACCACCTTCTGCATATGCGATCCCAACTGAAAGACTTTGGACTAAAATTATCACCTGAAAAATGCGTGTTCTTCCTGTTGACCTGGCCTTCAGTCTACCTGTCAGAGAAACCTATGAATCTCTCATTTTGACTATGTAAAGAACCTTCCGGAGTCCTAGAGGAGTGCTATAAATTTGCCTCTGAGAATGGCCTCAAGTTGGCAGCCAGGAACAACAATTGGTTTGACACGTAACACGTTCCAGTCTGGATATTGGTGATCGATGTTTTGGTCTGCAAAGTCCGTCTGAGTGGGAAGCATAAGCTGGAGGACAAGTAGGAGCAAGGAGTGTATACACAGTTATCAAGTGTGCTGGGGAGTTGCCAGTCTACACCGTGCAACTCGAGAACCAAGATGGAGCACTCGCAGATGTTTCCTCAGAGAAATGCCCTTACACCTTGCACCGAGACCTACTGCTTAATTGTTACTTCCTGCCAGGCATTTTGATTGATGACCTTCCTACTGCTACTGCTACACCTACCCAACTGTCAAAGATTTGCACCCAGACTTGTCAGTCCAGTGACCCTGAACATCCTGACCTCCATCAACCTGCTCCAAGTACAGACCCTGAGGAGCACTTACCTGAAGAACCATCTGCGAGTGCTCAGTAGCTCAGTAGTCCACTGCAGAAAGTCAGTGCCAGTGGACCAAGGGCAGTAAGTCGACTGTCACTGTCGCCTGATGTATTTGGGGGTGGGCAACCACAGCCCGCTCGTTTTGGTAGTGCAAAACCTGTTTAAAAGCTTATCCAATGTACTATATATACCAAAGGTCTCAGTCATGTTCCAACTGCAGACAGACTGAAACTTAAAGAACCATGCAATGCAACCGTGCATGACCTAAAGGGGGGATTTGATCTAAACAGCCATCCATTCATCGTCTGTCTATAAATCACTCCATCTACTGGTCCATCCACTCCTTGGTCCTGTAAATCTGATGGCGAGAGCTGCCCAAAGCCCAAGCCTAAGGAACTATCACAACAACCGTCTCCAGTGCCATAAGAGGGGGGAAAAGGCTACTCCCCTCACAACACCCGCCATAGTCATGAAAGACTGGGCCAAAAATACTCACTACTCGCTCAGATAATATAAACTCTTCTACTCTCCAACTACTAACAGATGAATTGAACTTTTGAAATACTATGACAACAAGCCAATGGTCAGACTATTCTTGTTTTCATTTTGTACATACATGTAAATATTAAAGTAAATATCTTGTTTGTCAATCCCATCAATATAACTCACATCCTGCACCATATTAAAGTCTTCTGACACTAACCTATCCCCCCAGTTGTATCTTGTAGTGGACTCACAAACATTTATGCTATTTTTAGTTTTCTAGTGGGGAGAAAAATGTGAATTAAACTTTGGCTATACAGTTGTTGGGATAGACTCCAATATAAATCTCTTCTTGACAGCTCTGGAGAAATAAATCTTTATGAAATCCAGTTTATGGAATTGTTACTTACTTTTGTATTTTGCATAGATTTTTTTGTTTTTTTTTACCAATAGGGATTTACCGCTTTCCCTGATTATAGAGATAGGCAGATTGACAGCGTTAAGCTATAGTCTTCTACATTTGATCCATTCTTCAATGCCATTTGACCACTTGTCAGGAGCACAAGCTTGTTTATTACCTTAGCTAGAGGATTTTTACCTTAAGATTTCACTTACTGAGACTTATTGATTAAGTGTAGAATTAAAATCTCCTCACTGCACCCTTTACCTTTAAACTTTGCGTGTGGTCCTGTTCTTTTTCTGGCCTATGTACCATTAACCAACTTGTGGTCACAAACTATGAAGAATCTTCCGATCAGTGCTGCTAAGTGTCAGAGTGCAGAGTGCGGTGAATGATGGGGGCTCCTTTCCCCCTTAAAACTATTGACTTTAGCTGAAAAAGTGCTGATTTATCACGTTTCCCCCAACTCCATCTTCACAAGTTCAACATTCATTGGGACATTTCCAAAAGAACAAAGTTTGTAGCCGCTGGCCCCTGGCTGAGCGTTTGGGGATTTGAAAGAATTGGCTGCCTTGGATCAAACTTGACAGGAGAAGTTTTTTCCACATAGAAGTTACAATATTACCTATTTATCACCATGGTCCCCGAGTGCACTTTTGTTTAAAAATGCTCCCAGTTTTGGCAGCAAGACCCAAGGGACAATCTATGCTTTAGAAGATATAAAATAGTTTGAACAAGACAACAGGAAAATGAATAAAATACAACTGACTGTAGATTTAAATCTCAAAACATACTATAACCTGACAATTGTAAACTTACACTTGAGAGAGTAAGACGTGTAGAAGTGTAATTTATTCCCTCTCTTATTTATGCTTCTTAAAGGTGGATACAAATATTAGGTAGTCATAAAATTGCTTTATCAAGACTACATGAAAATAATTTAATACTTCTTATATATCTTTCCTTTGAATCTCAAACATAACTTGATTTTAAACTTTTATTTGTGAAACTGTGTAATTCACTCTCCACTCTATTCTGGTACAAGTTGGCTAGAGTTGTCCAAAAAAATCAATTCCTGGATTCTTATTGATTTTAAAACTAGTATCCAAACTAGATGCACATTTTGAATGATCAATACCAGATGTTTAGAATAATCAGATCAGAACTAGTATAAGGAGTGACATGCATCAGATAAACTAATTCTAATATTTTGTGTATAAAAGTACAAATTACATAAAAAATTACCATGTCAGTCAAAAGTTGTTTTTATTATTGTGGTATTGAAATTAATATCAAGGACTGAGCCTTGTCTTTAGTGTCAAAATGAAATTTGATTTTTTTATATTGTGACAAGCATATTGGCTTAGTGATTGGAAAAAGTACATAAAATACATGAAGTCTGATCAGGACAGCAAGAAACTTAATACTACATGCAGTTCTTCAAAACCCAAAACATAACAACTTGGACAGCGGAAACGTTTGCGGTTGCTTCTTGATTTACCATCTTTTGCTGAATCAAGACGTTTTGCAGCAGGAAAAAAAACCTCCTAGATTGATGTAATGAAGACAGGGGATATGGTATGTTTTGAAATCATGTTTAAAATGTTAGAACAGTGGAGCAGAGAGAATGGGTTGAAATGGTGCATGGAGTTGTAGTAGTTGTGTTATCTCAAAGGTAAAAGGCCTGAGACGCCCGTCAGTCTGAGCTTTTGTCCAGCCGTGTGTTAATGCGTTTACCATTTCAGAAACAGAGACCACAGCTGAAAGACAAAGATGTGTAAAAATGAGGGAGAAAACAGAAGAGGAAACAATTTGTAAGCTTTAGGTAAATAATACTCAGTCCTCACTTCATCTGAGTAGTGTTCAAACACCATACTTTTACTACTTGCGGAAACCAGTGGTGGGGGAAGTACTCAGTGTTGTAAAAGTCCAGATAGCTGAGCAAAGAAATACTCAAATGAAAGTTAAAGTAACACATGGAAAAATCTACTAAAAATATTAAAGTATCTGTTTAAAAATGTGCTTAAAGAATAGTAAAAAGTAAAAGTATTTCATGCAGGTTTTGAGATCTAAGAAAGCTTCAAATGTAGTGATTTTGATACAGATTTGTGCTGAAATTTGTTCAGTAGAAACACTTAAATCATTGTTTTTTATCTGTGTAATTTTGTTTGCTTAAATGATGAACATGTCAAAATTAACCCCTGAGGCTTTAGTTCAAACATTTATAAACATACTTTTCAGTCCTGTCCTAAAATGTAGTGGAGTAGAAAGTACAGAAGTAAGAAGTAGTGAAGTAAAAGTAGAAAGTATCCAGTTTAAATTGTATTTAATTAAAGCACAGATACCTAAAATGTATACTTAAGTTCAGTACTTTACAACTTTTACTTTGTTGCCTTTCACCACTGGAGGAGACCAATTATAAATCAGTGTTATGTCCAGTTACTAATTACAAGAGACATGCTAATATTAACTGTAATTACTAATATGAAATGAGCATATAAAATAATATGAGTCTGTAAGTACGGTAAGGTATATTAAAGGTATGTTGAACTGACCCTGTAAGGAAATGAGTCATCTGTATTTGCCACATCTTTCACTGCCTTGGCTCAACTTGTCAGGAGCAGTAATGGCCACAAATGGCAAAGGCTGTAATTATTTAGTTGATGTAACGTCGTCTGCTAATAAATGATCCTGTTGCAATGGCTGTTTAGACTGTGAAAAATGTTCAGAAAGTCATTATTGCATTGGTTAAACCTCAATGTTCTCTGAAATGTAAACAATTCCTAATGTGGACCATGGGCTGAATCTTAATTTTTACAAAACTTAAAGAACTTGCAATACAGTATTTGTCAGAAAAATCACATTCACATATTTTTCCAAACCCGTTAAGCTCCAGTAAGAGTATCTGCTTTCCTCTATGGTGTGAGATGGCTTGCCTGTAGATGTGGTAAGTTGTGTCAATGGAAAAGTTGAGCTGTTGGTCTGTTTAAAGCATAACCATCACGAGCTGCACTGATCTTTTTCTGTTTCACTTCTGCGCTGTTCTTCTTTTGCATTTCATCTTTGTCGTCGTTTATTTATACGAAGCATGAGCCATTTGCTAAGTACAAGAACTCCCACTGTCCACCAGCTGACCATACATTCAGTTTGGATTTAATCTGAAGTTTTTCCAATTGCTAAATTATGTTTGGACACTTTTAGCCAACGCTGATCTCTCTGTCCAGATTCAAATCTTTCCGTTCGAAGATTCATAGCTGTTTATGTTGGATAACTATTCTGTACATGCTCTTAACACCATAGTAGTTATAATTTAAGACATAATTTGGCTAATTTGTCTCCACTCCCCCTGTTGGAATAGACATTTTGAACATATATGATGCAATAACTTTTCTGGTAGAGGGATCCACCACCTGCTTGCCTGTATGGAGATGTTATTGCTTTCTTTGCCTGGAATGTTCAACAACAGAATAGAAATATGTATATGTCAAGCTGACAACATAACGCTTCCAAGTCAAGACATAGACTAGATATGTGAAGAGGCGACTCCGTTCACAGTAAATTTCAAGTTTTTTGTGCAATAAATGATAAGATATGTAAGTTTAATGTCACATTGTGGAACATTTCAGGTGTAAACCCTTGAGTTAGACCCTGGCTGCATAGACAAGACCACACAGAGGATTTTATGACTTTTATATAAAGATCTGGAACAACCACAAAAATAGCACAGGTGGTTAGAAGTAGAGAAGGGGCATTAATGGTATAGTGGTTTATAATTAATCAAAAAGCACGAAAAAATAATGATTAGATTTTTTTTGCAGGTACATATGACCTAATGTCAGTATCAGCAGATTGAGTTTAACAATTCACAAAACAACATGCAACAACTTCCACTAAAGTACAAATCACAGGCCTACAGAGTTGGACTGGTATCAGCTCCTGCTCTTATAATGATACTTTATGTACTAGGGGTGAAGCGATACATATCATAATATCTCTGTTAAAATTCAATACATCATGATTTACTAAAATACAGGAGGATATATTGTGATTTATCAATAATTATGTATAATATTAAGGTCGAGTGCACCTTCATGAGACCAAAATGGGATGAAATACATTTAGTTCAATTTTTAAATCATCAGAACAGTAAATGGACCTTATGATTTTTTCATGAAGAACTTGACTTTAAATAATCATTTCGGACCCATTTTGAATCGAAGAATCACACAATGAAGTATCGCGATATATCACTGAATCGCTTTTTTCTTACACCCCTATTATTTACAGTACATTTTAAGTACAAAAGTACAATGTAACACAATGCTGTTACTCCCCTGCCTCGCTCACTGGTGTCTACAACCTGATAAAATGACAATTAATTCCAATAAGATTACAACAAACAGTGAAAATGAAGGTTAGACATTGTTATATTATATTAAATCATATGAATGTACCAAGATAACCACACTGCCAACAGAAGATTCCCATGGGGGCCTTAACAGATATTAATTACACAAACTAGATTATATTTTGACAACATTCAGTTAACAAAAGAACCTTGTCACACAGGAAAAGTAATAACTATCTCCCAGTAGACAAGAAAAGTCACATACTATAGGCCTACCTTTAATATAGTTTGACAACACAATTAGAGACAGTGCTTCATGACTTGAGTATATGTCATTTGAAGCGTGCATTTACTGCTGATGTTTGCTTTAACATAACTGTTTAGACTGCAGTCTGTCTACTCTTTAAGTGCTGCAGAGGTGTTTTGATGAATGTTGGGTTTTATTGTATGTGTTGCTGACAACCGTAGCTAAACAATCACGAGACAAGTACACGTTCCTTCAGTTTCACTTGACCTCTGATATAAAAAATTATTTCTCAGAGTTGCTTGTTCCATAAGGTAAACCAGATTTAAAAAGTGTTTATAGTTAGTTTTGCCTAGTAAGGCCATATACTGCTACAACTGTAGTGTCTGTATTTATATGACCTTAACAACTGGAACTTGCCTTGTACAGATGCATCATAGATTATTTCAGCTTGCCTTTCTTGGCAGGGGTGGTGTTGGATTGATGGTCAAAGCTTTCAGGGGTCAAAGGTAGAAGTCTATCCCAGCATCTACGGGCCTCAAGTGGGCTGACACAGGCAAATAAACATTTACCCTCATTCACTCGAGACCAATTCACCCAAAACACTCACATATTTTTGAATGAGGAGTGCCACCATGATGTGAAATCGTATTTTAAAAAAATACTACCGTTCACACCTACTGTATAAGAAATTCTTGTCTGGGATCCAGCATTATACACTTCTTAATCACAAAGATGTGAGTCTGGTCACCGGTGAATCGTTTTCAGATGGGCGTGATTGACAGGTGGATTAGTCAATCAGGAACATGCAGTGTCCATTTGTATCAGAAAAATGAACAAAAAAATATCACAGTGGGCTCCTGATAGGCTCCTTCATTTTCCACGTGTCAGTAAAAAAAAAGACAAATCTGATTGCACATTTGGGGACCAGACCGACCGGTCCATCTGAAATCCCCATTCTGACTAGTAAATTAACATTTTGGAATTTAACTTAAATAAATAATTGAGAACAGATTAAATTTAAGTAGCTTTTGATGGTAACTTACATCTTATCTCTTGATTAATCTAAAAAAAACTTTCCTAGTTTGGAAAGGATGAATGACATTTTTTCCGTGTATGGTCAGAAATTCATATCTAAATGCGAAAATCTTGAAATATAAAGACAGTCTGATATAGTGATAAAAAATGGAAATGTCAACACATGAGTTTGATTTGCAGAGATATAGTATATTATTCAGAAGATCTAACTTGTTCCATTGGTGCTTTTGGATGTGTTTCTGAATTTTTTACCAGTTGTTACCCATTTGTGAACACATGTGAAACTGAGCATAGATGCAGGAGAGCTCAGCTGAAAGACTCACTTCTGAGTCATTCTCTCGTTAAATGAAGGTCAGTGCAGGTCAACTACTGCACACTGACACTGAGACACAGGAGCTGTCTCCACGAACTGCTACTTCTTTGACAGTTTCATAAACTTAAGGTTTTCAGTACTGGCATTTTAGATATTCTATGACACTTTTTGGTAATTTGGATATGTGCTGCTAGCAGCTTAAACAGCATTTTGGGTTGTTTTTTTGTTTTTTAGAAGCTTTTTGTTGGTAGTTTTCAGAGTCTAGACTGTGCTGATCGGGGCAAGAGGCTTTGTTTATTGATTTCATTGTACTTTGCCATGAAATATCCAAAAGGCAAGTTCACAAATGTTGAATCTGATCATTTCTATTTTGTGACTAGAGTATTTTTACTATATTACTATATTACAACAGAAATTACCATTTTAACAATGTTTATTTTAGCTGCCTACATCTCTTTTATATAATATAGGCCTAGAATCAATTACTTCTATGGAGAAAGGCAAAAATTATGATCACAATTTTCTGTTCAAATGAGTCTAGTTTTAACATTTTGATTAGGATTTTGACCATCCTAAATCATATCTTATGAAACCAAGTCCAAGTCTCACATCTCGATGTGTCTTCTTATATTTTTAACTACAGGCCCTGCTTTTAATTCCCATGAAACTGATTTCATATAACTGAACGTTAAAAAAAGCAGATTTATTCATGTATTTATTTATTAGGCTGTACAAGGTTAAAGGTGCATTGTGTAACTTTTGTGGTGGAGGGTCTGTCAAATGCTTTTGGAGATATTATTGCTTTGTCTGAATTGTTTCACAGTATGGTAAACTTTCTATCTTCATGGAGACCAAACCAGACCAAGTTACAGGTCAGATTTGTGGAGAGGCGACTTCACTCACCGTCAGAATGCCTGTTTCTCTAGGTATTTTTGCGCTATATAAAATCACCTGTAATTGAATAAATGTAAGGAAGATACATACATCATATCAGGAAGATCAGATACATCTCCATAGAAATAAGCAGGTGACGAAAGAAAAAGTTGGAAAAGTATATAAACAGTGCAAACTTTTTAGTCTTAAATGTTTTTAATAAGACAAAATAATACAAACATTTGAATTGTGATCAATAAATATGTGGAAAAATACATATTAATTCCCCCAGCCCCACTTAGCTCTAAGGCTAAGTACAAGTCTTTAGCCTCTCATCTGCCACTGCTCCCAGAAACTCATGACTTCTAATAACTCAACCCAAAATGTTATATTTGAGTGCCTACCGTTGAGATTTTTGTGGTGAGTTTCAATTGAGTTTGAGTGTGGAAGGAGGTACATTCATGTCTAGAGCAAAGCCGAAACACATGGAAGGCCTGGAGAAGTGGATCGCGGTATCGTCTTTTGCCCCAAATCACCAGAAATGCCTCCACTCTATTATTTGACCACAAGGCCAGGGCTAATTGCTTCAGTGTGTGTGCTCCGCGAGACGGCAGCGGTCGGGAAAACCAAGCAGCTGACGTGTTCTGTTGTATTTGATATGGCAGCGAGTTCTCCAATGCTGCACTTTTAGCTAGGCCTGTGACCCCAGACTCAAAGAAAATAACAATGAATTTTCCTTGACTTGGGGAGTTCAAGGTTTGGAGAGAAGCAGAGAAAGTGGCAGCTCTGAATTTGAGCTGGAATCAGTGTGAAAATGTAGGTTTTATTTCAGCGGTGAAAGTGGGGGGCTTGTAAAAGGATTGAATGTTGTTGGGGCAAATGTGTTTGAATGAGTTTACCAAAAGAGGGTGTTTAGATCTTTAGGTTTTTAAACTTCCTATATTTCACAAAATTTACTCTTTTGAGCGTTAAGGCATTTTATAATGGTGTTACCTCATCAAAAATATACTTGGAGTTGTGTTTTGTTTTATATAGAGATCAGAAAATAGTGTAATAAGAGCCTTTTAAGGTGCAACAGTGATTTACAGATTCTTTATTGTGACATGCATGAGTTCTGGTCTCTTTGTAGTACATTTTACATCAACAATAATGTTTCTATAGGGTAATGTTAGTAAAAAAAATCCACAAAACAGCAAATTTAAGTTATAATTGGCAATATACCAGTAAATGGATGTTTAATGGGTAAATAAAGAGGGTTGGGATTCAGGAACCACTAATTTAGATGGCCTTCATCGTAAAATGTTAGCAAATGCATTTACCCTTTGGGAGTGTTTTGTGGTAAGTCTAACCACTAATCGGTCTTTTAATGTTGTTACTTACGTTGTGTAAATAAATGTTATATAATCTGTTAAATAATCTGTTTTGGAGTAGCAGCAGTTTACATGGTAGAGATGTATGTTTGCCCACTAACCAGAAGGTTGACGGTTCAGCCTCTGGAAATGGCATCACCCACTGCTGTTGTGCCCCATATAAATGTATGTGATTAGTGGTCAGAGGGTTAGTACGGGCTGATTTGTGGCGCACTTTTACCAGCCTGATGCAGAGCAAATAAATCTCCTGAAAGCTCCATATAAAACATTATATACTGCACATAGGCCTGTCACAATCACAAATTCTGAAGTGCGATATATTGCAAAAGTAAATACAGACGATAAACGATTATTTTGAAACTCATTTATATATATATATTTCATATAATGACCCAAAAAACTATTATAAAACTATTCCAAATGTAATATATTGTAAGAAATAAGAACATAAAATCATGATCTACAATAAATAAATAGCAGAATGATACATAATAAGTCATAGAAGTTATTAATTTAATTTTTACAGCCTAAATCTCAAGTCAGTATAGAAATTATCATACCAGACCTACATTCTTATTATGCCTCATGTCTTACCACTGTTATGTCTGAGTACATAGGAAGGACTGTCATTAGAACCTGGAGACGTGGTGACCAGACCCCCAAAATAACCTGTAGCCTAATGTACAACAGCAACACTGGAAAAACCCCTTTAAATGTTATGTCGTCTGAAACATGCTCCACCGCCACAGCTCCCCGTGCAGCCCACTCTTAAAGACATAATAGACTCTTTATATTCCAGCACCACATTAAAGAGGTCAGTAATGAGCCTTATGCAATGTACTGTCATGTTCAGTCACAATGGGAAACCAGCAAAAAACCCAGAAAATTTAAACCCTACTTAGGAAGCTTTTAGAACTTCCCATATAATTATTCCCTCCAGCTAAACATATATAAAACAAGTCCAAACAGACAATAAATATATACTTTTACTTACTTTACTGAGCCCTTCAGTAATATTAGCACCCTTGGCAATGAAGAACAAAGAACAAAGTAAAAACACACATCACATCATCATATGTACATTTAAAGATGAAGTTCTGCTTGTGTTTGTCAGTTGTATTTTAACTGGTTACAGGTTGTCTCACAAGTAGATGTATTATTGTTGTGCTCTTGAGCAAGACACCTCTAATTCCAGTTACAGTTTGTGCCTCTTAGCTCAGGCCCATAGCCAGACTTCCAAGGGGGGTGGGTCGTTTTTTAAGCCAAAAGTGACCTTTTTATACGGGTGCCTTTGCGACCCAGTGATTGTACTATAAGTACATGCTCTATGGCATGTGATGCAATGGGTTCAGGGGCATCCTCACCCAGAATGTTTTTAAGTAAAGAGCCTGTTTTAGCACATATAAAAGTTAAGGCTGTTGCATATGCTGAATATAAATAATTATCATGATTTAAGGGTGTACACAGAGGATAAGGTGATATTTTACCTTGATTAACTATTAGTATAGAATCATTGGGATGACAAAGGTATTGAAATTGAAAACCCTTAATGTCTACAATTTAAAAATTATGGTAAACTCTTCGAGTCTTTGGGAAATTACTTTATCAGGGCTCTACAGTGCGCCCATTTCACTCGCATTTGCGAGCAAATATTTCGGCGTGCGGACTAGGAAAATAAATAAAACAGTCGCTCCAGTGCGAGTGCTTCTGCAGCCACAATAAGAAGAACTGCACACAGACATTATGTGAGTGAAACGTTCTAAATGTGTCAAACATTAGGGGCGCACTCACACTAGGACTTCAGAATCGTGCCCAAGCCTGGATCGCCCCTAAAGCGCAGCACACATGCCCAGCGCGAGCGTAACCGATCTGAACCGTGCCCTGGCATGACATCTCCGACCGCGCACGACTCCAGCATACGAGCTCCCCGTGTGGCCGATATCACTCATATGAACAAACTTCGCTTCAAAACACATCCACGCCCACCTTAACAGAGGAGCAGTGTCCGCACAGAGCAGAACTACGGCACAGAGCAGGCGATATGTGGGCTGAAGTTTGCTTAAGAAAATGCCAAATTAATCTACAAAATTAAAAGTAAAGGGCACTTGCATTTACAGCACTCAGCACTATTTTTTTTTTTTTTAATATTTTTTGGAAAAAGGTGACCCCAGTTACATTCACTGTAAAAGTATGATCTTTTTGAGAGTGTTTACTCTGCAGTGTGCTGTTTATCCTTGTTGTTTCAGTATGTTCTCTGAAGACTCATTAAGCCTGATCTAAAATGCAACTAAGAATCATGACATCAAATATTAATGACACTGTAAACAGGAAAACAAGCCCATCTCCAGAGCCTAAATCCACAAAGACCAAAGTTTGTTTTAACGGTGTTGTTTGTGACAACGAACTCATCCATAACTTCAGATTTCAGTAGACTTACCCCCAGCGAGGGTGGCAAATATAGAATTATATCAGTATCAATTATGTCACCACTCTTTCCATCGTGCCACAAGCTCAAACACACCTGAATTTAAAGCACTTTGTTTATTTTAGCTGTATATGTGTCACCTGCCATCATTCAGAACAAAATCAGATTTCTCTCACTTCAGATGAACAGAGTTTAGAACTTCACTTACTTGTAAAAAGCCATATTTGTTTTTAATATTGACAGACCATGAGTGCTTCTGATTGATTAATTCACCTGTCAGTCACTCTCATCTGAACTCAGGGAGATTAACTGAGTACCATATGTGTATTCTATATTACAGGCAACCAACAAGGTACACCTGACCATTATCATGGTTTAGGATTTGAAGGATTTGTCAAAAACAGGGACTAAAAATGCAGGTGATCTCTTTGATGATCAAATCACACAGACAAAGATCCAGCCATACCACCTTAAAAAAGCACGATACCATCTGATCACTGAATGTTTAGCTTCCTTCAGGCTCGGTACTGGGACGGGAGACTAGAAATAAAAATATATATACATACTAGAACTTTGGTTTGATCCCTGTTTAGTGTTGATCAGGGCGAATGTGGGACAAAGGACGGAAAAGTAAAAGTAAACTTAAATGTAAATGTAAAGCCCAATGTTATTAGTAACTGAATTCAATAAAGTGATGACTTGATGAGGCATTTCTATTGGTTTTTGACCAGTTTAATAAAAAAGATAATTGTGATTTGTCTTTTCTGAAGTTGTTCAAAAGTAGTAAATGTTTGACAAAGTTGGCTGCCTGTTTTAAAAATCCTCAAAATATTAAATTTTCTATTCGTGTTGTCTTTTAGTATTTTCAGTTTGGGGGGAAACTTTTAATATGCAACTTATTTTGTCTTGTATCAATGAAAAGTGGAACAGAGGTGGTGTCTGAGGAGATGATTCAAGGAGCGCTGTGTTCCTCTGGGAGACGTCACCTCAGATATCAGCTCAAAGAGAGAGCAGTTTGAGAAGGGCAGACAGGAGCAGACAGGAGCAGACAGGAGCCGACAGGAGCAGACAGGAGCAGACAGGAGCCGATAAGAGCAGGAGCACCACACACATTTGAAATATAAGATTGTGGCAGGTTTTTGTGCCCAAACACAATCTTCCTATTTTGGAAACATTCATTTTTGAATATCCCCAGATTTATGCTGAAATATTCTTAGTTGTTTATATTATTATAGCAGTTGGAATTTTTTTAATAATAGAATTTTTAATAATTATTTGTGTTAAATGTTACCTATGTGTAGATCTTCTTTTTTGTTTGTTTCTTTTTTTGTTTTTTGTTTGTTTTGGGGTTAATTTCTGTTATGCATATTACAATGTTTTGCATACATTATTTTGTCAAATGTTGGGAGTTTGGTTCTCCATGATTATTTAGTACTTTCTTATGATTGTTGGTATGTGATATGGTATGATTGTGTTTATGAGGGTGCGTTCACAATGATTTGGCTCTGGTTTGATCCTGTTTTTGTTGTAAAAAAAAACAAAACATACTAATTCCATTTTGAAAATGTAAATAATATATATTTCTTTGACCCAATTCTAGTCTATTTTACTTTATCGCTTGTTAAAGTTAGGCTAGTCATTTTTGTTTGATGATGGGGGAGACCATATTTTGTATTATTTGGTGTTCTCATGAGAAATAACCACAAGTAAAATCCACATAATGTCTCTCCCAATCACAACTAACAATTCCACTAAAATGTAATGTTTTAGAATGTGCTTATGTCAAAAATCCTTTAATCCGTTAGGTACTATTTTGAAAGATATACCAGAACATAAAATTCACTGTTGAACCTGATCCTTTTTTGATACTGACTCCACAAACAAAATTTAAATCTTGTACTTGTTGCTTAATGTTCTCTACAGTGCACAGTCAAGTATGTGTGAATGAAGTGCATTACCACTTATCGAGTAGCAAAATCACTGTTTATTCTGCAGAGAAGATGTTAAAATTTGTTAAAGTTTTTTGTTTCACATGGAGCATGCAGCATTATAGCTGCATGTTGAAATAGAGTGAATGTCTACTTTTGCATGGACTATATTAAGAAACTTTCTGAAAACAATAAATTTCATTGTTATAGCATACTGCACTTCCTTTAATAGCCTAATTATGGTGTGCTTGTTATTATAATTGTGCATTTATTTACTTTGTGCCCTTAAGCCTGTTTTAACTGGATCTGAGCATAAGCATGAGTAACAGTTCTGGGCCGGATCCGGGGCTGTACATGCCCAAGGGGGAGCGTGGAATCTTTGCCTTTGTTGTCACGTTTACATGTGTGCTGTGTTTGCTGGTGAACGGCCTGTTGTTGTGTATACTGCTTTCTAAGGCAGTCTTCAGGGAGATCCCTCGATACTGTCTTCTGTTTAACCTGCTGCTGGCAGACACTATACACATGTTCTTCAGTCAGTTGCTTTACTTGATCGCTAACACTCGCACCTCTCTGTACTTCCCTGTGTGCGCCCTCATCACACTCTCGATCGACGTGGCCAATGAGGTGTCCCCGCTCACTGTGCTGCTCATGTCTCTGGAGCAATACGTGGCAGTTTGCTTTCCGCTTCACCATGCCACTCTGCTCACAGGGCGCAGGACCACAGTGGCTGTGGTGCTGCTGTGGGCCCTGAGCCTCCTAAACCTAGTGGTGCGAGTGGGGATCCTGATGCAGTTCCCCTTCCACACTCTGGACACTCTGTTGATGAACGACTACTGCAGCAGTCTGGTCATCAGGATTGCGCCGTTGGCTGTGGAATATGACCAAGGCTACATGTCCTTCCTTTTTGGTATTTCTTCACTGGCCATCATGTGTTCTTATGTGATGGTAATGAGGGTCGCACACAAATGTGCCTCTGAGAAGAGTGTAAAAGCTCGAAACACACTGATCCTGCACCTGTTCCAGCTGGTGCTCAGCCTGTCGGCCACCATCTACATGCCTCTGCTCATGAGCGTGGCACAGGTCATGACCCGGCTCACATATGTGCGAATCCAGACCATCCTCTATGTGCTCATCATGATACTTCCCCGCGGTCTCAGCGGGCTGATCTATGGCATCAGAGACCAGACCATCAGGTCCTCACTGCAGAAAACTATTTTCTGCAAAACACATTAAACTCCAGCTGTGCCCAGCAGGGGGAGTAAAGAGGAGACGGGTGCCTTAATGGAAATACAAAAACTTTGCACGTTTTGTAAGTGATACATTATAATTTGTTTATAACTGTTCATAAAATTATGACATTACATTATGAGGCAATGTAATAGGTCATTTTGATAAGAGGGAAAGACTGACCATAACTTCAAATGACTCTCATGTCTTCACCATCAGCAGATAATGGGATTATTGTGGTTCATTGGGTGCAAAATGGGTTTTTTTTATGTTATTTTAAAGGGCTGTGTGTCCCTTTGGACTGGAGTGTCTGCTCCAAAATACTACTCACCTTCTATACTGCAGTGTTAGAGAGCTTAGTGAGGTATGTCATGGCTGCCTGGTTTGGAGCGTTAACTGTGAAAGACAAAACTAAACTTCAAAAGATCCTCAATGTAGCCATGAAAATAATTGGCTGCAATAACCATCCATCTTTGCAAACCATTTTTGAGGAAACAACAGGCTAGCTAGGAAAATTTCTAGCGACCAAAACCACTTTTTGTACTCAGAATTTGATCTTTTACCTTCAGGCAGACGATTTAGAGCCATCAGACATAAAACTAACCGTTATAGGTTCTCATTTATCCCTACAGCGATCACTTTCTTGAATAAGAACTAGTTGTTCTGCATTATTATTCATCATATTATGTGCCCTTGGTCTTTTAGGTTCTTATCTAATGAATTGTGAGATTTAAATATTTAAAGCAGTATGTTCAGATTTTAATTGTTGTTGCTCAATGAATTGGATTTTGTGTGCGGACAAAGATTACTTTTAATGATTTTATTTATTTATTTATTTTTTGATATTATGAACGTGGACTTAATAATTGTATTTATTAATATTTATTATGGTGGACTTTTGGATTTGATGAATTTAATGGAGCTTGGATTCAATGCTGCCAGGAAGCAGATATTGTATTCACAGTGATCTATTTACCTACTGTATGTTTTTATGACTGTCTTTGTATGTGAATTTGTATGTTCTGCAGTTTTGGTGGTGCTGTGGCCCAAGACAAATTTCCTTTCGGGGACAATAAAGTTTACCTTACCTTACCTTACCTTTCTTTTTAGATTCCATTGCAAAACACTTTGTTCAGTCACAGATATGATTTAGCTAAATGTATTGGACAATCCAATAATTTGCCTTGAAATTCACATGCATGCAATAATGATATAAACATCAAACGTGGCCGTGTCTTCATGCTACTTAATTTCGATAGTTTGATTATTTGACAAATTTCTCAGATTGTAGTAATTTGCTGTGTTCACACTTTTACAATTTAAAACATTATTTTCTAGTAAGCAGTCTCTTCACATTCTTTCAATCACATGACTCTTGGATAGGTCTCACTGGTCTCTGGAAATGATGTCAAAGCAGTTTAGTAGTTAAGTCCAACAGGAAATGAAAACCCTTGAAAGTACTGGACAAATGAGACCAAAGAAGAGCACTAACATGTGGTTAACAACACTGTCAGCAATAACACGAGTGTTAATGGTCTTAAATAGAGCCTAATTAAAGAAAATATTTGCATACTTCTTCAATGATGAACATGTGTTGTATATGATTCTTCTATAAACTCCACATTCCTGCAAAGAAAGGAAGAGGCCTGCTGTTGATTATCAGTCCAAATACACAGTCACTCTGACCAACTGAGCTTCAATAACAGTGTAACAAAAAATTAAAACACAAATTAGAATGTTTCACAAGAACTAATTGAGAGCAAAGAAATACTAAGCATCAGGGCCACAGATTTTGTCACGTTTGTCTTTGTGGAATTCAAGTAAATCTTTCTATACTTTTATTAGTTTAAAACTCTCTGGCATAATGTTGTTTTCATGCAAGGAAGAGCATCTGGTGTAATAAACTCACTATGCGACTTGGCCCAAGTAAGCAAATACATCTTTAGTACATACACAAATGATAATATCCCATCCAACAATTTTACTTTTAAATTTTACTTTAAAAACCAATTTGTTTTTGTTTTTTTCACCACTGTAGCTACTTTGAGCCTATAGACACTTGACTGATAACATCCACTACAGAGTTTTACTCCAGATATGTATGAAGGTCAATTGTAATTTACATTTTCTCAAATACATTAGTTGTACTTGCTTTAGTGACAACATAAAACTAAAAAATACATTTCCATCTGCTGGATAAAAATTACAAAATGTAGAATAAAGTTAAGTGCTAGTGTGTAATGTGGATGGGATAGGTACCATATAACTACTGTTAAAGAATTAAAAGTCATACTTATCTTAAAAGTGTGCAAAGCAAAGTATTAAAGAAAGATGTGTCCATAGAGGGGGACGTAATCACTATACTTCCACTTTATATTGAGGAACTTTGAGGTTCTTTAACACAAATTAAAATGTTTACTTTCTTGTTTATTTCTTGTCAACAATGCTTTTTAGCTTATCAGAGTATCTGATTTCCTCTGCCCTGCTGTTCCAGACAAAAGAAGGCTTTAGGGGACAAAAAGGAAAAGACAAGAAAAGGCATCTGCAAGTTCCATTATAGGTTTTCATAGATAATAGAGCTGCTGCTATGAATGCTGCAGTGAGTAGATTAATGTGGAGAGGGGGAATTGGGAGCCAAGTCCATGGAAAGACAAAGTTTAGCCTGCTCTATCAATTACATTTGTGGAATGTGTCTCTGGGGGCGTGGTCTGGACGCAAAACCGGCCCACGATTGGATCAACAGACCTGGAATCAAAGATGGGAGTTGCATTTGCTCCAATTATCGGAAGTCATTTTTAAGCATATATATGTTGTTTTGCACATGACAATTTATTATACATTTAATAACTTAAATTATCCAAAGGGTGCGCTCACACTTTCATACCAAACTTTCCAATCTTGTACTTGAAAAATTTGAAGATTTTGACGAATTGTCCAGAAGAATTTGTTGACGTTGCCTGATATATTAACGTTTAACTTCAAACAATTAGGCTAAATTTGAGTTAAGATATCCAAAATCCCCTTTGTACATTTTTTTTCTTCAAATTAAACCAGATTTCATCAATTTTTCCAGATTTATGTCTTCCAAATATGAACAATTTGGGACATTTCACACATAAAATGCCTTATACAAAAAGCATTACATGATTTATTTACTTAAATTCAAATTGATATTTTTATTATCATATATTCACCTGTTGTGTCTTGTCTTAATTATAACAAAAATGCTCAGTACTTTTGCTTGACTCATCCAGTGGCTCCTTGGCTGAGAGTGGACCCCTGAGAAACATCTGCGGTAGAGGTTGCTGACTAGTGGAAGCCTAATTGTCCAGATTACAGGAGAGCAGTGAGAAGCAGGAATGGAACGAGGAGGAGGAGGAGGAGGAAGGACGGACCAGAAAAAACAAGCCACGGTCAAATTAGAGGGGGGTAAAAAGGCGCTTGGGGCGGGATAGGATGGGGGAGGATGGTGACGATGGAGGAAAAGGAGGAAGTGTTGGGAAATCCAAGGGTTTAACTTAGATTAAGGGAGTGATAACAAAACAGTAAATCTTATCAATTTACCATTTATACAAAGAGTGTACTTCCTATGACAAAAACTGGACTTCTCTGGGGACAAGACTAGATTGATCAGAAGTTAATATTACGCAAAAAAAGCAAAAACAATATAAGATGAATGTTAAACCCCTAAATGAATGAATAAATTGTATAAACTTTTAGCATACGGTAGGCTACTCATGTAGTGATAAATTGCTGTTGACCTAGTAAAGAGAAATGTTAGTCAAATATTAGAATTTATAATCCAGAAGTCTGAATCTTAAAATAAATGTTCTGACTCAAGTTTAGACACAAAGTGGGCGAGTTTTCTTGCACAAAAACCCTTAAAGTAGACATGTTGTGCTTGTGTTTGCTATATAGTAATCTATGACACCAGAGGATCATTATGTTATCATTTGTACATTTGAAATCACAATATTAATCTAAAATAACTTAATAAGAGAAACAAGTGGTGCCCAGTGGGAGCTGACATTTCCATAAACACAACAAAGACCAATGCAGCTGTACATCACATTAGCAAGCAGTGGATTTTTTTTGTACCAAAATGACTATATTGCCTAAGAAAATAAAACTGGAGAATGAAGTAAGCACAGAGTAGTTGGCATATTCCGGTGGCAGTGAAAAATGGCAAAATGACATGTTCAAATCACTCCAAATTCAGCTTTGAGTGGGTAAATGATAAGGGGAAACAACTATAACATTTGCTCTGAATTGGCATAATAGATACGCCTGCTTTAAAAAACAACCTTTTGATCAAACCTTTTTTCTCCATGGTTGATGCCGATTTTTTTTAATCCACGGCAGCCGACAGTACATAAGGTCTGCCAGTCCAACTGAGTCAGTTACAGTCTATACAATGAGCAATGATTTCACAACTTCAAATTAAATGTTAAAATAAAGCTTTGTGTCTTTCCTTTAAATAACAAAGGAAACTCAAAGCCGCTCGCGGCGATAATGGCCCTCGCCCCTTCCCACGTGACTGCCGAGGACTCGCCACCGCCCTGACATGCCACTCTCTCCTCCCGACAGCTCGTCTACCAGAAATATTACATAATGCACCTTTAATATTTGAAAATGTGAATGATCTACAGTGAAATTCTAGAAACTAGGCCACAGGTCACATGCCTTTTATAATCAAGAGCACTGTCAGACTAAGACTGTGCATGAAAACAGATCCTCCACCAGAAAAGTTACATACAAGTTACAAAGTTACATAGTGTGACTTTAAACATATTTTTGGGGGGAGTCTTTGCACCCCTGCTGGCCAACCGTGGAAAATACCCCATGTCTGTAATATATTTTTTTTGCTTGTAGTCATGCATAGAATGTAATCCCCAAAGTTGGTCCAAATCTGATAATGTGGATGTTTCCTCTCTTGCTAGGTGGCGCTATAGTGTAACTTTTCATATGTTTTATACTGTATTATAATCAGGCCATGATCAGACATCAGTGATTCAAATTTCAGCACCATCAGACAAAGTCTGTGTGTGTAATAATTTTTAAACTATTTATTGGGGGAGTCCTCTGCCCCTGCTGGCCAACGGTGAAAAATGCACCATATCCATAATATATTTGTTTGCTTGTAGTCATGCATAGAATTTAACTCCCAAATTTGGTCCATATCCTATAATGTTGATGTTTCACGTATACACTAGGTGGCGCTATAGAGTTCAGTTTTATCAGATTTCATATTTCATCACATTCAGGCCGGGATCACACAATAGTGATGTCAGTTTGAGCTCTGTAGGCCAATGCCAGTGACCGTGAGAGGTCATCAAAGAAACAGGAAATGAAGGTGTTATTCGCCGGCGTGCTACGGACAAACCGTGAGGAGGATCCCCAAAAAAAATGCATGTGTGGACCCACGTCTGTAGATGTGACGTGTCAAATCTGAGCTCATTTGGACCAAAAACCAGAGACTAGATGAGTTTTGCAAACACGCAGTCAAAACGGCGGCAAATTTTTTATCCAATATGGCCGACTTCCTGTTGGTCATAGGGCGGTGTGACAATGACATTTTGTGTTTGTCTCCCTGTTTTCTATCACTGTCCCAAATTTTGTTGGCTTACGCCAAAATATGCTTTTCGGCTCCCCATAGGCTTTCAATTTTTGCCTTTTCCAGGGGGCGGTGTCGAGTGGGGGCACTTTGGGCATTGTCACGATGCCCGTTTTATCAAATTTTTCACCAGACCGATTGATCTGATACCCCCATGTGAGACTTTTCGTCGATGTTCAGGCCCTCAAAATCGCGATTGTTTGCAAGGAAAAATAATAATTAAAGCTGCTCGCGGCAATGATGGCCCTCGCCCCGGTGCGCACGCCCATGCCAGGCAACCGCTGAGGACTTGTGACCGCCCTGGCACGCCATTCTCTTCTCCCGACAGCTTGTCCACCAGAAAAATTACATAGGGTACCTTTAATATTTGAAAATGGGAACGATCTAGAGCCAAATTATAGAAACTAGGCCACAGGTCACATGACTTTTATAATCAAAAGCACTGTCAGACTAAGACTGTGCATAAAAACAGACCCTCCACCAGAAAAGTTACATAGTGCACCTTTAAACATATTTTGGGGGGGGGAGTATTTGCGCCCTTTGTGGCCAACCATTGAAAATACCCCATATCCATAATGTATTTTTTTGGTCGTAGACACGCATAGAATTTAATCCCCAAATCTGGTACAAATCCGATCAGGTTGACGTTTCATGTCTTTGGTAGGGGGCGCTATAGAGTAACTTTTCATATACTTTATAGTTTATTATATTCAGGCCATGTTCAGGCTTTAGTGATTCAAATTTCAGCACGATCAGACAAAGCCTGTGTGTGTAGTAATTTTTTAACTATTTAATGGGGGAGTCTTTACGCCCCTGCTGGCCAACGATAAAAAATGCACCATCTCCATAATATATTCCATAATTCCATCTCCATAATATATTTGCTTGTAATAATGCATAGAATTCAATCCCCAAATTTAATACAAATTGGATAATGTTGAAGTTTCACGTATACAGTAGGTGGCGCTATAGTGTAAATTTTCATATACTTTATAGTTTATTATATTCAGACCATGTTCAGGCTTTAGTGATTCAAATTTCAGCACAATCAGACAAAGCCTGTGTGTGTAGGCAATTTTTAACTATTTTTTTAGGGAGACTTTGGGCCTCTGCTGGCGAACGATGAAAAATTGCACCATGTCCATATTATAAGATTTTGCATGAAATCATACGTAGAATTTAATCACCAAATTTGGTCCAAATCCGATAATGCTGATGTTTCATGTCTGGATAGGGGGCGCTATAGAGTTCACTATTCATATACTTTATAGTTTATTATATTCAGTCCATGTTCAAGCTTTAGTGATTCAAATTTCAGCACAATCAGACAAAGTCTGTGCGTGTAGTAATTTTTGAACTATTTATTGGGGAGCCTTTGTGCCCCTGCTGGCCAACCGTGGGAAACACCCCATATCCATAATATTTTTTTTTGTTTGCTTTGATACAGAGAATTTAATCCCCAAATTTTTTAACTATTTTTTTTATTGAGTCTTTGCGCCCCTGCTGGCGAACAATGAAAATTGCACCATTTCCATAATATAAGATTTTGCTTGAAATCATACATAGAATTTAATCCCCAAATTTGGTCCAAATCCGATAATGTTGATGTTTCACGTATACACTAGGTGGCGCTACAGAGTTCACTTTTATTATATTTCATACTTCATCACATTCAGGCCGGGATCACACAATAGTGATGTGAGTTTGAGCTCTGTAGGCCAAAGCCTGTGGCCGTGAGAGGGCATCAAAGAAACAGGAAACGAAGGAGTTATTCGCCGGCGTGCTACGGACAAACCGTGAAAAATGCACTTAGAAACATTTGTGGAGCCACGTCTGTAGATGTGACGTGTCAAATCTGAGCTCATTTGGACCAAAAACAAGACCCTTGAAAATTTTGGAGTACACGCAGTCAAAACGGCGGTGAATTTTTGATCCAATATGGCCGACTTCCTGTTGGTCATAGGGCGGTGTGACAATGACATTTTCTGCTTGTCTCCTTGATTTCTATCACTGTCCCGAATTTTTTCGGGCTACGCCAAAATATGCTTTTCAGCTCCCCATAGACTTTCAATTTTTGCCTTTTCCAGGGGGCGCTGTCGAGTGGGGGCACTTTGGGCATTGTCGCGATGCCCGTTTTATCAAATTTTTCACCGGGCCGGTCGGGCGGAAGAAAATAATAATAAAAAGAAACCGAGGAAGAACAATACCCCTCGCCATTAACTTCATTACTGGCGAGGGCCAAATATTGGCGTATGCAGGAGATCAGGGGCAGATAGCTGCTATCTGATAAGCTGAAATATTGGCCAACTGACATATCGTTTAATGTGCATTCTGGACAAACAGCTACCATATGAGCTACTGGCCCTTCTGAGAACATTACCTGCTGCTTTATCTATAGAAAGAAAGAATTACACTAAATTAAACCTAGTAATGCGTGACTAATGTATATGTCATTAAAACAACTAGCTCCACTAAATCAGAGCTACACCCATGACCTCGCAAGGGCAAAAACCTAAGTGTAAACAGTTGCTTAACCCATGACTAACCCTATAGTAATTCATCTTGGGAGCCAGAACTTAACCAGCTTTAAATTATAGGGGGCGACTGGAGCTCTCAGTGGGAAGGCCTGTGGACTGTGGGGGTCTGTGGAAAAGGAGAAGTTTGGAGGAGGTGTCGACGTACCCCCTTTTTAAAACAACTCAGAGGTGCTTTGGGATCTCCGGGATACTGAGGTTTTCTATTTGTTTCTCCTTTTATTTCCGATCCGTTACATAATGTCCCAAAAATGCTGAATTTGTGTAAAAACCCGGTGCCAAAACCAACTTGGATTACCGTATAGTTGAATCTTCAGAGAGGACATAGGCTCAGAGGGGTTCACACTGCCGCTAATAACCACTAAAACAGCAGGACTTTTCCATCAAGTCATTCTTTGGGAGCGTTTACTGTCAATTCAAGTTCATGTTTAGCATTTATAAAAATCGCTCTGAGCCTCAGAGCACTTTTCAGATAATGACTGTAAGTGTTGCCTTTGATGGCGCGGTTTTTGATGCATTGTTTCCATAGAGATTAGAGATCGAGCTGTGATGTCAAATTGGAGACAGGCCTAGCGAAGTGACTGAACTGCTTTTGAAGTTGGGATTAGCCTACATAATGTGTACTATATATTTTATTATGCTTTCATTCCTTCCTTGGTTTGTAATCTGGAAAGTGCTGCGTTATCAAAATCTGCTCAGCTTTGAGTTTTATTGCGTCATTTGTCACACACTAGACAGTACAGAAGTCGGCGTACCATCGGATACTGTTTGTGCTGTCCCTAAACTTGGAGCTAATTGAGAAATATGAATGAAGTCTGAAGAATAAATATTGATCATTTGCATCTGATGTCCACAATATTCCCTGGATGTGTGCAACTAACTGTGGCCGTGCTCTGTCTGAGGCTTTATTAGACTTTAATGAACTGACTAAGCTGAAACTACAACAGGTTGCGCCAAAAATATTCATTTTGTCTTCTTAATGCATTAACTTCTTAGGTTCCTTTCTAAGACAATGTAGCCAAGTGTATTTGTACCTTGTTGACATGTTTCGGCTGCTGCTGCGAGCCATCTTCAGAACTGTCACCGGTGTTTGGTGGTGACGTGTCATATATCAGCTGTTGTTACTTCCTGTAGGCGTGGTCAGCCTGATGGGACCTGCAGGTCGCCCAGACTGACCACGCCTCCTGTCGCCCGGTGGTCTCTGGAGGAGGGTGTCCCAGGTGTGTGAAAGGAGGAACGCGCCGTCATCACGGTTGATGCTGTCAGTGCCTCGTTTCCTGATCTCAATGGCCTCCCTGATCCAGCGTTTGAACTTGTTATTCTCCGATCCAATGACCCGAGCCCCGTCCCAATCCATAATGTGGTTATTTCTTTTACAGTGGTCTGATATGGCAGATTTTAGGTTTTCCTGTTCTGCTTTGTCTCTTTGTGTTCTGGTGAGTCTCCCTGCTGTTTCTTTTTCGCATTTGCGAATGCGAAAAAGAAACGCTGGATCAGGGAGGCCATTGAGATCAGGAAACGAGGCACTGACAGCATCAACCGTGTTGACGGCACGTTCCTCCTTTCACACACCTGGGACACCCTCCTCCAGAGACCACCGGGCGACAGGAGGCGTGGTCAGTCTGGGCAACCTGCAGGTCCCATCAGGCTGACCACGCCTACAGGAAGTAACAACAGCTGATATATGACACGTCACCACCAAACACCGGTGACAGTTCTGAAGATGGCTCGCAGCAGCAGCCGAAACATGTCAACAAGGTACAAATACACTTGGCTACATTGTCTTAGAAAGGAACCTAAGAAGTTTACAACAGGTTGGCTGATTTGTTGCTGTTAAACAAGCCTCTCACATGTATAATTACAGTCACAAGCTTTTTCAGTAAATTACTCTCACCCTTTTGTGTAAAATCAAACACCTAAACAGGACCATAAACACTTCAACTGATCACAGACTCCTGACAGTTGTTTTAATATGTGCTTTGTGTCACCATGTATGTGTCATGGGGGAATGTTTAAAACTGTAATCTGTTTTGTGGATAATGTGAAAAACAAATCTGATTTTCTAAAAAAGGGGGCAGCATGGGCCCTTTTTGTACCTTTGTACCTTTAATACTTACGGTCCATTGCATTGTGTAAAATATAGTAAATTCACCTGAATCGATAACACATCACTTGGCTGGAATGAAGACGGTAAAATCAAGATTAGCCCAAAGGATTTAACCAGGTCTGTACCAAGTGTAAGACAAAACAGAACTAAACCAGGACCAAACTGGGACTAAACCCAGACTGAATTAGTACTGAACCCTACTGAATGAGAGCGAAGGTTAACAAGTGCTAAACTAATCCATATTGACTAAATCAATACTGAATCAGATTAAAATAGGCCAGGGCTAAATCAGGACTATACCAGGACTTAACCCAGACTAAATTAGTGCTAAATCCTACTGAAGTGAAGGCTAAACGAATCCAGGACTAAACCAAAACAGAATATTGAGTAAATCAATACTGAATCAGATTAAAATAGGCCAGTGGTTCTTAACCTGGGTTCGATCGAACCCTAGGGGTTCGGTGAGTCGGTCTCAGGGGTTCGGTGGAGCCTCTGCCGTGGAGGCCTTGACACACCGACTCATCATGTCAATACGCGATGCCCCGCTTGGCCATCACTGGCTGCAGATGATCACGTTACATTGTTTAACCAATCAGTGCTGCGAGGAATTTAGCACACTCAGGATTGGTCAACGTGTGACTGTCATCGTAGTACGTCGTGCAATTTATTTCTTAATATTTTAATCCATACTAACTATGTCGAGCAAAAAAAGAAAGTGGTTGGACGAATATGTACAATATGGATTCTCATGTATCACGGAACGGGATGGGAGTCAGCGCCCTGTCTGCATGATTTGCACTGCCAAGTTGAGCAACTCTAGCCTCGCACCGGCAAAACTAAAGGAACACTTCGTGAAGCTGCATGGAGATGGGGAATACAAGAACACAACGCTTGCTGAATTCAAGCTGAAGAGAGCCAGATTCGATGATAAGGCCACTCTGCCTGCTCTTGGATTTGTACCCATTAACAAACCGATCGTCACAGCATCGTACGAAGTTGCGTACCTGATCGCAAAGCAGGGCAAGCCACACACCATTGGTGAAACCAGCGGCGTTAAAGATGGCGAATGTGATACTCGGAACAGCGGCCGAAGCTAAATTATCCCAAATTCCTCTTTCAAATGACACCATCAGTGACAGAATAGAGGACATGAGTAAAGACATCTTGGCTCAAGTAGTCGCAGATCTGATTTCAAGCCCGGCAAAATTCAGCCTTCAACTCGACGAGACCACAGACGTTGCTAATCTAAGCCAGCTTGCTGTTTTTGTGCGCTATTTGAAAGACGACATGATAAAAGAAGAGTTTTTATTTTGTAAGCCTCTTACAACAACAACTAAGGCAGCCGATGTGAAGAAACTTGTGGATGACTTCTTCAGAGACAATAATCTTTCGTGGGATATGGTTTCTGCAGTTTGTACGGATGGAGCTCCAGTCATGCTGGGAAGAAAATCTGGTTTTTGTGCGCTAGTAAAAGCCGAAGCACCACACATCATTGTGACGCATTGTATTCTGCACAGGCATGCGTTGGCAACAAAAACCTTGCCTCCAAAAATGGCAGAAGTATTAAAAACTGTAGTGGAATGTGTGAACTATGTGCGAACTAGTGCTCTGAGGCACCGCATCTTCAGTGAGCTGTGCAAAGAAATGGGCGCTGAATTCGAGGTACTTCTGTACCATTCTAATGTTCGGTGGTTATCCCGGGGACAGGTGCTGAATCGTGTTTTTACCTTGCGTGTGGAATTAGCCATGTTTTTGCACGAGCACCAACATTGCCATGCAGATTGCTTCAAAAATTCTGAGTTCATTCTCATTTTAGCATACATGGCTGATATATTTGCAGCTCTCAATCACCTTACTCAGCAAATGCAGGGTGGTGGAGTCAACATCATGGAAGCAGAAGAAAACCTGAAGGCTTTTCAAAAAAAGCTGCCGTTATGGAAACGACGAATAGAGAACAAGAACTTTGCAAACTTTCCCCTTCTGGACAACTGTGTAAGTAAGATCGAAGATGTGTCTGGAATTGGTGACATTTCTGTACCCATGGAACTGGAGCAAGCAATTGCCACGCACTTAGATGAGCTTGCAAAGTCTCTCGACGGATACTTCCCTACACGAGAGTCATATCCAGCATGGGTGAGACAGCCGTTCACGTTTGCTGTTGAGACAGCAGAAGTCAATGATGAATACCTCGACGAAATCATTGAAATTCAGCAGAGCCAGGTTCAACAGCAACTCTTCAGAACAACAACGCTCTCAACGTTTTGGTGTCGACAAATAGAAAAGTATCCAGTTATTGCCAAGAAAGCCTTGGAGTTTTTTATACCATTTGTTACAACATATCTTTGCGAGCAATCCTTTTCGAGGATGCTGGACATAAAAACGAAGAAAAGGAACAAACTTTGCTGTGAAAATGACATGAGATTGGCACTTGCCAAGGTGAAGCCACGCATATCTGAACTGGTCTCTCAAAGGCAACAACAGAAGTCACACTGATTTGCAGGTATGTAATTTGTTGTGAATTCATGCACTATGTTGGTTTTGTTCTTTGAACAAGGTGATGTTCATGCACGGTTCATTTTGTGCACCAGTAGAAAAACATGTACGTCTTGAATTTGAAAAAAATCATATTTTATTTTACACTAAAGTAGGGTTCGGTTGCATTGTGAATTGAGCGGCGGATCCGTGGAGTGCTGCCCCCGCGACCCGGACGGATAAAGCGGGAGAAAAAAAAAGTAGGGTTCGGTGAATGCGCATATGAAACTGGTGGGGTTCGGTAGCTCCAACAAGGTTAAGAACCACTGAAATAGGCTAAGGCTAAATCAGGACTATACCAGGACTAAATCAAGACTAAACCAGGACTAAACCAGGATTAAACTAGGACTAAAATAAACCAAGACTAAACTAAGTCTAAACCAGGACTAAACCACAACTAAACCTGGACTAAGCCAGGACTAAACCAGGACTAAACTAAACCAACACTAAACTAAATCTAAATCAGGATTAAACCAGGACTAAACCAAGACTAAACCAGGACTAAACCAAGTCTGAACTAAACCAACACTAAACTAAGTCTAAACCAGTACTAAACTAAGACTTAACCAGGACTAAACCAGGACTAAACCATGTCTAAACTAAACTAAACTAAGTCTAAACCAGAACTAAACTAAGACTAAACCAGGACTAAACCAAGACTATACCAGGACTAAACCAGGACTAAACCAGGACTAAACTAAATTAACACTAAACTAAGTCTAAACCAGGATTAAACCAGGACTAAACAAAACCAAGACTAAACTAAGTCTAAACCAGGACTAAACCAAGACTAAACCAGGACTAAGCCAGGACTAAACCAGGACTAAACAAAATTAACACTAAACTAAGTCTAAACCAGGACTAACCCAGGACTAAACTAAGTCTAAACCAGGACTAAACCAGGACTAAACCAAGACTAAACCAGGACTAAATGAGGACTAAACTAAACCAAGACTAAACTAAGTCTAAACCAGGACTAAATCAGGACTAAACTAAGACTAAACCAGGACTAAACCAGGAATAAACTAAACCAAGACTAAACTAAGTCTAAACCACGACTAAAACAGTACTAAACCAAGACTAAACCAGGTCTAAACCAGGACTAAACCAAGATTAAACTAATTTTAAACCCAGACTAAACAAAGACTAAACCAAAACATAAAACCTACTACTGCCTACTACGATCATAAGAACCCGGCATCTGACCAAACTAGAGGCTCTTTTTCAAGTAGACTCTTTGTGCATTGTTTGTTAATGAAGTTACCAGATGCCCTAAGCGCCATTAACAGTGTTTTGATTCAGACATGGCATCTCTCATTAACTGTATGTGTGGCCCCAGTGTCACTCCACCACAGTATTTGTACAGTTTGTCATCACTGGAGCTTGTTTGTTTGTGGTAGGCCTTAATTCACAGCCTCTCAACATCTGTGCTCCTCTGTTACTCCAACATGTCCTTTCGACCCATGCCTTCCTTCTGGCTTTGTTGTAAAATATTGTTTGGATTTTTCTCGCTCCACGCACATAAAGCCGGAAAAAAGATCATATTGTGTTTGGAAAATCCTAGACGAACAGAGCAGTTGGATCATGTGATAAATTTGCCTCCATATCAGAATGTTTTGAGTCTGTATAAGGGGTCCACTACCTGCATGTTTCCATAGAGATGTTATGGCATTTTGCACTGATAATTGCACTTTTATTTTTTTATACATTTATTTATCTGGTCAAGTTATTTAGACCAAGCAATATACAAAAAAGGAGTACAGTTTTTTATATACATATATACATACATATACATATATACACGTATATACACTACCGTTCAAAAGTTTGGGGTCACTTAGAAATGTCCTTATTTTTTAAAGAAAAGCACAGTTTTTTTCAATGAAGATCACTTTAAACTAATCAGAACACACTCTATACATTGCTAATGTGGTAAATGACTATTCTAGCTGCAAATGTCTGGTTTTTGGTGCAATATCTACATAGGTGTATAGAGGCCCATTTCCAGCAACAGTCACTCCAGTGTCTAATGGTACAATGTGTTTGCTCATTGTGTCAGAGGCTAATGGATGATTAGAAAACCCTTGTGCAGTCATGTTAGCGCAGATGAAAACAGTTCAGCTGGTTAGATAAGCTATAAAACTGACCTTCTTTGAGCAGGTTGAGTATCTGGAGCATCACATTTGTGGGGTCGATTAAAAGCTCAAAATGGCCAGAAAAAGAGAACTTTCAGGTGAAACTCGACAGTCTATTCTTGTTCTTAGAAATGAAGTCTATTCCATGCAAGAAATTGCCAAAAAACTGAAGATTTCCTACAACGGTGTGTACTACTCTCTTCAGAGAAGAGCACAAACAGGCTCTAACCAGAGTAGAAAGAGAAGTGGCACAAACAGGCTCTAACCAGAGTAGAAAGAGAAGTGGGAGGCCCCGCTGCACAACTGAGCAAGAAGATACGTACATTAGAGACTCTAGTTTGAGAAATAGATGCCTCACAGGTCCTCAACTGGCAGCTTCATTAGAACCAGCAAAACGCCAGTGTCAACATCTACAGTGAAGAGGCGACTCCGGGATGCAGCTTCAGGGCAGAGTGGCAAAGGAAAAGCCACATCTGAGACTGGCTAATAAAAGAAAAAGATTAATATGGGCAAAAGAACACAGACACTGGACAGAGGAAGAGTGGAAAGAAGTGTTATGGACAGACCCCACTGAGCTGCTGTGGGAGCAGTTTGACCGTCTGGTATGTAAAAAGTGCCCATCCAGACAATCCAACTTGTGGGAGAAGCTTCTAGAAGCGTGGGGTGAAATTTCTAAAGATATTCTTCAACAAATTAACAGCTAGAGAACAAAGGTCTGCAAGGCTGTAACTGCTGCAAATGGAGGATTCTTTGACAAAAGCAAAGTTTAAAGGAAAAAATGATTATTTCAAATACAAATCATTATTTCTAACCTTGTCAATGTCTTGACTATAGTTTATTCATTTTGCAACTCATGGTGGTAAATAAAAGTGTGACTTTTCATGAAAAACACAAAATTGTCTGAGTGACCCCAAACTTTTGAACGGTAGTGTATACATACATACATACATACATACCCCACCCTACCAACTCCATCTGTAAAACTTGAACCACCCCCCCAAGCTCCCATTAGCCCAACCACCCACCCCACACCCACCCAGGTCCTACATAGACATTACAGGTTTTATATTTATATAGAACAATCTGCGCTGTACTTTTTCTTTTCCCCATCATTTGTACCAGTGGAAGCAGCCTAGATCAGAAGACATATGCTTAGATGGAAATTTGCTCTGACACCTTCTTGAAAAGGCTATAAAGTTGTACTGACCTGAGAGATTTTGTATATTTGATTATAGAGCTCCACACAGTGTAAAATTTAGATGGCCGACCTCTCAAGTCATTAAATTTTTTCAAGGTGAAGAAACGACATGAGGTCACTTGGCCAGTGTGAAGCTTTTTTCCATTCTAATAGGATTCATCTTCTGGCTATGAGAGTTGAAAAGGAGACAATATCCATGTTGCGTCTATTATATTGGTTGGGTAGTATTCCAAATATAGCCAGGTCCACAGAAGGCGTCAAGGCAATTTCCAGACCATCTGCAAGGTGTTTGCAAATGGCTGCCCAGAAATGCTTTAGTTGAGGACATGACCAAAACATATGTGTCAAGTTTGCAGGGGACATTTTGCATCTGTTACATTCATCTTTCACATCAGAATTTTGGAGAGTCTATGGCTGGTATAATAAATACGGTTAAGTTTGCATTTTAGTTCAATTTTAATGATAATATGTGTATTAAATATTGTTTTAATCAATCCATTTTATTTCCTTTTTTATGTGGATTTTTTTTAATTTGGTTTGTAAATTTTAAATATTTATTTACTTCAAAGTTTGCCATGTGTAAAAATACTCAAGGATGAAACATGAGTTGATGAATTGGATGTGACCACAATGAAGGTACCCCAGCTCCCTGTCCCTTCTCTGCAGTGAAAAGGTCAGGCTGATGCATATGTGGCATTTCCTGTTTCCTCCGCTGCTCCATGCCCCTGAAGGCACCACACACAGGAGGGCAGTTTCTATACATGTGCAGCTCACTTACTGTATAATGGTACAGGCATGGACAGTTTTATGGACACTGTAGCAGGTAGTCTTTTTCCATTCTGCAACAGGGACCTCTGCTTGCACATTCGTGGGAATATTTTCAACACATGTACACTGTATATGGAGACTTCATAAAGGCCATTTTACTACATCCTCAACATTTCAAAATGTTTTGTGTAAATTGAATTTTTTTCAAGTAAAATCCAGGGATGAACTGTTAAAAATGTGCACCCATGTATAGACAAGTCAAAACAGTATAGATACGCCTTAAACTAACTAAACATAAGTTTAAAACGTCCCTAATAATAAAAAATAATATATTTTATTTATTAGGAACCTTTCTAGACACTCAGGGTCACCTTACAACAATAACCAAATACAAAACTATTAATATATAGGTTAAATATACAGTAAAGACCCACAACATGGTTTGATGTAAAGAATAAGTGAGTTGAGCAGAACTATGTGATGGTTTTTATGTGGGCTACCTCTAAATGCTCTTGAATGAAAAATCAAAAACACAAAAATATACCAAGACATTATTCGATACTAAATAGTAACTGGATACTTGTTTGAATAAGTTTCAATACCAAAAAGTACTGGACAGATTTTGAATGATCTTAATCAGCATAAGACCATCTCAGAAGAAACTATTTTTTATAGTCTTAACGATGAGATGTGTGATATGTGACGCTGAAATTGGTATTGAATATTAGGCCTTTTCCTGTAGAATAATTTGACTCAGAATTAAAGCCTCTTAAATACAACCAGACTTTCATTACTTAAGCCTTGCTCAAATAAAACCTTTAGATCAAACCAGTGTAATAGAAAGTTCAATAAGATATTCAGTCTGTCCCAGGGCAGCTGTGGCTACAGCAGTAGTTTACCACCACCGGGTATGGAGCGAATGAAGAATGCTCTGTAAATAATCCTCTGTAAAGCATCTTTGTGACATCTGTCTGTGAAAAGCGCTATATAAATAAACACTTACTTACTTAAGAGAACTTGTATTAGTACGGAGGCCTAGATTAAATACTAACCCAACCAGGTATACAGTAAACTACTCACGTAAGTCCAAAGCAAGACTGAAAACTTTACAATAACTATAAAAACACTCACAAAGAAAAACACAAGGCACTCTCATATAATGTTTGAGTACCATATAAAATTATTGTTTATTGCATGTTTAAATGGAACTCACTAAGTCCCAAATAACTGGAACCTCAACTCAAACTGAAAATATGCCACCACTAAATGGTTGACATTTAAAACAATAGTAAAGGCTTAAATGTAAGACAAAAGAGTTACTTAATCAGAACGAAAACCAAAACCAGGGCTAAACTACAACCTCAACCAGGTCTAACCCCATGAATGAGTGTATTCATAACATTCACAATGGGACCCCACAGCACTGCATGTCCCCTCTGTGTGAAGTTAAACCTAGAGCCTAATGTTTCCATTTGGCTGTAAAAACTTGCAGCTGGAGGAGCAGGTAAAAAAATCCAAGGTAGCTTACGTAAAAGGGTGGGGAGAGTTTAAGAAAGGCAGAGAAAGAATAAACAACCTGAGGCAAGTGAAATGTATTAAAACATGACCTTATCAAACCAACTATGACTTCTAATATTTGACATACCAACTAAACTATATTTAATGGGCTAAAACATTCACACTTGCCATGACTTGAGCCCAGTTTAGTTCTAACTTGGTTTTGTCTGGCTATGGTTTTGTTTAGTCCCATTAGAGTGTAAAATTTTAGGACTCCAGTGGATAATTTCTATACAGTACAACGTAAACTGTCTCTAGATTTTCACCATAACAAAACCAAAAGGATAAGACTAGACTAAAAGACTAGAATGTTTATCTATAAGTAGTGGCATACATTTTACTGTTCTCTAGGATTTTGATAGACCTGAAATACAATCAAAAAATGAAGAAACTAAAACAAAACTGTAACATTAGAGCTAGTCCAGGATTATACAAACCACTAATAAACTCATATAAGGTCAGGTCTGCATGCATCTGGGGAAAGGCAATGGTCTAAAACTTTTAACATAAATAAAGAACTTAAAGCAAGACTGCCTAGTTCCATAGTTTAAGAATCTGCATCTCTCACACTCAAAAGCTGACAAACTCTTTCCACTGTCAGGATGCTGTGCTGCAGTTTGAGCCCAAAAATTCGGGGGACAGAGTGGTGCCGTATGGTTTTCATAACTCTCCCCCTCAACCCCTACCCCAAAGCTTCCCAAAAAACACACTATTCTTTCCTCTACGTCGACTCCCCCCTTCACACCCCCGTCCCGTTTTACTCTCCCTCCCTCTCTATCCCCCCTCTCTCCCTTCTTCTGAGGGTTCAGTCACAAAGCCAGCGCTGCAGATGCTGTGGACTGCCTTGGAGAGAACAGAAGAGTTGTAGACTTGGATCTTATTTGAAACTTTTGAATGGGATCACTGCTGTTTTAAATTATTTTTACTTTGAGACAATATTTGGGATTAACTGGACTGTGATCTGAGGGCTACTGTTGGATTTAACTGGATTTTTTAAAAAGGATTTAGTCAGATGGAGTTGAGATTTTAGAAAAAACTGATGGCTGTTTTGAGGACCTATGGATGAGTGACTATTTATGAAGTGGGCCAACATTGAAATTGCTGATAAAGATTGCAATGACAGTTTAGATTTTATTTACTGAAACTATAAATATTTATTTTAGTAAATCAACTTTATTTGAAAAACTTTATTATAGACTTTGAATCGTTACTTATTTATGGGACTGGTGCACTAGATATTTTTAATGTCTGCATAATTTAAAGTATATATCGGAGGATGATGAAGACTAGCAGTAGCAGTAGCAGTATCTCTCTCCTGGGTCTATCTTGGCTCCTGTTTCTGTGTGGGACCCCTGGAACTCGGGGTCAAGATCCATCAGCCAAACCCCAGGTAGGAGGGAGGGACGCCTTGTGCTATGAAAAAGGATGCTATGCAGTGTTTCTCCAGAAGAAGGCGTTCAGAGATGCTGGGCGCAGTTGCCGGGAGAAGGGCGGGACTCTGGCCACGATGCACGACTACATGGAGGCGGATGTGGTCCACGACCTGTTGGTTCAGATCGATGTTGCAGGAAAATCCACGGTCCGGCTGTGGATTGGACTACACCGCCCCCCAAGACAGTGCTCCGCCACCAGGCCGCTCAGAGGATTCGTCTGGGTTACAGGCAAAGTTTTATATTATATTCATTAATGAAGTATATATATATGTATATATATGTATATGTATATGTATGTATGTATATATATATATATGTATATATATATATATATACACACACACACACACACACACATACATATATATATACATATATATACACATATAATAAATTCTGGAAACACATATTACACTCCTCGCTGTTTGGCTATGTCAGATGCTTAGTTTCCCTGCATGCTAAACTAATATAACTCCTAACCTCTAGGGCCATTCTCTGATTGGTTGCAGCAAGCTAATGTCAGACTTGAAATGTTATTACCTTTTGCTCTGAACCTGTAGGTTTTGGGGCTGCACCCAGCTGAGTGGACTTCACAAATTATAACAATTATTAGCATAATAGATACAGTGGGCAAAATTGACTATAATGAACTTATAGAAATAGCGTCCTTCAATCCTTTCATTGCTCATGATGTCATGGCTTCCTGTCTGTCTATACCCTGTTAACAGCATTGTACTGAATGTATGAGCACGCTAAATTGAGTCTTTATGCAGTCAGCATGTAGTCGTTTTTGTAGCAATTTGCTCAAATAAAGTGCTGTGTAAATATAAAGCTCTTCCTGTTGGCCTCTGGGAAAATAATTAAACCACAGTGCAGCGTTAGCCATGACCTCCTCTTTCAGACTCGCAGCCGTCTCCCTGTTTATTACATTAACTGCTTTTGTTTCTAGGACAGCACTGGCACCGCACAGAGCTACAACCTGCTGACCCAAGAGCAACCCCAAAATCTGATTTAGCCATTAGACCAGGCCCCAAAAGACCAAAAGGTTTTTATTGCTCCCATAGTCTGCCTGTCCTTAAAATACATTTTGACTATAACTTTTAATAAAATTACAATCTGGAATGTTTATACAATAAACAACGCTGTTAACGGAATTAGAGTTGAAGTTTACCCTTGAGTGCCTTTTGCAGTGAGCCTCTTGTGGATACTTACCAGGTTATCTGTAATGTTTCTAAAAATTGCAGTATGGTGTAATGTTTGGCATAGATTATTGTGTATTGGGAATATCATTAGTAGAAACATAAATGCAGCCTGTTGTATCACTTTGTAACATTAGATTAAGTAGTCAAAAAAATAAAAGTGTCCATATCAACTATTCTGCAGGCGAAATAGAGGAAAGTTTTTCTTCAAGCAATTCCGTCCATTTATCTATTCAGGTTCCATGCTTAGAACACAAGACTATTAAGTATAATGACACCATTGGCTAATTTCTTATTTTCATTTCTTACACTATAATACTTCTGTCCATGGGCAAGACAGATGACAGATATTTCCTGACAATCAAATAATGTGAAACAATGGATTTGTGTCATAATACATTTATTTATTCTCATTACAGGGGACCAGGATGGACAGTACGTTAACTGGAGGAGGGAGGAGACTCCCGGCACATGTGCGGCTCATCGCTGCGTTGCCATGACGGTGCACACCCTTGAGAACACCGCCCAGGGGGAGCCGAACTATAAGTGGCTGGACGGTTCATGCAGTCTGGCCCTTGATGGATACGTGTGCCAGTACAACTACAAAGGCATGTGCTCTCGGCTGGCCGATGAGGGGAAGGGACCAGCAGTCTACACCACACCGTTTAACTATGTCAGCTCCTGGCTAAAGCACATACCATATGGCTCTGTGGCCACGCTACCCTGCCCCCCTGACAGCACTGATCCAGATGCCCCAACTGAGCAGACCGTTTTGTGCATGGAGAGGGATGACCAAACTGTGGGCTGGTCCAGAGACGCTCCCCTCTGCTCTGCAAACACAGGCCCCGACATAGACTGGTGCAGCAGGGACCACGGGTGTGAGCATTTTTGTGAAAACTCTGAAACAGACTACTACTGCTACTGCTCCGATGGGTATATCCTAGACGAAGATGGGTACAGCTGTAAACCTGATCCTTTAAGTCAAACCACCACTCCTAAACTTTCGTCTGACTCGGCCGGCCCTACCGAGCAACCCCATTTGAAAGATGTGTGTGTAGATATGGGATGCGCCTATGATTGCGTTGAAACACCACGCGGGGTTCGATGCATTTGTCCTCCTGGATATCAAATGGGCTCTGATGGGCGCGAATGTAAAGATGTTGATGAATGTCAACAAGAGCCATGCCAGCAACTTTGCGTCAACATCCCGGGGACCTTCCATTGCTCGTGCCATCCAGGATACCAGCAAGATGACGAGGGTGAATGTGTTGATGTAGATGAGTGCTTAGATGAGAATACTTGTGAAGGATCTTGTGAAAATACAGTTGGGTCATTTAGCTGTCAGTGCACGCCTGGTTATGAAATAAGTAGTGATGGTGAGTGTTCCGATATTGACGAGTGCAAGGAACAATCCCCTTGCCAACAACAGTGTCTAAACTTCTTGGGAGGCTACCAGTGTTTCTGTGATGAAGGTTTTGATCTAGAATCCGATGGTCTCACTTGCACCCCTTCAAAAGACGATGAAGAATACTCAAGTTTGACTCCAGATCCAATTGATTCAGTTCATGAAGAAGACCTTGACCCAAATGCTGACTTACCGTGGTCCACTTCATTCACTCCAGATGTTAATTCCGAAGTTGATACAAATTTTGATCCTGGTTGGTTCACGGAAAGCCCAGAACACCTATTCCCAAATCATGGCTCGGACAATGACTTGAATCACCTAGATGTCCCTGAACCATATCACACCGTCCAGCCCCCGACACAAAAATACGCCACGGGTAATGAAATTGGCAATGAAAGCAAACCAAAAGGTAACACGCATGAGGCTGGGGCTAAAGACGCTTCAGTTATTGGGATGGGGGATAGTGCACAAATAGATACTCCTGGAGATGTCTATGGTACAGCAGCATCTGAATCAACTGAAGGCAGACAGAAGCAGGATAAGAGTTGGCTGTTGGTAGCACTGTTGGTCCCTCTATGTGTGTTTTTGGTTGTCATGTTAGCTC
The DNA here is from genome assembly GCA_034769755.1 of Odontamblyopus lacepedii. Classification (NCBI taxonomy): domain Eukaryota; kingdom Metazoa; phylum Chordata; class Actinopteri; order Gobiiformes; family Gobiidae; genus Odontamblyopus; species Odontamblyopus lacepedii. Next base: position 25,456,249 of record CM068352.1, read on the forward strand.
TTGGCATAGTTTATTGTACAAGCTGTGCAGTTGATAAGTCCCTCAGCTTCTCGGACTGTTACCGTTGGATACTGCCCGCGACGCCCCCTGCACAGAGTGATGGGAAACCCCGAGCGTGAACCCTTAGATAAACAAACACAGGTGCTCTACAGATTTCCCAGATGTTTGTTAAAGTTTTACTAGAGCTGCCGAACCAGCCACTAAAAGCTACCATTTGGATATAAGAACCACTCATTGCAAGACAATTTTGTACTTTCTGATGCACACTCTCCTTTGTAAATACTTAAACTTTCCATGTTTTTTAGATTTCAATAAAATAACTATTTGATAAAACAATTGTGTGATAAATTGTACGGAATACATTTTTTTTCTCTATATTGTGTACATTGGCAGTTTTAAGATTATTTTGCTTCCATTCTTTGTTCTTTCGTTCTGCATCTGCTTGATGCATTTTTCCTAATATTTATTTGTCAAGAAACAACTTTATAGTCAGTCATGGTAATCAATAATGCCTAGTAACTGTCATAACTCTCAAGCTGTACCATTACTAAATGATAATGGTGACCTAGCAATGGAAGACCAGACTCACTTAACATCACTGTTATATTCTTGAAGGAGGTATAAACATGTGTTTTGGTTGGAATTGCTTGTGTTGTGAACAAAGATTTCTGTAATAATTAGAAAGGATAGCCTGCCTTTACATTTAGTAAAAGTATTTACCAGGGAAATGAATACATATAAAACTGTCACGTTCACACTTGTCACATGACTTTCTTATGTGCTTCCAGTTCCTGTAGCATATGAGACCTGGAAGTGCTCTTAGTTTTAGCATTTTTAGCATTTTGACCACCCCAACAGGTCACAGACATTTGTAGTTAGTGTTTGCACATGTATTATTACTAGTCGCTATTACTATGCTATTGTTCATTATTCACCGGAGCCGAGGGATTATCAGAAAATGTCCCTTCAAGAGAAAAAGGTTACCGACGAGGATGGGATTCGAACCCACGCGTGCAGAGCACAATGGATTAGCAGTCCATCGCCTTAACCACTCGGCCACCTCGTCATCTGAAATAGTAATATGGTAATTACACATTTTTTCCGTAGTAATAACATGGTTATTACAAAGAAAGATACATGTATGTATAAAGCTGAACTGTTTCACAAATGTGTTGTATACATTTTTAATACTAATTTAGCTTTGGATGAGAACCTACTACACGAAACTGGAAGGTAGAGGGCTTGTGAGAAAGGGCCGGTAAAGCTTCCCTCTGATTGGCTACAGCTGACGTCAGTCACAATATACGAGTTCTGATTGGTGGAAGGGCGGGTAGTTGGCTGAATGAATACAGGAAGTGAGTAGCGTGAGCGTGAGATTGCAAATTGACGTTCGTTGAGGGAAAAGTAAGTGTAGTTTACAAAGGTTTCCTTTTTCTTCGAATATATATTCAATGATTTTAATATGTTAAACTAGGCATTTTCCCTTCCGCTACGATGCTTGCTGATTTTGTGCTTATTCCGACAGTGTGTTCATATCATGGTACTGCAGATACCATTGCTAAGTATAAGCTAATGTTAACACACCTGCAACTGTCCTGTGGTGCTAAACGTGCTACTATTTTCACCAACTCATGGTGTTGTTCTGTGCTCTTCACGTAGCAGCTGTTTTGACAAAAAAGATTAGGTGGTTGTTTTAACACTGTCACCATCTTAGAATTAAAGAAATACGACCTGCTTCAGAATGCACTGATTTCTAAGTGCTCAGGTTTGAGAGAAAAATAAACTACGGTGAAATAAAATGCATAACAAAACTTCATATTGACATGTGTTTGTATGGTTTTAAATAAGATGCTTTTCATTATGGATGTTAGATTCCTTGATGATTTAGTGTAGGAAGGCTGGAAAGATGCACATATAACTTAGCAAATATGAAATACAGACCAGTTGCCCATTCATGTGACTACAACAAACTGCAGAGTACAGATTGTAGAGCAATTTGTTTGTGCAGCTAACCCTGAGACATAAATTGAAGTCTAAGAGCTCAAAACCCATTTATATAATGTTTTTGACAAGTTTTTGTTTCTGTCTGTACAGTTCTTCATTGGCAAATACAAGCTCCAGACTAAAGATGGTAGATTCCCAGTACTACCTCCCAAATGACATCGGTATCTCAGCGCTGGACTGTGGTGAGGCCTTTCGCTTGCTCTCCCCTCAAGAAAAGAAATACGCCCATTACCTTTCTCAAGCTGCCTGGTATGTTTACTGAATAAACTGCCTTGTTCATTATTTCAGTTTTGTGATGAATGATTTTGGTCTAGGTATGGTGGTCTTGTGGTGCTGTTGCAGACGTCTCCAGAGTCTCCAAACATTTTTGTGTTGCTGCAGAAAATTTTCAGAAAGCAGACACCTGCACAATTGGAAAAGGTTGCCACTTCAGTTGGTCTTAGCTCTGAAGAATACCAGGTGAACACCGCTTTTTGTACTTTCCCTACTTTCAATTTCGCACATAAAGTTAACCTTTAAGAGCCAAGAAAAACACTTTCATTTTCAGGCCTTTTTGGTGTATGCAGCTGGTCTATATGCCAATATGGGAAACTACAAGTCCTTTGGAGACACCAAATTCATCCCAAATCTACCCAAGGTAAAACTATGGAAACTTAAACACATGTGCTCTTTTGTTAAGCTACAGTTGAACACATTTTAATCTGTGAACTTTTCAACAGTTCAGTCATACAGTCTTGAAATATTTAACTCTGTGTGCCAAATCAGTTAAATTTGAATGAGCATTTATACATATTAAGCATTTTATTAGAATTGTATGTTAAATTCACCTCTATCCTATATGTCTTGTGTATAGGACAAGTTCAAGGCCTTAATTTGGGCGAGCATGGCCTTTCAGGAGCAGCCTGCTGAGATGAAGACTCTCTGGGACAGCTGTACCTGTCTGCTCTACTCTTTGAATGACAAACAGAAACAGCTCGGGCTCGGAGAGAAGGTGAAAGTTAAAAATGTTTAATAATATGTCAAGTTTTAGTGAACAAGACCAGTCTGTTTATTGCTAAAACACAGCTGCCTTATCACAGATTGTTAAGAATGTTTGTCTTGTCCATCAGGGCATTACAACCTACTTCTCTGGGAACTGCGGTCTGGAGGATGCAGAGGTTGCCCAGAAGTTCCTTGACTCAAAAGTATGTTTGGTTTAAGTCCTTTTCACAAAAATTCGGCTGCACAAACTCTGATAAAGAGAACTGGTTACTTTTGAAAACCCATTATGATCTATGTTGGTGTGTTTGCTGTAGAAACTATCCGCATACAACACCCGTTTGTTTAAGAAAGAAGAAGGAGGAAAAACCTGCTATGAAGTGCGCCTAGCCTCTGCTGTGAAGGAAGGTCAGTACTGTAACAACATTTTGTTAAATTAAAGCAAACAAGCCATTACAGTGATCCAGAATTAGTGATTCTTTTAGTCAGACAGGAGAGTTTACCTGCTTGACATGTTTCCTGTAGCCTGAAACATGAAAGCAGATAAACAAACTTTCCTGTTTGGCTAACAGAATCACTCATTCTAAGTTTATAATTGAAGATGGAATGAACCTTTTACCACAGCTTACAATAATCTATTATTATCACTAGTCTACCCATGATTGATCCAGGCTAATAAAAGTGAACCACAAACATTTATATTTACGTCTGTACAGATTGTGCAGTAAATGGAGAATGTGAGTCTTGTTGTGGCACTTTCTGTTTTGGAGACAAAGACTTCACTGTGACCAGAGGGGACTATGCTCCTTTGATGGAAAAAGTCGCTTTCTACCTCCAACAAGCTCAGGTGAACATCATTTTAAATCCACTACTATAGTTAATCTTGTATTGTAATTGAAATGGCCTTACTAATTTATTTATTTAAATCAAACAGTCATATGCTGCCAATGAAAACCAAAAGAAGATGATTGAAAATTACAGGCGTAGCTTCACATTGGGCTCAGTTGATGCCCATAAAGAAGGCTCTCGCTACTGGATCAAAGACAAGGGACCGATTGTAGAGAGGTAGGAGTACTTTGGACTCAGAAATGGCAAATATTTTTATTGTTCTATATCTCTTTGTGACTATAATAACACAATCACTGTACTGTGGCCAAGTCAGCACAATTTAATCTGACAAATGAACTTTTGTTTTCTTCTTCCTTCTTCTTAGTTACATTGGTTTCATTGAGAGCTACAGGGATCCCTTTGGGTCAAGAGGGGAATTTGAAGGTATTATTTCAATAAGATGTCCATACTATTATCATAGGTGAAAATGGTTGAGACACAAGTGTATTTTACAGTCTTTGTAATTTAAGACATGTGCATGTTCTTGTAACTAATGTATTGTGATGTAACTTAATAGGTTTTGTAGCGGTGGTGAACAAAGCCATGAGTGAGCGTTTTGCAAAGCTGGTGAGCTCAGCTGAGGTGCTCCTGCCGGAGCTGCCGTGGCCCAAAGAGTTTGAGAAGGACACATTCCTCAAACCAGATTTCACTTCATTAGATGTCCTCACCTTTGCTGGGAGTGGGATCCCAGCCGGCATCAACATCCCCAACTGTGAGTTTAAACCCAGGGTGATAAAACTCAGTGCAGGATACTCATGTCTCATGGGGTTTAGAGGAGATTCTTTCAATAGAACCATAGTGTTAAATGTAGATGCAGGGAAATCTGCAAACTTTGTAGGATGATTGGATTGTGCAGGATAGTGGATGTTTTATTATATACTACTACGAAGCAATTTTCTTTCTGATTTCTGACTAAACATTACCTTACATTATAACTGATAATAGAATTAGAGTAGAATAGAGTTATATGTTATACGCCATCATACACACCCAATACAGGCCATTTTGGAAAACGGGACATTTTTACCTCACAACAATATCCCAATTAATTTAACAAAATTCAAAATTTGGGGTGTACTTTTATTGTGTGACTATTGGGAATGCAGGAGCACCTTTTTAATTTGTAAATAACCCTGTTAAAGATACAAATGTGCTGCATATTGTTTTGTCTTTGTATTGTGACTGTATCAAATGTATTTTTACAGATGATGATATCCGACAGTCAGAGGGCTTTAAGAACGTGTCTTTAGGAAATGTCCTGTCTGTAGCCTATGCTACAAAGAAAGAAAAACTCACTTTCCTGAAAGAAGATGACAAGGTAAGGTAACATTCAATCAATAATAATCATAGATAAGCATTCTATTCTTACATAAAATTGTATTTTATTTTAGGATTTATTTATTAAATGGAAAGGTCCTTCATTTGAGGTGCAAGTTGGTCTTCATGAGCTACTGGGACATGGCAGTGGGAAACTATTTGTCCAGGTACATTCTTAGTAAAAGAATAATATGGTTCAATAACAGAGCGTGTATAAATTTGTTGTAAATATTATGGATAATAATGGCTGACAAGTTTTAAAGTTTTTTTTAATTTTTTTTTTCTCTAGGATGACTATGGCAAATTCAACTTTGACCAGAGCAAATTAATCAATCCAGAAACTGGTGAATTGGTGAGTTATCTTTGAACTTCATACATAACCCATCTGAAAGACCTTGTCACCTTTGTCTTTATTGTAGGTGTCCAGCTGGTACCGGGGCAGTGAGACGTGGGACAGTAAATTCAGCACCATCGCCTCTTCCTATGAGGAGTGCCGTGCCGAATGTGTTGGGCTATATTTGTGTCTTAACCCACAGGTCCTCAGGTATAACCTCTATTATCTATAGCCTACTTACTGACCCATACTGTAGATGGAGGTTAAGATATGATTCATGTGAATAATTATTACTACCACAGTACAACCCAGAATGATGCTTGTGTCATGAGAAAAAAATGTCTTGTAGTCTAGTCTCTGCATGGCTGTCTTAACTTTTCATTTGGCAGTTGCATTGGCTGCAATTCTGTCAGTGATCTAAGCATAGCAGTAAACTTGTACAGTATAACTGTAATAGAGTAGACAGTTTGTCATTCTTCCAGTGTTTTTTTTTTTTTTTATAAAGCAAAGCACATAAAAGAGGCACTTTAGACGACCCTTTCCATTTTTAGTTTTAAGTTTTCACAGTGACGTAAACATTTTTATTGGTTATTTTATTGATTATTATTACATAATCTATATTGTTGTTTAGTTCCCATCTTGAAGCAGACCTTTTATGCAAAACCAACTTTTTAGAGCTTTTAACCATTTTAGTTGTTTCCACTCACCATTTAGACACTCAACGTTGTATTTGTAGTAATTCGTGCATGTTTGAACAATTTTTAATTGCTCATTTTCAAGATGGCATATTGCAGATCAACCCGTTTTCACTGCCATTAGCATACACCTACTGCGCTCTACTTCATTCAGTTTTATTTTCTTAATCGGCAGGGTCACATAGTTATTTTAGTACAAATGAAAACAAAAATCTGCTACTTGGTAGCTTGATCTGTGGTTGTCCATCTGAAGTGCTGACAACCTCTGCTCCCATTGAGCACCACAATTTACTAATACAGAAGTCAGCCGACTACTTTCTTTTATTTAGTCATTTTAGATGAATATTACAATTTTAAAATGTGCAAATTACAACATAATGTTCCATAGGTGACATAGATTATAACTATATACCCAACACAAGCACAATTTTTCCTCTTTAACTGTGTACGTTTCTCTATTTTAGTATTTTCGGCCATGAGGGTCAGGATGCGCAAGATGTGGTCTACATAAACTGGCTGAGTATGGTCCGAGCTGGTCTGCTGGGTCTGGAGTTTTACACGCCTGAGAGCAAGAGCTGGAGACAGGTAACATCATGGAATGTGTCAATGTATACTGTTAAGTCTACTTGCTCTGTCAGTGGTCCTTAAAACGTGGTAAAAGTACTACAAGGGGTCATGGGCACCTTTATGTTGTATCCCTGAGTCTTTTGTTATCCAATGTTTATTTCAATGATGGGAGCAGGTATAATTAATATGAGTAAGGAGTAACAAGTTTGCTCGTGGATCAAAAACATGTACCGGTATTTCATATCAGTTACAGAATCAGTCAATATCAGTTTATAAATGGTATGGTGTGGTGTTGCTTTATCTTATTTTGGGCTGTATTATGACATTTAAACAGTTAATTCATATCAGCATACATGGCGTCAAGTTCTTTTGGCTCCAAAAGCTGCATATTTGTACAGTGTCATGTTTGTATAAAAGTCAGTTCATGTTTATAATAAGTGTCGTTTGTGGCCCTTAGGCGCACATGCAGGCTCGGTTTGTGATCCTGAGTGTTTTGCTGGAGGCTGGAGAGGGGTTCGTTGGTCTGCAAGAAGTGACTGGACAAGACGGAAAACCAGACGCTGTGATCACACTGGACCGCAGCAAGATCCCCACTGTGGGCAAGGATGCCATCAACAGGTTTCTTCAAAAACTGCAGGTATAGCATTGTGTACGGTAATAGTAAAAAATGTTCTGGAGGTTTATTTCATGGCACTGTGCCAGTAACAAGTTTGATAAAATGTGGCAGAGGCACATCCTCATCTTTTTGCCTTTTTGTTGCTTTACCAAGACATGTATGTTTTTGAATTTGAATTATACAAACCACGAGGACATGAGGCCAACTCCTCACACAGTAACAGTTTTCCCCTCACTTGTCATATGGAGCAAGAAATCAGATATATAAGCCAAGTACTGCCCCCCAAGGTCCAGTGATTCACACTGATATTCAAGCTAAATACTCTTTTGTGCCAACTGTCTTCATTTGTCAACCTAGACGCTTAACAATGTGCAACAGTCTAAATCACAATCCCATTCACAATATGACCATTTTCTAGGTGTTCAAGGCAACAGCTGATGTTGAGGGGGGAAGGGCCCTCTATGAGAAATACTCCACCGTCAGCGATGGCGGACCTCACAACTTCCTGCGCCTCAGAGAAACTGTCTTACTACGAAAAGAGGCTCGCAAAATGTTCGTCCAAGCCAATACCAAAGTCAAAGGTATGTACTGTATTCATTTACCTGTATATACGTTTCTGTAAGCATGTACTTGCATGTTTGTAAATGTAAGAATGTAACTGGAAGAACAAAACATTAAATAATTCACTGGAAACAGAAATGTTAATATTTATTTCATATTATCAGCACGTTTTCATCACTTATTTACCTCCTGGTGTCCTATTTTTGGTACATTACAGAGACAACTAGGAACAAGTGCTGGTGTATGCACAACACAAATGTGATTCTAGTATTAGTTTTGTAGTTTAGTTGCAGTATATTAGACAGAAGACACAACACATTATAATCACTGGCGCTGTCAAGAATCTTTCTCTTCCCATTGCACTCCTGATTATGACCTCGTATCTAGATGGCAGCTGTTTATAACGGAGTATCTTGTGTGTAGGAGAGGAGGTGGAGCTGGTGGAGTACGAGGGCAGTGCGGCCGCTCTCATCACCTCATTTGTGGAGCGTTTTCAGGAGGACGCTGAGCAGCTGGAGGAGCAGCTTCTGGAGCTCAGCAAAAGAGACTCCCCCTGTTGGTGCTGATCCACACACGCCTTCATTTGCGCAAGATACAAATTGAAATCTGCCCATTTAATCCCACACATCAACAGATGGATAATTTTTAAATGTGATCATAAGGGAGCACCTCCATGTTTTGGACTAACCTTGATGGTCAACTTTCAGATGCAGATAAAACCAGCACAAGAGTTATTTTAAAAGTCACTCTTCAAGTATACAACAAATTGTCAAAATGTTTCAACTTATGCCTTTTGAAAGGTGATAGTGTTCCTTGGACACAAATCTGCCCTTATTTTTACATGTGTATCAGACAGCATTTCTAAACATTACATAAACATTCATTGTATGTTAAATATGCACAAATAAAGTCATTTGATACAAAGTTTATTAAATTTCCTTGTATCTCTAGAAATTACATAAAATCTATACAATGCTTTTCCAAATGAAATACTGTTGGTTGTAGTTGAATATTTTATTATACAATATTAGCCATACAAAGAGTCTTACTGTTTACTCAATTCAACATGTGGTGAAGTTAAAATATAATTTATTCACTCACTTAAATTTCTTAAGGTTTGATCTGAAACAGTTGCAGAGTTGGCCCTTTTTTTAACCATTTAAATAAAGTAGCGCTAATAAATATTCAAATATAAGAAGACAAGTTAATACTATACCATACCATACTACATTTGAATATGTTCCTGTCTAAACCCAATGATTATCCTATACAAAACACATCTGGTCCTCAGTTTCTGTGCTCATGTCCATTTCAAGTTTAAGAAGCACAGTGAATGCCGTATCTGTAAGTGGCTTGAGTTCTAACTTGAAGCACTGTTCTGTTCGACTGTTGAGTGCGCCTCTTGTATCTCCTCTTGACCACTCAAAGAACCACTGTCTTTATCCTTTAATGCCACAGTGTTCATCTGCTCAATGAAATCATTTTCCAAAACATCTTTATCCACTTCACATTTAGCTTCAGGCACCTGCAGTTGGTCTGGTTTTGAATATGGAACTGGTATATCGTAAGCATCTTTAGCCATTGGACTTTTACAAGTTGAAGAGGAGAATGGCAGTAGAGGCGAAAGCATTTTGGGAGATTGAGACGGGGACTGATAAGGCGATGCAGAAGGACTTGTGCTGGGAGAATTGCGAGGAGAGAGAGACGTAGATTTTTTAGGTAATTTTGGAGACAGGTATGGTGAAAGTGGATGGGAAGCATTTATCATAGGACTTGGTTGTTTGTAGTCTGCATCTTCGACTAGGCTCTCCATAACAGTTGGTAGAGGTAAAACTTCCTCAATGATTCCAAAAAATTCTTCCCTTGTCCTAGATGGAAGCTCGGTATAGTCCTCATCTACAGTGTTAATTTGAGATTTCTGATTATTTTCTTGTACAGCATCATCACTGGTATCGCTAATATGCTCAGCTGCTTTTGTATCCTTATCTTTAGCTTTACAGCGAGTCTTAGATTTTGGCATTAGCGGTGGTGGAGGGGGCGGAGCGAGTGGCGGAGACAGCAAAGTTGAGCTCTCGGTCGAAACTCGAACTTTGAGGCTGCGTTTGAACATCCGTCGCCTTGACCACGCATTTAGGGACTGCAAGAAAAGTGGGTTAATAAAGCAGAGGGCCCCAATGCCTGACCCGTAGTTTAATTCTTTTGGGCTACGAGTTTTGATGGGGCAAAACTCCTTAAACAGAGCTGCACTGGAGTCTCCTGTGACTGGCTGAGTTTCAGACGGGGTCGTAGGCTTGTTGTCAGGGTCAGTTTGGTGGTCTTGTTTCAGCTGGACCTCAGGCGCTAGAGGTGGGACTGTGGGGGCAGTGTCTGGTTTCTTCTCTAGGTCTTTCTGGGGTTTAGGAGCTTCTCGTGGACCGCGGACATTCAAATGAGAATTCCAAAACTCTGTTAGAAATGTTAAAAAAAATGTTATGGAAAAATTATGGTTTCTTATCATATTTATCTATGCTTCACCATTAAACATCACTTTCTCTTACAAAATACTAATAATTCCCTCTTTGGTGTTTCTCCTCCTGAGCTTAAACAGCAGAATTTTTCAAACATATTCTCCCTCCTCTATGTTAGTATAGCATCTGCTTTTCCTCTAAAGCATAACGTGATCTGGCTTTCTCTTTCTCGTGATTACAATCCACCCTCATCCCTCCCATAGAAAACCACAGCTACATGTACCTTTGCCTTTTCCTCACCTGTAGATCCCTCATATTGACTCATTTCCGGTCACCCATGTTATGATTACTGACCTATTCCCATGTGCGAGATGGACTCCAGTTCTTTGTGGGATGTTGCTCTTGCTATTGCTTCTGGGAGCTCCAGTGGGAAAGGCAGCACATCTCTGAAAGAAAAAGAATAAGATGAACAACTACGAAGTGTTGAGTCCAGCATTTAATTGGAAAATAGTTTTATTACCTGCTGACACAGTAAAAGGAAATGAGTCTTGGAAGATCTGGGAAACTGATGGTTGAGGTCACCAGGGAGAAGGCTAAAAGATTCAACATTGTGTAAAAAAAGCTATTTTACAACAACAAAGTATTACTTGATGAAGTGAAGATTTGCAAAAAAACTTACTTGAGTGTTCCTCCTGAATATCAAACTGCTGAACAAAAGACGGTTCACTGTTGTCAGCCAAACGCATACACAACACTTTTTTCTGGGATGTGCGAGAATTTCGAACCAGAAATGTCTAAAAGATAATATTCATGGGTTAGCCTATGATTTACTATTTATTTTGTTTATTCAATAACCAAATAAATATTCCAAACCCGTCAGGAAGCAAGCATATAGTCACAAGTAGGTTTATGCAGAAGTTTCTCTATCCAACCTGGTAACTCTTTATTACCAATTACTGTATTAAGCCACAACCATGCCCTGGGCAAAGGTGGAGAGACAAAACTATTTAGTGGAGGATTAGGATTTGTTCAGATAACTTCTTGGTTTGTGCCATTGGATCGAAATATTTGGCAGTTATTGCTGTTTTTCATTATAAAAAAATGCTATAATCTCCTACTCCCAGGTGGGGGGACAAGAGGCATTTTTGTCTATTGATTACAATATACTTTTGTCATGAAATATCTAAAAGGTAAAGTAATAAATGTTGAACCTGGTTATTTCTGTTATTGACTAGACCCAAGAACTCAGTTTTGCATTTTAACAATATCGACCTAACCTATCGAATGCAGTTATGTCATCTAAAACCCAGCAATTGCAAGGTCCGTAGAGAAAGTTATGAGTGGTAAATTAAATGGGACTAGCTGGTTCATTAACTATTCATGGGATTAAGTATTTTGTGTCCTAATTTTTCATCACTCTGAAACTCATGGTCAATGGTTCTCAAACTGTGGCACGGTACACAGATCTCATTGTGGTTGTACATACAGGTCCTCTACAGACAGTTCTAATAATAATCTAGGTCTATGCTTATTCACACTCAATTTATCCACTTTTGGTCCTCCTTTGGGTAAATTGTCTTATCTCATAAATCTTATCTTTGATGGTCCTTGGTGTAAAATGTTTGAAAATCACTGCTATAGGCTATTGTGCTGTGCATGTGTCTGACCCCTGGAGGTTCTCGCTGCAGAATGTGCAGAGCTGTGGCTGGGTTGATGGACAGTTGAAGCCACACAGGGACAGTGAGGAGGAGCCGGTCCAGAACACTGATGCTTCTCAGGGACCCACGGTTCCTCTGATGCCCTTTGAACTTGGAGGTCTGGGAGGGCTCAGGGAAATCATACAGCGGTTCCTCTTGCGTTGCCATCTACACACACAGGGATATAGATAATTACTGTCCTGCTCTTATCGGCCCTCCCGTGGTTTAAGCATGTCTGAGGCGGTAATTACCTGTCCTGGTGGCTCCCAATCATAACCACTACAGTTTAACACACTCCCCTCACACCTGCGTAATAAATCTGCCTGGATCGAGACAGCAAGTCCGGACTTGGTAAAATGCAGCAGCTAAGACCGTTCTAAAATTAAAAGGTGAAATATTTTTTATTGTAAAACCAACAAATAAATGTATATGTTGAGCACAGTAGGCGCTACTAATCATTTTTGAAATTCAAAAGTATATGTCCACCTACTGCAAAATCTGAAGCAATAGCACACACATTCCTTTAGAACTCGAATTACGCCCCATTATTAGGTCAATCGTACAGTTTTTAATAAAGAAAAAAAGTTACCCTACCTTTTGTATTACACCGTTCCTCTCTCACTTAAGTCTGTGCTTTTTCAGTAAACTTCAAACAGCATAAATGTGTCTGGTTTTGCACGGTTGGCCTGTCACGACGTGCATAGAAGAGAAGTGCCTCCGTGTTTCTATCTGGCTCCTCCCATCATCCCACCTGACCTCACCTGTAGCGCCGCCCCCTGCAGAGGACGCCCTGCCGGAGGAAAAGACTGAAAGTGGTCACCAGAGGGCAGTGTGGGCTTCAGTCAGAGCTATTCACTCTTACCATGGATCTATAATAAATAGACTTGCTGACCGTGGATAAAGAAACAGATCGCGGTCCTGTTGAGTAGACCTTGTTCATACCCAGCAGTTCTAAATCCAGCCTCTCTCCTGGAGCCTGTATGCTTAGGAGACTGCACCAGGAGACTATCTTTTGGCTATGGACACCCCTGTTTTCATGGGTTATCTTCTACATCATGGGTGGGCAATTCTTTTTGTGGCCACATGGCAAACAGAAAATATTGTAGACGGCCAGGCCAAAATGCTTAACTCAATTATGCTTAATATTAATTGTATTTATTTATAAAAAGCGATAAATAGCATTGTTTTGACAAGCTGGTAAGACTGGTAAGAGTGTACGCTATGACTAAGCAATGAAAAGGTGAGGTTGCCTTAAAAAAACAAAAAAATAAAATAAATAAAAACACCTCTAAAATAAAAGTAATGCAGCTTTAGTCCGCGTCGGTATTTTGTAATTCCAAATGAGCTTAAACGGGTCGGTTAGAGTCAACCAAAGGGCCGTAATGTGACCCGGGAGCTGCACAATGCCCAGGTCTATTATACTATACTCTACTATATGCAAAACTTGTAAAAAGCGACTAGGAATGGATCATAGACCGTATGGAATGGATACAATCTGGATACAATGCTCATCGCTCTTTGGGCATGTGTCATTGTTGCCCGTGCGAGTTATTTCATTGTGATAAACAGCGCCCTCTGTTGGGGAAGGAAGGACTGACTTGACTCAAACCGGAAACGGATGTGACGCTCGAACTCGGCTCCGTTCGCCTTTGGTAAGAAACGACTGCGCGCTTTAGTTTTGTTTTCTTATTACGCTTTTATAAACCACCACATCTGAACACAGAGGAACCGGGTAATTGATTATTAGTTTAACACTTTAGTTACCACCATCTCATCTTGAACAAACCACTGTTTAGCCTGTTTAAATTGTGTTAGCAACTAGCTAAAGGATTGAGCTAACGTCAGCTAAAGCGTTAATGGCCTTCCAGATCAGTCTCGTCCAGAATCACCTGCGTTAGCTGTTTCAGACTAGTTTCGGTAGAAATAACTGTGTTCTCACTGTTATTACAAGTGTAAATTGTTACTACACTTGGATTCAAATCCAGGTCCGTGTTGCGCACACGTCAGCGGCCGAGACCGTCTACGCAGAGCCACACTCAACATTAGGCTAGCACAGATAAGCTAGCGCCAACGCGTTCTCATTTTAAGCTCTTTAACTTTTGACATAGTTTAACCTTTCACAGTTACCTCGGGAAAATAGGCATTGGTTATTGCCATATTACTACTTTTTTAACTACTAAGTCAGAGATAACGAAATACATTCTTTGTCTTTTTGCAGATGCCAGGTTGAAACAGAAATGAGTGACAACATAAAACTTTTCGTGGGGAATCTTCCTGCAGACGCTACAGAAGACGAACTGAACAAACTCTTTGCACCCTTTGGAGAAATTAACACCTGCTCTCTGCTTAGACAATATGCCTTTGTAACTCTAAAGGGTGAGGGGGCAGCAGACAGGTAGGTGACTATTACAATTTAAATAATTTTGGTGTGTGTGTGTTTTTTTACTTAAATGCTACATGTTGTTTATTTTCATAGGGCGATAAGGAATCTCGATGGCAAAGAGTACAGAGGAAGGCCCCTGGTGGTTGAGGAGTCACGAGCGCGCCCTCCAAACTCCATTAAAGTGTTTGTTGGTAACCTCAGTGCAACATGTTCAGCAGATGACCTGCATACACTCTTCTCCTCCTACGGAAAAGTGTTGGACTGTGATAAAGTCAAAGGTTAGTTGGAATTAAGAAAAACAAGGTGATAGACTTCTTAACCGTGGTGAAAAAGTAGATTTGGCTAACAGATGGGTTTTTCTACAGCACGCCTATGTTCCAATGTTGGCTATGCATTTGTGCACATGGAGAGAAGGGACGAAGCCCTTGCAGCAATTGAGGCTCTGAATGGGAGCCTCTATAAAGGCCGACAACTGGCTGTGGAGCTATCAAAAGCTCAGCCTTTAGCCAATCAGATTGCAGCAGTGGATGGTTCAGGTATGGTTAAAATCCAGAGATATGAATGGACTATGGAATGTAAGTATTTTATCCTTATTTAATTGGACTTTCCTCTCTGCTCTGTAGGCAGAGAAGGACTTCTCCCTAGGCCTGCCCTGGAGCATCACCAGAGTCAGGCAGCTGTACTGGCTGCAGCAGCAGCCGCTGCAGCAGGACTTCCCATTCAGGTAATTCTCTTTTTAGATTTTTAGATTTAGATTCATTGAAAAGTTTGCAATTCATATATAATGTAATCTTCTCTCATAGGTTCAGCAAAGTGTCCACAATTCATTCTACAACACCACACCTTTAGATCCAACTTACACAGCCCTCAGAGGCATCACCAGTTCGAAAGGAGCAGATGGAGTCATATATGGGGCTTTGGCCAGCCAAGTCTACGGGTCAGTGGCTGATAAGGTCTACAAACAGCCCGAGGTCCCTGCTGCCCCTGATCCCACAACACTGTTTGAGGCAGCACGGGCCAAGTTTTTTCAAGATGGACAGAAGGTCTGTTACTCAAATGAACTTTTTTTTTTCCCAATATGTTTTTTTCACGATGTACTGATTTCAATTGTAATTGATATACTGTTTTTAAATGTAGGTACTGGCTGAGCAACAGGCAGGAAATAAAGTTCCACCAGAGACGGAGCGTGACCGTAGCCCCATTAGAGGGAATCGTGCTCCCCTCCTACCTGACCCAGTCCCAGGATCATTTGGTTCAAACCGACCCAAACGCAGAGCTTTGTTGCCCACACCACCAGGAGCTCCTGAGGATCCTGGCTCCACCGCTGCAGTTGCTGCCCCTGAAGGAGCTGACCCCGTTGCCAGGCAAGGACTAGGTTAATCTTGAACATATAAATGCTTTTGTTTGTAACTACTTATTAATCAGTGTTGTCTCACCTTTGACAGGTCGTACACCGAGTACTGTCAGCAGATGCAGCAGTACCAGCAGTATCAGCAGTACCAACAACAGTACCAGTACCTTCAGTACGCCTACACCAACCCCCCTCCGCCCCCTCCTCCCCCCGCCCCTGCCTCCACTCAGGCCCCACCCTCCACCACAGCCCAGGCCCCTCCAGGAACATACTCTGCTCCCCAAAGCTACACCTACCCTCCTCCAGGGATGTACGACGCTTCAGGGGGCTATAACAACGCTGCAGGGTCCTATGACACCTCCTCAGCTGGGACGTACAGTGCAACAGCCGGGGGCTACGACACCTCTTCAGGCTACACAGCAGGAGCTTATGGTTCGACAGGAGCTTACCCAGCGACACCGTATGAGCAGACACCCCCACACGGCCAACCCACTGCCCAGCGCAACGATTACCCTTACCACACGCCAGAGCCCCCTTACCGATAGGCACACACTGCTCCACACTTTTGCATTTGTGTATGTCTGATAAGGCAGAGAGTTAAACTGGAGAGAGATTATAAATAGAGACTTTACAATTGGATTTTTGCAGAAACAAAGTGTATATGGTTTTGTAAACAAAAAGTGTAGATGACTTGTTTGAGGATTTGTAGGCATTGACTTCTATTGACAGTTGGCTTTAAGTCCTCATTATGTTCTCTAAAAGGTGTAAGGAGTGGATGACTGGTTCAGTTCTATGGAAAGTATTACCATGTATGAAGGTGCAGGTGGAGGACCTGGAACATTTTAGTGTTTATGCAAATTGTTGTCTGCTTCAGAGTGTTCTCCATGAGGGTTTCAAGACTTTGTAATAGTTTTATTTTGGTTAGACAGGACAGGAAAATGAATACTGTTATTTGAGAGCTATTATCCAGTGGGCAATGTTTCTTTTTCCACATACAGAGCGCCTTCACCAGGGATGTAATCAATACATTTGAACTGTACATCGTTGTGTCTCACAATATGTATAAGGAAAGAAAAAAGCAATATTGATTGATTTAATATTGGATGACCAATTCCAAAATAATTGTGGTATAAAAGTGATGAATTTTCAGTCTGCCTTTTGTTTAGTGGAATATAGGATGATTTTGTGTTTTTTTTTTAAGGGAAATTAAACCTAAATTTACATGCAAATATGTACAAATTTAACTTTTAGAATGCAAAAAGCGCACAAACATGGTCATTCGTCAAAGACTGTTATTATGAGGGACTGTTTTTCAGGTTGTGGTCAGATATACACATATGGCTCTTGTATTTAAGAGGCAGACATTTTTAACATTTTGGAATGTGAAACTTTAAACTAGGATGGGCAAACGTGCAGATGGTCTTTCTTAAAGTTAGTGTTTGTGATTGAGGTAAAAGTTTGTGGTGTGAGTGCTAAAGCTTTCGAGTTGGTACAGTAACAGGACGTTTTGGGGCCACTGCAGTAACTGTCCTAACATGTCCCTAACATTTCTGAAAGCCATTGTTGAGACACTCACTCGAGCTCATGTCTTTACTGCAGATCACACTTGTGAAGCAGTCTGGAGCTGTGAGGCCGGTGGGAGTGAGCGTAAGTCACACACAGCCTCCACACGCTCCATCTGAACTGTTAGTTGCATGCCTTGTTGTTGCTGCTGCTCCAGCCACCTTCTTCCTCTTGCTGATTATTGCAGCTAGAGTGGGAGGGAGCCAAACTGAGCCCTTGCCCGGAAGCCCCTGTAGCGTGGGATGGGACTAACAGCAGCGTTAGGCCTGAACTGCTGTGGACACTGAGCTGTCTCGTCGCTAAGGTAACCACTCAGACCACACACGCCCCTCCCTCACACACACACACACAAACCTGTCCGTCTCCACGACTTCTCTTCTAGGATCTGAAAATGTTTCAGATGAAAAATAACTTCCTCCAAATCTTTTTGCTTTTGTTGTACGTTTTCAAACATTCCTGCTCCAGAGTGCATCAAAGACTCCCGTTCCTCCTCCTTGTAGTCTAGGCCCAGTTTTTGGTTTCAACAGAGTTGGCTGTTGGCTTCATTTTTGTACTCTAGCCCCAAGGGCCATATTGGGGTCAAGTGCCTTGCTCAGGAGCACAGCGATAGGCCATCTTTTTCTGTTAATCCTGGCTCAGGATTGGTTGCTGGTTCAACTCTTGACTCTTCACGTTTGGCCCTAAAAGGATAGTTGGTGCCACAGTCGTCTTGTATGAATGACACAAAATCATTTGTTTTAGGCATTTTGTTCTCTGTTCTTCAATATGTTTATCAATAAATGAATTTCAATGAAACCAAACTAAGTTCATTTTGTATTTTTAGACTGACAATTTTATTGAGCTTTTCTTTGAAAAACATCTATGCTTTCCAAATAAAAATCAATAATTCCATAACAATGCAAACCTGTTGTCACTGTGATACATAAAAAGTAAATGAGAAGCATTTGGCGCTTTGAAAGCTCGCTCCCTGCTAAGACTGTTCCATGGACACTGAGCCCTCAACAAGAAATACAAATGGTCAGACGTAGTTCTCACAATGTTAGCGCTCAGTGAGGTAATGAGCTCTCGGGACAGGATTAACATTGTACTGTGAAACTGAATGGACATTGTGACAAAACACTGCTCTGATGTCAGGTCTGGTTTCCAGCTGCTGTCCTACGTAGGTGACCTCGATGCAGAGATTTAGCTGTGAGTCATAAGAACTAAACAAAATTGCAATTGTTAATGTTCTTTGATGTCAAAACGTAACTGCGTTTATTTCAAACTGTTTGAAGTAAATGATTGCTATGATTTTATTCTAGTGTTGTAACTGTATGTTAAATGTCAATTTTCTGCTGAACATAAGAAATGTGGTTTTCTAAATTAACCTCAGACCCGTATTGAGGAAACCAGCCTAAGAGGATCATGGGAAATGACACGGTCCAGCTGATGAGGACAAACAGGACAAGACTTTAAACACTTGAAACACCACACGAAGTGGACCAGACCAAACATATATTACAGTACTTCGACCTTCATCACAACCTCCCAAGATACTGCTGGCATAGTATGAAAAAAGAGCAAGCATTCAAACACATATTGAAAATAGCACTGCTTTAATAAAGAGCAATTTTACAAGACTGCAAATGTCTAGCTAGCTAGGTGATGCTCTGACATCCATGGAGTTTTAGCTAGCTAGGTGATGGCATTGACATCCATGGAGTTTTACAAAGATCCAGAGATGGTAACTGGGTTTGAAGTTTGATGGGTTACTGCATGCAGCAGCCTTCAAACACTTACTGACCCTATCTTGTAAAACAGTTGATTATGAATGTCAATGGACGTTCATGTCAAAGAGGTAAGTAAAAAATCTCATTACATTTCCCAAACACACCGGTAAGTGAGAGTTCACACAATGGTCATGCTTTTACCGGGCACACAAGCCAATAAAAAGACGACACTTAATCATGCAAAAAAGACAGTTTCCTTGTCTCTTAAAAAGAAAATTAGAAATCAGAGTTCAGATATCATCCGTCCATAGTGACCTTGAATTAGAAGAAGCTGCGCATTGATGATGACTTTGGTGCAAAAAAATGTTCCTGTTTCGAAGGGGGCAGACCCTGTCCTGTCCCCTCCCTTGATGAAGACACTCTTGGTATTGACCAGTTGTGATAGTTAAGACCCCCTTCCCAAATAACCCTTTCCTCCTCCAAGATGGACACACATTAAGAACATTGACCCAAAATCCACCCCACGCCCCTCCCCTCCTCCCCTGGATGATGACAACTTTAAAATACAACCATTCAAACACAGAAACGGCAAGAAATTGTCCCACGTACATCCAAAATGGGGATTGGATCACTTTACAGAGAGAGAGCACGTTTAAAACACATGAACGGCATTACCTATATACAGTGGACACGGTTAACAGTCAAAAAGGTGGATCCGGGATGGATTTGAGCTGTGCTGATTGAATGGAAAAGAGCTTTAAGTTGAGTAAGATGAACCACAAGGACAAGTAATGACGTTTGAGAGTATGTTGTCAACTTCCAAAGGAGATATTCAAGCTTCATCTGGCCTTGTCCGGCTTTAGTCATGGTTCATTTCTGGTTTAGACCTTTATCTGACTTGCACCTTCACAGCATTCTTCAAATCTATGCTGGTCTTGTAGCTGGAGTTTGTAAGCGTGCATTGCCAGCAGTTCAAAAGGAGAGTCCCAAAGTGTCACTTTTAACATGAATTTGCATCTCCAGCTAGGCAGAATATTTCTTCTTTGATTAACAGTTCTACTCAAAGTCCTCCTAATGAGCACTCTCAGTGCTGATTCCAAAATCCTAATAAATGCCTCAGGGAGGGCATCTGGCATAAAAAAAACATGCCAATCAATCTGCGAATCATGCTGAAACAAGCTATGCTTTTATGACCCCAAAAGGGAGGAGCCGACAGGTTAAGATTTGAGCAAATAAAAAGTCTCTAGCCACATTGAATTCTTATCAGGCCAAATGAACTTAACCGGATTACCTTGAATTCTGACTCGGCAAACTACATAACCCTGTTAATCTCAATGGGAAGGCAAAATGCACACAAACACACATTAAGTACATGTACATTGAAGACATACACAATCAATAGAAAATAACTCCATCCCCGATCAAATTATTGCCCCTTTCGACTGTACATCCCAGCAATGATTTTTACTTTGTGCAGCAGAGCGTTGTCACCTCTTTGGAGGTTTTTGTGCTATATATAATACTGTCAATTGGCCTGACTATCTGAGGGTCAATAGTGACCTTGGATTTGCCAGAACAAAAATACAACTACATTAACCTTTAACGTCTCATTAAAAGCACATTTGACTGAATTAATCTGAATATCTTCACTGACGACAGGGTCCTGATCGACAGACATTAGCTTTTTGCTTTTCCTGACACTTCCAATTGACCTTCCCATCCATAAATGTTAGCTATATGGGAGCAAATCCCTCTTCTCCAAAGCGTCCTTACAACCTCAGAGCCATGATAAAAAGATCAACTCAAGGTTTTCTGGCATTTAAAGGGGAGTAGGTTTCTGAACAGTGCCCAAGATGGAACGACACCATGTACAATCTGAGGGTGTTTTTTTCCTCCCTTCTCATGTTACCCTGGCTTTTCTCAGAGTACACAGGCTTACCTAAATACTTACTATTTGTCAATAGAAAAAGTGAGAATAATTGCTTGTCTGTCTGCACAACATAGAACCTGCCATAGTAAATTGTTAAAAACATAAGAAAAGTGATTCATTCATATTGATATCCTTAAGTTACGCTGGGACGGGGAACTAATTATTATGTGGTTGTCTGTTTCTTGAAGCCCTCTTTCAGTCTTGCTTTCAGTGCATTTTTGAGTCTTGAGAAACAAAATCAAATACATTTGTTAGAAAATGGACCTCCAAAAATCTAACAAATAATAGGTTCTTATATGTCTACAATGGAAATGATTAGACAGACAAATTGCATGATATTGTACAACAAATAGACATTAGGTACAGCAGAGGTGTATGTGATTTTTACATCCAAATGCGATGCCTGGGTCTGGCTCAGTGCTTTCCATTGTAAGTAGTTCCAGTGCATTTAACATATGGGCACCTGGCTACACTAAAGACTACAGGTACCAAAAAAAGACATAGCTACTTCATACATTAACATTACATCCAATCACTCTCACTCAAAATATGCCCTCCAAGTTTGAACATTTAGTTGGCAATTGAGAACTTATTATAGCACATGTAAATGTAAAAAAGAAATTGGTCACACACACACACACACACCCCTAATTAGCCACTTCTCACATCATAGTGACAAATGAAACTATCAGGAATCTAGACATTTCAATCACTTCATCCACACGACCTTGGCAAAGTTTACACTGAGTAAAGTGCCAGCAAACGATCCAAAAATGCCTCACAAAATTGATTCATTTTAGAGGGAAATAGGAGTTAAAGGAGGATGCTGACGATCTTTGTAGCATAATTTCTGGGTGTTGATTGAAATTTCCGAAAATAGGATGAGTGGTTGATGATGTATAGCGGATTCTCGTGTCCTGGGTCTTGGGCAGAGGAGAGACCAGAGAGCCAAGAAAACAAGACATCGGTTTTGATCCATGCAGCAATTTCTTCACCCTGATTTTTGGACCACTCTGCCTTTTTGCCATTTGCTTGGATCTGTTTCTTCGACTCTTTCTCTCCTCTTTCCTCTCGACTTGGCTGCTATGGTTACGATGTTATCGTTACATGAAGTGCATCTATGAAAAAGGAGAAAAGCAAGAGTAATTTAGTTCAACAAAACATCTTATCAACTGTTCAGGCATCTACTGACAACTGCATTACCTAACATTAGCAGCTTTATACCTGCAATCATCAATAACACACAATCTTTCAGGCTGCAATGTTTGCAATAATTGCCCGAAACATAAAACATAATTTGTTCATTTGCTTTCCCAATGACTTATTCACTGTGACATTTCAAATTATCCAGCAACGAAATAATTGTGTCTCACATTCACATGGGAAAAACATAATGGTTCCAGATGTCTAATGTTACACTATCCATTGTATTTATCTTATAATACAGAATATGTTATGTAAGAATACTGAGGTTTAAAGAAGCTGTTAGTGCTTGTCTGAATTAATAAATTAAATTGACCTTTTATCATTCATCACCCCAACCACAAGGAGTCGGTAAAAAATTATTAACTTTAATGAAAACATTGTTAAAGGTGCATATGTAACTTTTCTGGCTGAGTGTTCACCATCTGCTTATCTTTATGGAGATGCTATTTTGCTACAGAATATTCCACAGTGTTGTATAAATCATATACTCAGGAAGTTTTAATGATGATGACACAGGGCCTAGTTACAGGTCTGTGGAATCTGTGGAAAGGCAGGCCCACTCACAGTAGGAAAGCATGTTTTCCAATTTGTTTTTAAGCAATAAAACTGTGCGCAATTGAATAACTACAAAATGGATAACCACAGAATGTGATTGAAAGAAAAACATGAACAAAATGTTCTACATTGACACTACATGGTGATTGTAATATGGGACTGATGCATTTGTGAAGATCTCTCTTCAATTAATTTTACTTGAAAAGAAAGCATAATTGACAGCACACAACCTAGCTACACATCTCAAAACATATTAGTAATATTTTTTTCAGATTCATTTCATTTTAAGTTGTCATTCCTGTTGACATGCTCATATATTTGTCTGTATATTTATTTATTTATTGCTTGCTGAGATGTCTGCAAGGCTGAAAGCTTTCATTAGCCCAGAGCCTTGTATTTATGCAGATGAGAAGCACTCCACCCTGACAGTGATGTGACAGCCCGATCATTAAATACAAAATATTCACATCTAGACGTTTTTTGGCCATTAAGTCTTACTTCAACGGTGCTTTATATTGTCATTTTTCTGGTGACTAAGATAAATGCATTCAGCAAAAAAATAAATTCAATTATGACGAAAGAAATGGAAAATGGCAGCCAGTGATAAATGTTTTTTTTTTTAAAGATTGTTTAACTCACAAACTGATACACCAATATGTTTATAGTTATATTTGTAACACTTTTAGTCTTACGCTTAAACTGCATTCATTACTTTTTAAACTGACCAATTACATAAATGTATGTGTAATGGAAAACTAAATTGACTCTACTCTAATTCATGATGACGGTGTCTTTACAGTAGTGGTTACCTGAGTTCCCGGGATGGGTGCAAAGGGGTTGGTGGGTCTCAGGACAGGCTGGTTGTACATGACAGGCTGAGGGGGCATCATGGGAACACCCCCCATCTGATGATGACCCATCTGAGGGGGGAGCTGCAGATGAGATGAAAACAAAATGATGTACAGTATTAAGTTATTAGTTTTCATAGTCTGCAACACTTTCCCATTGTTACCAGCAGGGGTCAAAAGAGACCAATTCCAAGTGTTCAGATGGAAAGTGAAAAAGGATTTTTTTTTTTGTGAATGTACAAATGTAACAATTTTAAACAAAAAAGAAGTATTGAAGTCTGAATAAAACATTATTTGACTTATTTACATTTTGTATAACTGTGTTTGAATATGCAGCATTAGTGTGATATTATTTACCATTCCATACACAGGCACTTGAGGTGTCGTCATAGGAAAAGCCACTGGTGCTGGAGCCTGAGGATGGACAGGAGAGCAAGAGTAAAGGAGCAGTGAGTACAGATGCAGAAAGATAGTAACTAACTGCTTTTAAGTGAGCCAGAATATGCTATGTTTTCTCTCTGCTTGTGTTATAATGTCAATAGGCTCATAGTAGTTCATGCCATTCATTTGAAATTGTTCATTAGAGGTGCACTATGTAACTATTCTTGTCAAGGGACTGGCTTGTTTTCATGGAGATAAATAAGTTTAATGCCATACTGTGAAACATTCCAGGTAAAGCAATAACATCTCCATGGAGACAAGCCCGTGGCATACAGCAAAGGTTACATTGTGCATCCTTATATTTAGATTTGTTCTTGTTTGTTTAGAACGAGATTACAGACTTTAGTTTTTTGCCTTTAATAGAATGACAAATGGAGTAGATCCACCTGGAATCAAACCCTGTAAACCACAATGACACGTGTGACTTATTTGAGAAAAGGCAATAACTTCAGCTCTTTCTGTAAACCCTAACACCAGCCTTCAGACAGAAAGAAACGACTGGAGCTCTTTTGGGCTTTCAGTTTCTGTTTTTCAGCTACAAACAATAGACTGTCATCTGAAGACTGCTGTCATAAATAGGCAACTTCACATAAACAAGGACAAATTGAATTCTAACTCAAAAATGAGCAAAACGGTTTCAAATGTGTCAAATGCACAAACAAGTCAACATATTCTGTCTCATGCTAAACAATGAAAAAGTAAAGAAATACGTACATAGCCAGTATAGATCATCCCATTCTGAAAAACAGAAAGAAAAATGTGCTTTGTCATTTGAATACATAATAAAAGTTGAACAGGAAGCCGAGATTACTCTGATCTATAGCCATTTGTCATGTGGCCCCGGCTTTTTCTATTGAAATCATGTCACGACTTTGGGGATGTCGGCTGAATACATGAGCAGTGGGAGTGGAGAGGTCAATCAGAGCAAAATTAAAAGATGAAAGAGGAGTGAACAGAAGTGACGGGCAGGTAATTATCACCAGCACAATGGACTCAGAGGAGTTGGACGCTGCTTTGTGAATGTGGGAAGTTTAACACAGTGGTGGGAGCTACAAAGAAGGATATTAATATTTATATACTAACCACAATGACAACATAACAGAAAGAACTAACTTTGCATGGAAGAGTTTTTGTTCTCCACAGATGGTTATGCTTATAGAATGTATAAATGTAATGTTAAAAAGTTGTTTATTAAGAAGCAAAATTAACCAAAATTGGGATATATCAGAACGTGTCAGGCATTAGATTCTAAAAAATTGATGAACTTTAACTACTCAATCAGTCTAACTATCATTACTACACCAAAAGGATTTTTTTGTATAGAACGATATTGTTGCTCATTCTGCATCAGAAAATGTGGAGTAAAGCCACTGTCTTAGTACACTGGTTTTTAAAAACTAATTCCCTGAGGAAGGTCCAGAGAGACCGAAACATTGTATTAATAAAAGAAAAAACAGGAGTGAGACAGTGTGTGGGAGTTTTCTTGAAAAACAGCTAAAAACTAATTCCCAAAATATTATTAATGATTGAATAGGCAGTACTTTCTCATAATAAATGTTGAAGATAACTACAGTCTAATACAGTAATAATAATAAAAAAAATCTTCAGCCTCACACAATTTTACAAACTACCTCTGAAGTGGCAGTGAAAATGAAATGCAGACTTTCGTCCGTTTTGTTGCAACTGTGTTTATGGGAGAACGTCTTTGTCCACTGAAAACCCTGTAGGGCACAGGGTGACTCACCATCTGTGGGACGGGCATGGGTGCAGGGGCCATGGGGTGTGTGCTGTGAGCCCAGTTGGTGCTGGTGCACATGGTTTTGGTCTGCCATCCACCGCCTCCGGATGGCTTCTTCTCCACCAGACCTCCCCACTGCAGCTCCGGTCTGATGATACAGGAATCCAGATTTTCAATACAATAACAACAAATACGCAAAAACCTACATGTAGAGAAAGAGTACTCACTTTTTGGCTGGTGCACTTCCAAAATGCAAGTCTGAAAATGAGTGCAATTAATATAAAATTAACGTTCAATCTTCACCAGTTTCATATCTATAAATATAACTCATAGTGAATAGGAGTGGTCACTGGAGGTTATTATAATCAAGTCTTACACGTCTCATTTGGTGCATGTAAGAAAAAAGATGAGTTTTTAATTAGATTTAAATTTACTGCAGCAAATTGTTATTTCTATGCGCTTTAGTTGTAACAAACATGACTCAAAACACACCCTATTTAGAACATTTGCTAAATGTCTTTATCCGCACTATCGCCAATTTAAAATCAAGCATTCCTTATTTAAAAAATAATAATAATTTAAGTCTGTACTCACTTCCTACGAGGTTGGCTAACGATGAGTCCAAATCACTGGGCAGCATCTTCCCAGAATGCAATGGGGCTCCAGGGCTGTGGATGTGAGTGGGTGGGGCCGGCTTCAGCAGATCACCTGAGACGTTTCCAGGGGAACATCAGAGAAAATAAGGTGAGACAGGTGTGATTCATGAATATGCAGCGTTATAGCATTAGCGTCGTACCTCCCCAGGCGTGGTTGTTGTTATTGGGCACAGTGTGAGCGGTCGGGATGGGGGCGAAAGTGGGCTGCAGGGTGAACAGCTCACTGCTCAGGGTTGGCATGCTGCAAATACACAACACAACTCTTAAAGATTGAATGACTGTAAAAAAGATACAGTATGTACCTTTTTAGACAAGTACAATTTAAAATTTTAGGTTTAAATCAGTATGACAGATTCAAGATGCACATAGGGCTGTCACCTGCTTGTCACCATGGAGTTGCTGTCACTTTGAATATTCCACCACGCAGTCATTAAAGACTAAATCCAGACTGAACAAGCTCTAAACCAGGATTAAACCAGAACTAAATCAGGCTTAAAAGACGTACTTACTAAGCAATAAACTAGTTCTAAACCAGGACTAAACGAGAGCTGCTCCACCAGGAAAAAAATGTCTTCCTCTAGATAGAACAAGAACTTAAAAATGACTAATTAATAACTTGCCCCAAGACAAAACGGAAAACTAATATATTCTGAACCAGGATTAATCTAGGACTAAAGAATCACTAACCAATTGAAACCAGAACACTACACCACAACTGTATAAATCTACCTTTTCCCCAAAGCTCAGATGTTTGGCACAATGCAAACAGACAAACACAAACCACTTTAATCTGATTTTGTGCACCAAGCGAAATCAATAAAGCACTTTATTTATCGAGAGAGCCACTCCCGCTGAAGCTTGGCAGGGCTGTCTGAGTTTGCAGGTTTATAAAAAAGTAAAAAGGAAAAGCGGGCAATCCAATAATGTGAGTTTGAGGTGGTTAATGTCAGCTGTGATGGGACGTGTGTGGACAGTGCAGAGGCAGAAGTGTCCAGGAAATAGAGAGCATGACATTTTAGGGTTTTCTTTGTCTTTTCTCAGACAAAGAAGATTAAAATGAGAAAAAGCCACCCTCCTCATACATCTTTGTTTTAGTATCATATATTCAGACAACCTGAATTGGATGGAAGGTAGGGGTTTCAGATTGATGCACTTTAGAGTGTGAAAAACCTTTTAAACGTCCTGAAAATGTTCCTTAAACAGGAAGCTGAAATGCCTACCTATGAATAGACATTTTACTTTCTTAAGTCATGTTATTTTGCCTCAGTATTTTATAACTGTTCTTTTGGATCTCCTCCAATGTTTTATTAAATTGTCTCTGCCTCTCTCTGTCTCGAATCCCTAACATTTTGGTCGTCTCAATCTTGATTTCATTTTCAAAATGTTATAATATTACGAACTTCCAGTTACAATATTCCACCGTATGGCACTAAAGTTATTTATTTCCACGGGCAAGTTCCAAGTCTGTCCAGTAAGAATGCATGTTTTTAAAGCTATTTTTGTGTGTAAAAGCATTTGTAATTTAACAGATGCAAGATAGATGCCTTAAGATACTTAGACAGTCTTGAAGATTCCAGGTAAAGCAATGATCTCTCCATCTCTCCAAGCAGGTAGAGAACCTCACTGCTAGAAAAGTTACTTGGTGCATGCACCTTTTCTGTCCTTCGCTTCGTCTACAATATGAATGCAGTGTCTAGACTGCAAACTCACTGGTTGTTGACAGGAGCGATGGGCGAGTTGGAGAAGAGGTCGGTGGCTCCTCCGCTGCTGTTGGCACTGCCCACAGACTGAGTACTGGGAGAGACTGTGGGCGTCTGGATGTCAAGCACTTTAGGACCGTCCTCCTGAAAGACGCAGCAGTGCTAATAATCATGTTATGCATTTCATGTTTTATTTTTTAGATGCTGATTAGTGATAGAACGTGGTATAATTTTAAGTACACCATGATATTTGGGTTTATTCTCATTTTCTTATTCTCATGTTCATTCTCATTTTTAAACCTTATTTATCTAGATTCTTTAAAATACATTTTATAAATCTACTGCAGCTATTCTAGTACATTCCTGCTGTTACACTGCTGTTCCCCCGGTATGTAACAAATACAGTTTCTCCTGCCTGAGAATCAGTAATCCTATTTAGTTTTAATGATGTAGTACATGCTAAATACTACTACATGTTAGCCATTTCATGAATAATATGACAGGTAATGCAACTTTAGGTAAAGGCTTTAGTAACATAGAGCGTAGTTAATTATTCAAATCCAGTTTTGATCTATAAAGAGACATAATAAGCCTCTGAGCTGACTGTCCACATTAAATCTAATCCTTAATCGAGGATTAAAACATTAAACCAAGGCTTAACCAGATTAAAAACTGCATCAAACTAAAATCGGTACCAAAGAAGAAATAAATCAAGACTAAAGCTAGACTACTCCAGGGCTACGTTTCTGGTATCTTACAGTACTAACAATGCATTTTTGCCAATATCAGAATAGAGGGAGACTGGATATATTGTAGATCATTACTATTATATATTTAGGAGGCCTTGATCCCTCTTTGTTTAATAAAATGCTGGTCTGGTCTGAATCCTTGTAGGTTGTAAATTCATTATGTTCCTCTGCAGACAGTGGGCCGGCAGCCAGGCAGCGGCAGTTTGATTCCCTCCATTTTAGGATTGATACACAGGTTCAACAACAAACGGGACAAAGACACTTGGGGTGGGTGCACACTTGTTAGTACACAGCACACGCAGATACAGCAGGGTGCTTTATAGAGTCATAATCCTACATGAGGCAGAAGCAGTTCAATTAATGCACATGAGGAAGTCCTTTGTTAAAATCCTGGTCATTATTTTCATTAGATTAGGTCCCATAGCGCCACTGTAGTATGTTTTATAAGGTCTGACTGTGTACCATAAACCAGGCTTTGTCTAGCTGTTTCTGCTCTTAACAAAAATGTAACTCAACCTCATCAGAATCTGCAACAGGTTTGGGTTGCTTTTATAGCTTTCCCAGTCCTGTTCTTTTAGGGAAAAACAAAACAGCAGACTATAAAACTATGAGGTATTAACGATTTTATTGTCCCAGTAGCACTTAAATTATTGCTTTTAGTTTTATTAGTGATTGTGTTTTAAATCTATATTTTTTATTATTTTTTAAGTATTTTTATTGTAATTTTGATGGCAATGTGTAACCACTAGTATGTATATGACAATGGCATAACCCAATGACATTTACCTATCCTAAATTACGGCGTTTGGGTTCTGACAAACACATGAAACATATTATATTTGTATTTAAATATTATCAGAGGTAGGTCATTTGAAAAAGTGGTGTTCTAAAATAAAACTTATTTGGCACCCCAAGTAGCCCTCAGCACTTTGTTATTAGAGCAGTCATGTCGATGCATTTAGACTGTTAGACTGAGAGCAATCGGTTGTACTCAATTGTTATGCGTACACTGTCCAAAGGATTCTGAGGCCAATTTGTTAAAATTACATTTGAAGTGATGGCCAAATCCTTCCTGCATTTCCGCTCACTACTGCTCATGTCGATTAACTCTATTATGACTTCAGCATAGTGACAACAATCTGGGCCTGAACAATCAAGAAATATATTTCAATTGTAATTTTCTGACAACTATAACGATATACACTATTACATTTTTATTTCAAAATCAGCTTTTGGCCGTTTTAAACCTGGACAAAAAACTGAAAGCACACTGAAATATTACCCGCTGAACTAATGCAAGAATCACATGGATTCAGGAAATGTTTGTTTAAACTAAAAGGTTAGAGATTGTATAACTATATGGAGATGGAATATTCTGTTTGCAAGGGACATTATAAATAATATATTAGAAGCTAAATGGAACTATTTGTGATTTTAATTATAATTAATCTAGCAACTCATCAACAATAAACAAGGATAGTAATTTGGTATTAGCTTTCTTGTGTATCTCTGGTACAATATACAATCATTATCTTTCTCATTATTTTTATTACCAAAATGTACATCAACATCAAATTCCTACATGCAACTTTAATGTTCTCTGCTCAACCTGTGTGTAATAATGATGCATCAGGACATAAATAATTTCTATTCATTGTAATTATGTTTGTCTCACCTTGTGTTGCAGCCTGTTGTCCTCTGTCTTCTCGTCCATTCGGTTCAGAGAGATCCCTGTACTGGAGAGAGAGGACACGGCACTCGATAAGGTGCTGGATCTGCAAAAATACACATCATTACCTTATTCTTTTTCAGTCTTTCGTTTTCTTTATTTATATGTTTTAGTTTCTCTTATTCTGAACAAAATACTGCAGTTAATACTAAATGCAGTACAGGAGATGAGACTTGATATTCAAAGTACTTCAGGCAATGCTGGGGGGAGGCTTGAATTAATAATTACAATACAGTATAAAGCGTATTAATTGAGGATTATAATTGGCTACAGAGCCCATGTTAAGGAAATTATTTAATTGAATGAACCATCATTTAACCATTTAAGCTGCCAAGTCCAAGCCACATAAATAAGGATAAGAGTGAGATGTGACCATGCTTAAAGCGGGACAAAAGCAGGATCTATAAAATAATGAATTTGCAGAACAATAAAGCAATCCCTAATCTAACCAGATATTATACCAAGACTAAAAAGAAAGGAATATGTCGAAACAATGGATTTACAAATGTCCATAAGGCCCAGTCAGCTCAGTCAGTATGTTTTCAATCAGACTGAAAACATTTATAATGTCAGATTTCTGTTATTGAGGAGGTGATTAAAAATAATATAATAAGTGAGCAGTGTGATCTATTGATATACACATTCATACCTGATTACCCATGCATACATCTCTGCATTTTCTGGTTAATTGTGGCTAAATTTATGATCCATTTGCATTTGCTCGCACATTTTAGCATATTTCTGATGGATTACCATAATATAAAAATATAGTCGCCACATATTCCAAAAACTATGTATATCACTTTTTTTTTCTTTTTTTTTTCTTATTATTTCCCACTTTTAAGTTGATGTGCTTACGTAATACCAGACCGTTTAAAAGAGAAACACACAGGTGGTTGAATCTCAGTTGCCAAGTAACAGATAAAAGTCAGTGTCTCATCTTGTCTTCATAAACCTATATGACAGGGCTGTATTCTCGCTCTGGTGTCAGGCAGTTTATTCCACACTTGGCAGATGATGAAAATGCACCTGAGCTTTTGCAACATAAATTTAGCTTTGTATTCTCCATCAAAAATATTTTAGTATTAAAGTAAAGCATCTGTATATTTATTTTCTTCAAATATGAATGAACTGCTCCTCCCAAACATTCGGTTCCCATTCTAGAGCTACTAATAGCTTTAAAAATCCAAGTAGCTAATAATGAAAAAGCATGAGATTATCTTAAAGTAGCAGCAGTTGCCCATTCACAAAATGCTGATTTGATGAAATTTACATACATTTCTTATTACAGTGCCAATGTTTTGTACCTGCTGGCGGTGGAGAGATCCTTGAGCTTCCTGCCCTCCAGAGAGGCCAAATGCTGCTCTAACGCCTCCAGGAGTGAAGTGGGCGCCTGTAACCGGGTCAAGGGTCAGGACGGGACAAAAATTAACATCAACTCCACACCCCCCACCCAGGTAGCACCCCTCATCTCCCCATCTCCAACACACACAAGCAGCAGCAGAGTTTAGACACCACCCTGAGATTTCATTGGTCCATTGTAGTTCATTGTTCTCGATTGGTCTCACAGAAGTCGTTTTTGTTTGGTTTCATCAGGTTTGGTTGAGGAGCATGCACAGATCAGCCTTGGATCATGCAAGCGATTTTGACAAGTTTAGGACAAACTAACAAACAGCAGAGAAGCCATTATCTGTTGTTTTTTCGGCTGAAGAAACAACACAGACTATTAATGAACTTCATGCAGGGGCCAGCAGACACTCCCATAGACGCACACTGGTCACAAGTCACACCAAATCAGGAGAAAACTGGAGTTAACCCAAGGACCCTCTTATGATTCAAAATAAGTGAGTGGTTTGGACTAGCATCAAAGGTCCAGTATTCTGCCTTTTATGTTGTCTCGCTGTTTTCAATTTATATAATGGCATAAACCTGCAGACTGTTAACAAAGTAGTGTTGTTGCAGTACTGCAGGATATTAATAACTCAATTTTGATAATTAGTACAATTTCAATACCACACTGATTATAAAAAAAAACACCCTTTTATTCAATAGAATGCAATAATAGTAGTGATAGTTGTACCGGTAGTTTAGATATAGATCAAGACCATCCTACCGTCATTTCTTTCAGTATTTTTGGTTTGACTCTTTCTACAAACAGCTCAAATAAACTCAACCAAAGTATTAATACTTTTATCATTTCAATACGGATTTCAGTACTGATTAATATACCGGTGCTAATTTTTGACAAATCTCTATACAAACTTTTAACAGTATTTATTGCATGCTAGTAGTACTTCTTAAATATTAGCGAGTCAACAGTTCTTCTCATCCTAAGCATTTCATTGCATTGTAGACCTTGTGTTGAACCTGCATATGACAAATAAACAATCTTGAAAATCTTGAAAAACTATTTAAGAGTTACTATTAAGTACTTGCTTATTCACAAATTGTAGTTTTTTTATTTCAAAAGATTTCATAATTAGTTTTTTCAAGGTCTTTTCATCTTCCACTGAAACCACCCAAATGTACCAGTACAAATGCATCTTTAGCATCAATATAATCAGTATAATCAGTATAATCAGTGCCTTGATTGTGGTGCTTAAAATTGGTGTCTTGTGATTTCAATAGATGAAACTATTGTGAAACTAATTTGAGTGAATAATAGTGAAGTTTGAAGTAACCCAGTTGCCTCTATTTTTACTTTAAGCAGTCATTATTGATGTTTATATGCAAGGAGCCCAGAGTACAATTTGTTACACCATTTTATTTTTCTGCTTGTTTTTAAGTCTTGACTTTGGGAACCACCCACTCCTTTATTCATGGGAAACACTGGTATCTGTTTAGATAAATTTTTATTACATTTTAAAATAGAAATAACCAACATATTATAAATGAGCAGAATAGTGGACCTTCTTACAGTAAAGTGATTATATTAGGACTCCCAAGAGGTTAACTCAGAAGCGTAAGCCTGGGGTGCGGCGGCACTGTGCACATCAGTGGAGCTCAGGAGGTCATGTGATAACGTTATGTGACAGGCCGCCTTCACACACAGAATCACGTTTCCGTAAAATACCCAACTCACAGCGCAAACCACGACAAGCAAAGAAAGATTTCTCGTATACTTATTTAACGAGGGGACAGAGAGTAAATTTCAGGGTTTCCTTCTTCAGAGAAATATGCTAAAAGTTAAAGTAAAACAGACACAAATCTACAGCTCAGTAAAGGCATTGGTTGAATAGGAGCAAATAAGGGCTTCATTAGTACTGCAAACATGAGTTATATACAAAATAAGATGATTTGATTCACCAAGTTGTCCCTAATAATAAAAAAGTATATCAAAAATGTGTATTAGGATTCTAACATGATTTGCAGTACTCCTGATGACATTATGCACACCTACCCAAGTTGTTTTTGCAGAAACCTATTTGATCAAACCATTCGCTGCTCTCCCCACAGCTAATGCAAAGGGACATAATCTTTTCAGGGACGTGATTTGAGCACTGCTTACGAGGGAGGAAACCTGTTTTATGAGGCTGTGCTGACTACTTTTGTGCGATAAGCTCTAAATATCAAGAGACGCTGTTCTGTCTGTTTACCCAAATGCCGACAGACTAAGCCTAATGTCCTTAAAGAGCTAAAATAGGAATTTGAGGGAATACTTTTGTAATCTGACTTCATAAATGCCATTTCAAATTTGCTGTTGATTTAGACCAGCATAATGTCATGTAATGGAAAAGAAATAATCGCTTAGGTTTTATTTATAGGTGTTTAACCCTAAACTTTAAGCGATAGCCCTATACTGGTAAATGAAAGTAAATATATACAGTAAATTACCGTATGTGAACTCAGATCAGATATCCTTTAGTTTCTGGTAAATTTATTTCTTAAAATACAAAGTTATTCAAACTGAATATCAATATTATTATCTTTTTTATGATAAAAACTTTATGCATATAAAGTACTATGAATATAATGTTTAGTATTTCATTTCCTTTTTTTTTTTTTTTACTTTTTACATTTTACAACTAACAGATAATCATTAGCTCGTCATGACAACATAATAAATATCTACCTCTATATCTACAGGTTGATATTCTGTTATCTTATTATCTTTATAAGTACTTTATACATCATCTAAGGATGAATCTAATGACTATCTGGATGATTGAAGAGAGGGCGGCCATGTCTGTAGGGTGAGTAGGGAACGGAGCGTCTACAATGAAGCATTATGGGATTGGTCGGGGCGGGGTCGAAAGGGTTAAAGTGATTGGCTGTGATTGAGATGAGATGTGGACTGACCTGTGCGAGATCAAGGTAGTCACCCTGATCTATTCCAACTCGCTGTTTCACAAAAAGGGGAGGGGGGAGGAGGAGGGAGGGGTTAGGCAAAATGAAATAATAATAAAAATAAAATAATAAATGTAATTGTAAAGAAACTGAAAAGCGCACTGAATTGGAAAAGAAATAAGGGATAAGAGAGAAAGGCATGTGAAGGAGGAAGAGGAGGAAGAGGGAGAGATATCAAACTCAAGCCTTGGTTACTCCATGCAGTGTGGAAAGGAAACAAAAGACACACATAAGACATATAGGGAAGGGAGGGGACACATGCAAACATTGAAATATATACACTGAGTTATAACATACACAAAGTGACACCTGGAGAGAAATGAGAGCCAATCAGAAAACAGGCAGGCCAGACAACAGGTCACATGACTGAGGACCCAAAAGATCCACAAAAAAAGGAAGACACTCAAGTACTAATGTTGACTTTGAACATAAAAAATAGGTAGGAAGGGTAGATGACACAAACAGACAAACGCACATTGTTAGACAGATAAAATGAATGGGTCCTTAAAGTCAACGTTAGTCTTAGTTGCGGTTTTCACTTTTTTTCTTTATTTTAAATAGATTTTTATTTAAATTGACGTCTTATCGAGCGGCTGCACCCCAAACCTTTCAAAAAAATGGGGAAACCAAGCAGAAAGTTAGAAAATCTATATCTACAGAGGACACAACTGTTTAAATTCAACTGCCTACCGAGGACTTGGGACGTTTTATCAGAGAAGAGAGGAAGTAGAAAATCAAAGAGGGACAGAGATAGGGAGAGAGAGAGAGCTTGCTTTAAGGCATGCAGTGCAGGCAAGTAAACAGGCAGCATGAAGAGTCCCGCAAATCTCAAAAAATGGCGGTAGATTCAGCACAGGGAGCTGATATTGATCTATGTAGAGACAGAAACCCTCCCCAGGATAGGGCCAGAGAAGGACAGGAGAAGGAGAAGAAAATGTAACATGTAATAAAATATATATTGAATAGGGCTGGGCAATATAGTGTATTATAAAGATCACTGTTTATTTCATCTGATGGAAATAATAGTACGAGTCAAATTATTATTTATGTTATGTATTAAGTAACCAGAGCATGAAAACTTGGTGTTGTTTGGAATTTTTCTGGTAGGTAATCTGCCACCTGTTATTGCTGAAATGTGCCACAGTATGACATTAAATTTATCTCAATTACAGGTGTCCATCATACTGATAAAAAAAAATTCTACCATAGCCATACTGTGGAGAAAAGCAAGTTAAATTGTGTAACGTTAAAGATTAAAAATGTAACTTTTTGCCCTGTCCTCTTCCTAATAATCACATTTTAATATTTTATTTTTATTATCTCTTGACAAATATGTCTGTGGTTTTATTTATTCATTATTATAATTTTGTCAGTCAAACAATTGCAGTATATATGGATAGGCTTATATTTTGTTCATATCACCCAGCCCTAACTAAATATTCCAACAGCTAATTTCCAACGTGATGTACAGTTAGTTTTGAAGTTCAACACACTAACTGTAGATCAGGAGACGTGATGGTCTGAGGCAAATCCCAACATTTTTTCCATAATTAATCCAACAAAATAACATCAACATATTGAGATTAGCCTTAGACCACATTAGCGCTTATGTGTGTGATGTTTCTTGCTTTGTTTAAGCTGCTGGGACAAACAGGCGTTACCTCGGCAACTTTGAGAAACTCGGACAGTTTGGTCATCCGGTTCAGGAACGTCTTGTAGATCTCCAGCGCCTCTTTACACTGGTTCTTCTTCATGTCAAAGTATTTCTCTGTCACGGAGGGATAAAGCACAGTTAGCAATTTTGTAAAAAAGCTATGAAGAAATTAAACACAAAAAGATCATTTAAAGGTGTACAATGAAACTTTTCTGGTAGATGGTCCACTACTCTCCACTACACTGTCTCCATGGAGATGTTATTGCCTCTTTTACAAAACACTAACCTCTCCTCTCAATGTGAAAATACTCCAATACCTTTAAAAATGTATTAAACAGCAGTTCAGTCAGATCTAATGACGTTACAGACTGACTCATCAATGCAGTTAAAACCAGAAAAAGGCCCATTTCTTCATGAAGCCTGTGGATCATGTCGATTTTGTGATAAATCTTTTAATAGATTTCACAGTTGAGCCTGCACTGGTCTTACATCATCAGTTTAATAATTAACAGAAAGAAAAAGAAGTTAGTCTTTAGTCTTTAATTTGGATTTGAGAGAGTCGAGAAGCCAATTGATTTCCTCTTAAGAAGGAAGTGGAGTGGAGTGTCGAGTGATTTCAGCTTGGAGTGAAGTCTGGACTAACAGGGCAAATTATAGCAGGGATAGAAACAGTGGACAGAGGGGGTACTGGAGGACTATAGACTAAGGACTAGACTTGATCTGGATTTAAGATTAAGGTTAGGTTAAGGTGCATTTGACCAATCCTTCAGTGCTTCTGGGGCAACTCGTCCAGATCTACAAATCTTTAACTAGGCTTGGCCAAGACTACCTTAGCTGGAGGATTTGACCCATGGTGCATGTTTTGGGGTGATGGGGGAAGCAGGAGTGCCTGGCTGGATACAAAGCACCCAAACATGGGGAGAAACAACTCCACACAGAAAGACCCAGGCAACCCAGGAGTCAAACCTGGAATGGTTTTGCTGTGAGGCAAGAGTGCTAGCTACGCCATGCTGCCATTTTGACTCTTCTGCTCAAAAATGAAAAGCTTTTGACTTTTGAAAATATAATAATGAACCAGGGTCACAAAGTGACTGTTTAACCCAACACAAATTATATGATTCTTAAACTGCATTTAAACCTCTGAAGCTCATAATGACAATTTACCGATTACCATGTAATCATGGACGCACTCATCTCAGACAGGAAAATACATTAGTCTGACAAAATGTATAATTCAGGCAAAAGTATATCATTAGTAGCCTAATAAAGCTGTTCATAATAATATTAAACCAGCCGCACAACACAAATAAGTACAAATAAATAGCAGTAAATATTGATTGTCTAGTTAAGTAACATACTGTGCATAATCAAGCATGAGAAATGCTGCTGTTTTGAATGTGGTCTTACCCAGCATGTTGATGACCCCTTCATTGTAGGCTGCAAATAACCGTATAGAGTCTTTGAACAGCAACATGAAGGCAGTGTTGATAACTCCGTTGGTCAACTCGTTCGAGTTTGGCTGTAATCAGAAATGCCATTGGTGTGAGCTCTCGATGTGATATTGTGTGGTGCTTTTGTGCGCCAGTTTTTTGTGCGATATAATGTGCTGTGTGCAATCAAACGTTTTACCTGGAAATCCAGCAGAGCGTCCAGCTGTGTCTGAATGATGGGCAGGGTCTTAATCAGCTTGTCTGTGTTCATGGTGCGCATCACGCCATCGGCACTAAACAACACACCCAAACAAGGCTCATGATACAGGCAGAATACAGAGCAGATCTGATATACAGGGCTGAATTAGGGATGGCACTATGTCAAGGTTTAAAGCTGCTATTATTATTGTGAGGAGAAACACTGACATTTTATGATGACAAATATTCTGATTTTATTACAGTAGCTTACCCATGAAAGAGAAAACAGGTAAACTCTCTGTTTTCATCCACAATGTTTAGTAGATAACCGTGCCTATCATGGGTTTCACAATGATGAAAAATGAGCCTCATCAATTAACAATAAAACTAAATCTAACAACAAATAAAACATCATTTCTCAAAATGGTGCCTAAAAAAATAAAAAATGAAAAGCTTTGTTCAGGGTTTATAGCAACAATTTATTTCCAAAGACCAATTCAAATTCGATTTCCAATGCTTTTATAGACTTATAGACTAGAAATGTGTAGAAATGTGTCATCTGCGTTATTCTTAACTTGCACCCAGGGGTTGGGGTAACTTGTTAGGTACAGTGTCCAGGGACCCTTCTCATGATCGTCAGCCCATAGATCTTGATGAAAAGTACCAAGCTAGGATGTTTTGAGATTGATAGGTGGACATTTTGTGTACAGTAACGAATAAAGTCAATCCATACACATATGTTATATTTAGAATAATTAGATCTTATGACATTTTTTTTATCCACAGCTACACAACACATTTTGAATTTGTTCCATGTTACCCGAGTAAAACAGGCATTATTTTCCCCTTAATTCTGTCTGATGGTTGTAGCTACTGCTGCGTACAGTAGGTAATTGCACCAGGTGATATGAGCTAAAATCAATATCATGATTAACTGTTCATCTCGTGTTAATTAAAAATACATTTTCCTTATAGATCATAGACACGCCAGAGATTAACCCAAGTGTTTTAACCTTGGTATAAGACAGTGCTATGTACGGTTAATAGCGCTACATGTAATTATAACAATATATGCAACCTCCATGTAACCCACCTTTATGTAATGACAGGGTAACCATGCTCTCAACCTAGAAGCTAATTGCTAATAAGCTAATAATAATGTAGGCTACTGAAAGCATTTTACTTTCCATTTGCCTTTACAGATTTTGTGCAGTTTTTCTATTGTGTGTAGTACTTGCTCTCCGAAATAGAACCGAAATGAGCTTCTTTGAACCTGTAGGGCTATGCATGTTTTTATGTCCATGTTGGTGTTACCCTCTCTTCATCTTGGTGAAGTCCACTGCTGCTAGTCTGTAGGACATGGCTTTTTCATTCAGGTACCGGCTGTAGCGTCTGATGAAAGTGGACATGTTGTAACCTGCGTGGAAGATGGGGGCACCACAATTAATTAGCACATGTATAATATTCTTTAAGGCTATATTATGAAAAATTCCAGGTTATGGAAACTCAACTGTCACAAAATACTGATACATAAATAAATTAGCTTATTGATGCTCAACTACACACCCACATTGCTACTTGGGCAGTGGATTATTTAAGTATGATAAACATACTGTAAATATTATTGAATATGCAGAGTAAAACAAACGGGCAGTGACTTAAACCAAAGCCACTGAATCTCGGCAAAGTTATCAGTCAGATCTGTCTCTCTACTGTAAGGACACATTTTAGTGTGGTTTTTAAAAACATCCATAATGAAATAAATGCTTACATGTAAGTCTATTTATTGGGTTCTCTAGTTTCGGGTTAATATTAAAAACGTAAAATATTCTCACAAAAATATATTTTCTCATTTGAACCTTTTTCTATATTTCCATTTTCTACTGCGTCTTGTGTAGTTACTTAAAACCCTGAAAGAGGCCTGTATTGATGGTGTTTCGGAGCCAAAGAGAGAGGGACATATAGTCGTTGTGTGAGATGTACAGCAGTGCTGACTTCACAAACAGCCAAACGACATTAAATCACCTTGTAGTGCGGCCTTATCCAGAAAGTTGTTGAGGTTGAAGAGCGTGTTTCTCGAGGCTAGGTACTGCATCAATCTCTGAGGGGAAAACACAAAAGGACAAAGTTAGTGATTATAGGAGGAGGTTGTCTGACAGGGCCGTGGCATGTCTGCACTGATGAACTGGAGAACACAAGAGAAGACGTCATTGATAGTCTAT
This sequence comes from Odontamblyopus lacepedii, assembly GCA_034769755.1. Taxonomy (NCBI): domain Eukaryota; kingdom Metazoa; phylum Chordata; class Actinopteri; order Gobiiformes; family Gobiidae; genus Odontamblyopus; species Odontamblyopus lacepedii. Next base: position 25,496,762 of record CM068352.1, read on the forward strand.
GGGAGTGAAGACAGACAGATTTTGCTGAGTCTCAGGTTGCTCCCAACACAATAGTAAGCAAAAGTGAATACAACGCCAATGAACTCCTCTTTATTCAGAGAAAGTATTTTTAAATTTTTATATAGGCATTGGAACAATCACTTATGTTTCCATTTATTTTACCTTAAACTGAATTTAAGCAAGAAACTTCCACTGAGTTTCATCATCTAATTTGCAAGTCCATGCCCAAAGGAGTCATGTTTTAGGGAAAACAAACTACCCAAAGCTGATCTTAGTAGTGCTGATTTGTCATAGAGTTTGTTATTTGTTATACTTTATTGTCCCTATAGGGGAATTTGTCCTGCGCATATGACCCTTCAATGCTGCTGCAAGGAGACAACCTGTGAGGAGCAGTGGGCAACCAGAATGCATCGTCCGGGGCAGATGTTGAACTAGGTTTGGTCAGGAGTAGCTCCCTGGAGGATTAGACTAATGTGGATAGTTTATGTTGGATGGATTAACTAGAGGAATTGTAATAAAACGAGGAGAAATTCTTGCAGACAAAATTGCTAGTTTTGTTCATTATACACTTTTTCATTTACTAACTTTAGTGTGTGTTGATTCTCGCTTGGCCCTAATTACACCCTAAACAGTCTTAATTCAATTTCTATATCAACAACTGTAATGGCAATGATAACTCCCTCTGACATTGTTTCAGGCAACACAAGCACCTTTTTTAGACTACTAACCCAAGTACAATGCATTTCCCATATAATTAAACCTTAAAAAAATTTACTTCTTGCCTAGGTCTGCAAAATGAATAGCAGTTGAATTTAATTTAATTGGTTGCAATTAGAAAGATGCAAAGTATGCAATTTGGGGGGAGATATATTGTCCTCTGAATGGGGTTTAATTATAACCTGTAGTTTTGACCTGCCCTGAAATGCATCGTATGAGTTTAGCAGTTCATATTTCAGTATTACTAAATATCAATGCCCTTTGGTGTACAAGTTACAACTCATATTCCATTACTAGAAAAATCATAATAACATATTTTTTATTGCATCACTGGTTTGATATAGTGATTGGAATAGGATCCACAGTCTGTGATAATTAGTGGGATATACACATCATACTTCCTGTGTTTGGTTTTGGCTTGTATTCTCCTGGTGTACTAAATGAACAGTAGAATTAGCCTGTTTGTCTCCGTGACCATTGAAATGTCAGCTGGGGACACTTCATCAGCCCCTGTTGATGGATGAAAAGACTTCGAACATTATTTTTGGGGGCTCTTGTTGGATAGAGGGGTAGTGACAATGTTGTTTGATGATACTCTGATTATAAGGGTGCGTAATATTGATCCATTGTACCGAAAGGAGATTGATGAAAGTGATGCCAACCTAAAAAGGATGTCAGATACAAAAATGACAAATACAGTCATCTGGAACTGGGATTTACTAATGGTGGGTTGGAAGTATATGGAGTATGAAATGCAGCTTGTTAAATCACAGCAGACAGAAAATATGTTTTTGGTCAGTTCTAGATATCTACAGTGATGCATATGATGTATGTATTATTGTTTCTTATGTGAGCATCCATGACCTATGTTTTAATAGTGTAAGAAGAGAGCTACTTTCAGTGATTTCCAAACACATGGGGCACCACAGTGATAACAGTGCAAATAATAATAATGCATTGGGTATAATAAGCTCCCACTAGTACAATTGACTGACATAGAAAAGTGTTACTGAATTTCTTTTTTGCAACTTACTTTACTTACTCTACGTTATTTATTTAGGACAGTGCAATTAATCACATTTAAATAGAGATTGAGATTCAGTTCTTTGTAAATATGATATACTGGGCTCTTTATAAAGCCACAGCAAATGCATTTTTTTCTATATCCACTGAGAGTATTTTGATAGAATCATTCAGATGATGTGCCACTTTAAGAAAGGTACATATTATACTTTTAACTGTTTCTAGCCAGCCCTCTGTCATTAAAAGCATTTGGATTGTAGCAGGATTCTGACTTTGGAAGAAGAAATTTGACTATAAATGACACTGAATAAAGTCTGTATTGTTTGCAGACTTCATGAAAGCTTTTAATTTGTTTTTCAAAAGAAAAAAATATAGGCTTAAAAATCAATGATAAATTACTGTATTGCCCAGCCTAATTCTAACCTAATTCTACTGGATGTTAAATGTCAAATGGATGTGAAAAAAATTAACAATTAGGATATAAAAATCTCAATTTGGCAAACTTGGCGCCCACAAGAACCATCTGGCATAAGGTCCCCACGAGACTAGAAACGGCCCTGGCTCCCACCCCTTTTTAATATACATGACTTGAGTTGAAACCTTGATAGAGTTTTGAAATGTGCTTCTCACCTCATTGCCATACATCATGAGGTGGTGTGTGGTGATGAGGGCCTTGAACACCACAATCCAGCTGTTGGTGGCCGTGCGCTCCAGCAGAGTGTCCGCCAGCTGTGGGATACTCACATTCAGCTCATTGGTGCAGTGGATCAGGTCTGGAAAAAAAAACAAGATTATTAGAGCGTAAATAATACAAGATCTGGTTAATATAATCATTTGTTTGATAAATCAGAACTCACAAGTAAAAATAGTTGTCTGAGGCTTATTTGATTTGACCCACACCCTCATTTTATTGTCATTTGTTACTTAGATTTGTGTTGTTATGGTTTTAAAGGCGCACTGTGTAACATTTCTGTTTGCCACCTACTTGCTGCTGTTGCCTTGCCTGGAATCATGTCGTCCAAACCATCAACTTGTTTGCTCGACCCTATTCCAGTCAAACTCCTCAAAGAAGCTCTCCACTTAATAATAGGTTCCATCCATAACATAATAAATATGTCATTAGAAAATGGCTTTGTTCCTCAGTCCTTTAAATATGCTGTAATTAAACCGCTTTTGAAAAAACCTAGTTTAAATCCTGATGAACTAGCCAACTACAGACCTATCTCGAATCTTCCATTTCTCTCAAAGATTCTGGAACGAGTTGTGGTGAAACAGCTTTGTCACCATCTGCAGGGCAATAATTTATATGAAAAATTTCAGTCTGGTTTCAGAGCTCACCACAGCACAGAAACTGCTCTGCTTAAAGTGACAAATGATTTGCTACTAGCTGCTGATAACGGGCTGGCTTCAGTCCTGGTCCTACTGGACCTCAGTGCAGCGTTTGACACCATTGATCACAACATTCTACTGCAAAGGTTAGAATGTGACATAGGTGTCAGAGGGACCGCCTCAAATGGTTTAAATCCTATCTATCAGATAGGTACCAGTTTGTTAGTGTAAACCAGTGCACCTCTCCCTGCTCTAAAGTAGCTTGTGGTGTTCCACAAGGATCTGTGCTTGGTCCAATCCTGTTTACTCTGTATATGTTGCCATTAGGTAACATTATCAGAAAACATGGCATTAATTTCCACTGCTATGCTGATGACACTCAGCTGTACTTATCAATGAAACCTAATCAGACCGATCAAATCGATAAGCTCAGTGCCTGTGTGAAGGACATCAAAACCTGATGACCCTGAATTACCTCCTCTTAAACCCTGAAAAACAGAGGTCATTGTTGTCGGGTCCTAAAGGTCAGAGAGATTCTCTGTCAGACCAGATAATCTCACTTTGACAATGTGAGTATAGCCTCTAGCTCTACTGTAAAAACCTTGAGTCAGATTTGACCAAAATCTCTCATTCACAGCTCATATAAACCAAGCTTGTAAAACTGCATATTTTCACCTGCTTAAACATAACTAAAATCAGAAAATTTTGCCTAAAAATGATGCTGAAAAACTTATCCATGCATTTGTTACATCCAGACTAGATTACTGTAATTCTCTGCTCACCGCCTGCACTAAAGGTACTTTAAGAAGCTTCCAGTTGGTCCAAAATGCAGCTGCCAGGGTCCTAACAGGAACTAAAAGACGTGATCACATCAGTCCTGTGTTAAAAATCACTTCACTGGCTTCCTGTCGAGTTTAGAATTAAATTCAAAGTTCTCCTTCTGACATACAAAGTTTCCTTAAACAATATGGCCCCATCATATCTTCAGGATGCCATTGTCCCCTTATCAGCCAAATAGAGCACTTCGCCTCAGAATGCAGGATTATTAGTGGTTCCTAGAGTGTCTAAAAGTACAGTGGGGAGAGCCTTCAGTTACCAAGCTCCTGTGTTATGGAATCAACTCCTGTTGATGTTAAACAGGCACCCACAGTCTCTTTATTTAAGACCAGGCTTAAAACCTTCCTCTTCGAATAGCTTATGACCAGGTTACTTAGTTGATGTCACTAAGATAAGCTGCCGCAGGAGATAACAAGCTGGGGGAAGTGTGGCAACCTGAGCACTGTCCTCTGTTTCCTCCTTTTTTCTCACCAGCATCACTCACTATGTTCTCATCTGTAGTTTGTTCATTGCTATTCACATGTTGTTCCCCGTCCCACTCCCTGTGGAGTGGAACTCTTTCAGACGCCTGATGGCAGCTGGACCTCTCTCCTCCTCCCTCGCCTGGCTCCTCCTCTCGCTTCTGGCTCCTCCTCCCCGCCTGGCTCCTCCTCCTCGCCCCGGCCCTCCTCCGCCTCTTCTCCTCCTCCTTCTGGCCCACGGGCCTGACATCTATAGCCTGTCCGTCCGTGGGAGGGGATCCCTCCGTCACGGGAGTTGTCCCCGAGGTTTCTTCTTTTTCCCAGGACCCTGGGTTTTTTGGAGTTTTTCCTTGCTGAGAAGGAGGGTCTAAGGACAGGGGATGACTGGACAATGTTTCATTTGCTGCTTTACATGAATGTTGTTTATTCCTGTTTTGATATGTCTGTGTGTATGTTTTACTCATCCATATCTTGGAACGCCCTTAGAGGCTACTGTTGTTGCGATTTTGGGCGCTACAAAATAAATTGAATTGAATTGAATTGGAACGTTCCACAGTATGGCATTAAATCTATGTCAAATCTGTGGAGAGGCAACTCAGTTCACAGTAATTCTCAGCAGGTATTTTTGACCTCGATAAAAACACCTGTAATTAACTAAAAGTGTGACAGTTTAATGCTATACTGTAGAATATTACAGGCATCAAGCAGCCAGATCTTCCACCAGAAAAATTAGTAAAAGTAGTGTGATACTGATGTCAATAATCCTCCCGACTACGGTATTCAGTTTCACCTTTTAAACTCTAAAATCATTCTTCCAGGCTGAGAAACAATGGTGCAAAGTCACGTTTGGTTTGCCAACACTTTTGGAAATTGAATGAAAACTATTTACAATTCTGGTCCGGACTGTACTGACCTTTGTTGACATGAGTATAATTGAAAGAGCCCGTGTACAAAATGTTTGCCAAATTTTCTTCAGTCTGCCCCAGAGCAACTTAAGAACAATAGAACTTTTCACTGTACGATTTTGAGTCTTTCCAAAAAACAAAAAAGGGCGATTTTACTGAAATAACAAATGAATCCAAAATACAAATCCTTAGTTAGAGCTATTGGATTTTCTCTTTTTTGTTTTCACTCTCACCATTTGTGTTTTTCTCTCACAATGCTCCCACCTGTTTTAATGAAAGCAACCTTCGAACAATAATTTATACCCAGCGTAGTCCCAGACTTATTAATAATCGATTGGACGAGTGAACAGCTGCAACAAACGGCCGGTGCATTCATTTGAACCCTCTCAATATAAGGCCCCAAAATCAATGGACAAATGATTACACCGTGATGGCTGGATAAATCAAGACCCAAGCTACTGTATTCATTGGACGACTATAATTCTACATAGTGATATACAGTGGACCGGCAGATCTAGCGATGTCAATATCATATCGTGTGTGGGTAGAAAGGTGCGCTACGGGGTCAGTGCAATTTCAACACAATCAAGTCAAAGCGATGAATAATTTAACACGGAAATCTGTCGAACGAATGCTGTGATTAGACTCCAGCGCCAGCACAGATGGTGTAAATAGGGAGATGACCCATAATATTAGTCTCTAAGGATCACAAATAGAGTTAAAAACATAAAGTTGAATGGTGTTTTTAAACATCTCTCTTTTCGAATGTGTGGTAGCAATTTGTGGGGTTTTTAAGAGAGAAAAGTGATGTCCAAGCTACGCAAGACCAGCTAGTTCTACCCGGCAGCCATTGTAACTAGATTAAATTAACAATCTATCAAAAATAGCCTGAAGGAAGAAGACATTTTAAAGCAGGATAATTGGGGTGAGTGCCCCATTCAACACAGAAAAGTCAACCAGCAATGGTCTTTCAATATCTCTGTGTACTTCTATATGAGATCTTAAAATAGGTAAAGATTGCTCCCATTATAGTTAAAATGCATGAAGATGTGTAAGTAAATTGCAATAATTTATCCATTTGAAAAAGGTTTTAAAAGGAATACAGTAACTTAAAGATGAACTGTATATAAATCATTAAGAGAGACATGTTTGAGTGGAACAAGAAAAAGAAGAATGAAAAAAGAAAAATGCTGAAACCTGTTAAATAGCTCTTTGTTAATTGAATATCTTAAATCTTTTATGGTCTTAAGCAAACAATATGTGCATAGTGTCAACAGTAATCTTGAATTTAACCCAGTGTAAAGTAAATAGGAGCTGTGGATTTTCCTCTGCTCACAAATTAAATAAATTGGACAAAATCGGAGAACAGATTTTAGGGGGGTGAGGCACACAACAATCTCAAAACAGGCCCCAGCATATGCCAATTTCTACTTCAGTTTTCTCTGCACATTATACACTTAGGGCTGGCAATGAAAATCAAATCGATATCATCCCTGTGACAATGTGCTATTATGATGATTTTTTGGTATTGTAATTCAGCGATTGTGTGTCTAATCCTGCAGTCTACCTCCTCAAGTGAGTGGATTTAACCAATTGCAATGAAGTGTGAGCTTTCCATTTCAATTTCCTCAATATAAAACTACAAAGTGTGTATGAATTGTGATAAAACAGCAATAGTCATGTGGCTCCAAGGACATTGATATATATTTTTTGCATGTCCCCCACCCCGTACACCCAAGGGAAAAAGGCAAGTTCACTTAGAAGCTGTAATTAGTTGACTGAGATCAATTGGTTGACCAGGCTACTGCACAAGAGAAAGCTAATTAATAGGTCAGACAGCAGAGGGCATGTTCTTTTTGTTACATTATTTGATAAGAAATAACAGTGTCTTTAATTCGTTATTCTAATAGCGATCACAAAGGGCTTTAATGAAGTAACATCACACGACTTTTAATAAAAACCCAATTAGAATTCAAAATACATACATAATATGTGAAGTTATTTTTAAATCTCTGAGGATAACTTACTGCCTTAACTATTTTGGGCCAGTTCAACTCCTATAGGTAGCTGTTGAGGTACAATTGCTATCATTTGTCTCAAGGACTGGTTTATAGGGTTCAACAAGTCGACACTAGAACGGAGCAATGTACTTGGGTGGACTTGAAAGAAGCAGGAGAATGAGAGTCTGCTGTGTAGTGGTGTAGAAAGTCTATCAGGATTGGGTCAAACAATGTAACTTCCAGAGCTGTAGTCTCAAGAACAGGGTGGTTATCTGAGGCTACCAGTGCAATCTTGCTGCCCTAAATACCTTTGAGGATTTTGCCTACCACAGAAAATGTGATCTAAAGGTATTTTAAACCACAAAAGGTGACTAAGATCTAAATATATGAGCATCAAACAGCGCATATTTGCCTGTCATTATTAATATGCTAATGCCTAAATGCATTTGTGCCATCTGTGATTCAGCTATTTGAAAACCGTATGTTTATAAATGCGTCAATTATGTAGAGTTAAATAAGTTCAAATAAAATACTGCCATCTACAATAAGTGTCATATACAAACATATACAAAACAACTGCTCTTTTTATGTGTTGGGGTTATTAATATAGATACTAATAGATCTAAAACTAAACCGTCATTGCAAATAAGAAGGTCTTCTCAATTGATTTACCTGGTAAAATATTGATCTATATTGGAACTAGTGTAAGACCACATGGTATTATTGAAGAAAACACTCGAAGTCATCAAGCCACTGATATACATGATTAGATTAAACATATGGATAATACTAGAATAGACAATAGTACTAATAGGCTCATGCAAAACACCTCACAAACCATTAGGGCCAGAGAAAAAGAATTGACCAATATATCGATTCACCAATATATCTGGCTGATATTTGCACTTTTTTGTGTATCTCTATCAGCCTTAAATCTCCCGCCTAAGCAGATATTTGCTCTGGGATCATCAATTACTGTGCAAAGCTTTAGTGTGATGAAGGCATTCACAAAATGTGATTATGCTGTTCTATTATGGGTTAGTAGTAAAAACAGGGTTGTGGATGTCTGAAAATAATTTCAATTGACATTATCTTTCCTTATTATAGTTTAATTATGCAGAGCAGCAAAAGGTATAGACAATATTTATATGAGTTGTAATTTAATTAAAATCAGTCCTATATATTGGCAGATCGCTTGCCCCTAATCTCTGTCAGCATCAACCATGAAAAACCCCATACTCGATCAATCTCTACTCTTTGGTTAACTTAACCTATTAAAATCTGTTACATTATGTCTTTCATCTTTATAAATTGCTGCTCATATGTTCCCACATGACAAATGATTTTGTTTGTTTTTTGTTTTCCATTTTTCTGACCTTTCTTGTAATTAATAACAATAATGCACTCATCAGATTATAGCTATCTCACTTTAATTTGATTTTAACCAATTTCCTATTTTATTGTTACTCAACCACTGCTGCAGTATATATGAAATCTTCATACTGGTCCATGTGTAAATTTAAATGAAAGGATCTTGTATGGGGTCCCCTTAAAGTAGAAGCAGCCCTGGCCCCTCTGAGCATCACTGTATAGATAATATTTTTCCTGTACAGAATTATTCAATGAAAGACAAAATACAAATATTTTCACTAAACACTTCAATCTCAAATCAGTACTGATCTAACATAACATTGACTCAACCTAGTCCTACACAGACACTGAATCTGCTCAAATCAAAGAGATGTCAATGCTACAGGAGTATGAGAAGTGATGTGCAGTTCAAAGACACTGCGGCTGGAGAGGAAAACTCAGTTCTTTTAGTTTCTCTGTGGGGGAATGGGAGGTTATCGGCCGGTATTTGAGCATGCTGTGATGTTCTCTGCTCGCTCTAAAATGCTGGATGCACCGCAGTGTCGGAAATCATAACAGGGCTAAATGTTTTAAATGTGTCAAAGAGGCCACAGCGCCAAAACCAATGCGCAGGTCTAGACAGTTTGCAAAAGGGATCCGCTGTTTCATTTGAGCAAGAAGGTAAAATATTCATAAAGCAATTAAAGATCTGCATGCTGTGATCTGCACCTCCAATAAGAACCATTTTCATACAGTCTACTGCTTTTGCTTGTGTAATTATTATGTCTCCATTTGATATTCGCAAAACAAAAGAATAAACTCACTGTAAAATGCTAGTCTGTAATCTGTATTAATGTGTAATAATGGACTATTTTGCTTATGTAACTGACTGATGAGGTTAAACTATTTCACATTTTCTTTCTTTTTACTATTTTCTTCAAACTATATTATTAGAGTAGGAAAACTGCTACCTGTGTGAGAGAGGAACATTAAATCATGCAATCTAAAAACAGTAGAATTGCCTTTAGAGTACATTTTTAATAATTTTGTTGGCTAATATCAAGTATTCAATATCAAAATTATACTGCACTAGACACTTGGTGGGTTCAATTTAATGCGGCATTCATTTACATATTAGCCTGCCTTGAACAAATGCATGGCTGCCAATCTGCCTATTTCACATTTCAACCCTAGTGTCTTGCCCAAGGACAAACTACAATATGCTGTATTTCATAGTGATTTGCTTTAACAAATTAAGTTGAATTGTACAAACACTCACCAGGAGCGTTGGAATTAAAACAAAGGCCGATGCGTGGATGAATAAAATTGTGAAGATCATTAAAATGCCAGCTCCCTACAGGACACAGACAGGAGATAGACTGATGTTTGAGAGAAACAGAATTTCAAATACATTGGCAGACTAATATTTAGCCAACCCATCCTACAATATCGCTGTGCAAACATGTCAGGAGCAGAGTGTGAATGTGACCACAGCACAGCGCCCTGGGACCCCCTCCATACTTTGAACCAGGAATATATAGCTGGAGGATTAACTGTATATATTTTCAGTTTATGTGGTAAACTTGAAATCCACCCAGACGCAGAGAAAACATGCAAAATATATAGTGCTGATTTGAGAACATACTGTAAATCTTTCGCACAGTATACCTAGGCATACGTGACAATTAGTTTATGTAATTTCCCCTTCCTCTAATTCCAATTAAATCAATATCTCTACCTCTGTGTAATGATGCTTTCAGTCATGCTCTGAAAACTGTTAATGGTTTGCTTTTGAATATCCGATAATTAATACTTCTACATGGACTTCTTTTAATTAATATTTTCCACTGAAAGGTCATGTTTGCATCAGACTCTGGCCAATGCATAAGGACCTGCACTCATATATTGCAAAGTGACTTAAGTCCTGTCTCTTGTTAGCACTTCAGGACATAGAAATAAATAGGCTCTTGTCTGAAGTGTGTGAGTATCCCCATAGGTAATGATGCATCAGCTCAGACAGTATCATCGATATTGGACAGCTCTCAGCCATAGGGATGTGATGAAGTATGGACTACTCGATTTTCAGTCACTTTTATTGATAGGCTGCAGGTGACATAGGATAAATGTACATCAATACCATAATAAGAAATAGAAATGTATTGGTAAAAGGGCACTATGTAACTTTTCTGATGGAAGTCCACCACCTGCTTGTCTCCATGGAGATGTTATTGCTTCACCGGGAATGAGCCACAGTATAGCATTAAATATTAAAACCTCACAATGTTGCATTGTGCTTTGTTACCTTTTGGAAAATATTTATATAATGTTGTAAATTATGCAAAATTGACTCTTGTGAGTTTTAAGACATGTTGTAATGTTGTTACCTCATCAAAATATACCTGGAGTAGGGATGGGCATGATTAGTCGATTAATCGATAATTGATCATTAAGAATTTCGTCGATCACGTTCATTTTAATCGAAAAACTGAATGTAGGTTGCTGTGCGTAATGTAGTGTAAGGAGTCGAGGCTGCGTCTCACAGCACAAACACTGGAGCCCCACAGTCCCACGTCTCAGCTCTGGCTCCTTGGAGATCACTATATCCCCCAAAGAGTGCGTTTACCTGCACATCTGTATCCCGGTTATGATCAGGTTTTTTTGAGTATCCTGGTTTTGCATGTATACGCAGCATCTCCAATGCGACATACGCACAGGACAGACTCACCAACCTCATCACATCCTCTGTCACAGAAAGAACACTCATATTCTACTGAGTCGTGTTCTTTAGTCCAACAGAACCTGAACACATCAGTGCACAAGGAAAGAGCTGCTTTTTTTCACTTACGCAAATTAGCCATGCGGTTTAATGTTTCGTTTCTGTAAGACATAAACAAATGTGCGCAAAGCTGCATTAAACACATTCTAATCTCACACGGGCTGATGAGGCTCTATAGTGATTATGGTTTATATGTTGTAAAGTTGAGTTTATTTATGCAGATTAGTAATAGTAATAATAGTGATGATAATTGTAATATAAAAATGTTAACGATTAATCGAAAAGTGATCGTTAATTTTCCCTATGATCGATTAAGAAAAATTAATTGAATGCCCATCCCTAACCTGGAGTTGTGTTTTGTTTCATTCACACATGTTTGAGTAACCCTTTATTATTAGTCTGTCTATATCTCCAAAGTTCAAAATACTGATCCACTTTGTGATGTCATCTAGTGGTAGTTTTCAAGTTAACAGCTCCCTTTTATCTTTTGTTCAATATACGTGGACAGTTCCAGTGCTGAAATCATCCAAATGATTCTAGCGAAGGTGTATGGAGTTTAAAAACACGGTGGAGCACTTCCTGTATTACCACATGACATCACAACGTGGAATTTGTGACTGTTTTTCATTTGAGAGAAGAAGACAGCTCAGATATGCAGTCTGTGTGTTAATCATGTGAAACAAAACAGAACTCTGAGTATGTTTTTGAACAGGACAACATTAATCGCATAATACAGGCCCTTTAAGATGGGTTCACATGTCCCTTCAGGCTACCCTCGATACACTCAGAATATAGAAGGTTACATTCCTGTGTAAGCATAACGTTTACTGAGCCATTACTCCATGTCACAAATTACTGCATATTTTAGGACCTGAAAGTTGTGATATTTTGATAGCGAGGGTCAGTAAACATGAGCATGACAGATTGTGAGTCAGAGAAGATAACAGCCTTAACCTTTACCAGGGCCTAGTGCCTTTGACCTTCAGGATCTTAAGATGAGTGCTCTGTTAAGGTCAGGAGTCCTCTGTGTCTCTGTAATCATTCACACTTTACAGAAACATGGCTTTAAAGAGGAAGGTGAACGAGCTGTCAATCAGAACCAGATTACAGTGTGTAGTGATGGATTGGCAGGGAAATTATGTAAGAATCTCATATAATGTTTTTTTTTTCATGTGCTTTTCATCAATCATCTGGAATGCCATATTGACTTTGTTATGTATGCCAGATGCCTCTCCTTTTATCTAAGCTTGGGACTGGCACATTAATGCACATGCTTGAAGGTTATCTGTTAAGCTTTAGATGTAGGTTTATTGTAATCAAACCCATTTACATTATACAATATCATTTCAATTGGCGGCACGGTGGCTGAGTGGCAACACTCATGCCTCACAGCAAGAAGGTTGCGGGTTCGATCCTCGGGTCGCCCGGGACTTTCTGTGTGGAGTTTGTATGTTCCTCCCCGTGTCTGGATGGGTTTCTTCCGGGTACTCCGGTTTCCCCCATCAACCCAAAACATGCCTGCACCCCTATGAACTAACATCAAGGACCATAATGTCCACCCTCCTGTGGACTCACCACCTGCAGAGGGGTTCATAGGGGGGTCAGGTGCTATGAGGACCCGCGACCCAGCTGGATTAAGCGGGAGAAGATGGATGGATGGAATATCATTTCAATTGTACTTCTGGAAAAATGTTATGTAATTGCATTATTTTTATTGATATCTTTCTTCCAGCTTCTTTGTAAAGAGGTTGTCTTCCCTGGGAACTATTCTTTATAACCACAATGAAAAACCACATGGCTTTGCTTGGTAATTGCTCTATTCTGTTTCAAGTAAAAAACTGTACTACGAACAGACATTGGCAAGTACTTTTATTTTCTCCAGTCATCAATAATATTCCTTTGCCTTATCCATTGTACTAACCAAGCTGTAATGAGTAAGGAGTACTACAAATGATGAGAAATACCTTCACAATTATTATGGGAGTCATCACGAACAACCTTGATTTGACGCCTGCTACTATCTTTCAGTCTATTCTGCGCTGCTCGGTTTCTGACACAGAGGTGGGTGTGGGTGTGTGTGGGATGGCCTATTCATTGCTTTTTAATGCCACTGCTCTGTCTGACTGGGGTTTTTTTTTTTTTTTTGCTCCTTCTTTCTTACTTCATCTTAGAGACCATTGCCTAGCTACCAAGGACAAAGCACTCATGATTATTCTTCACACACGTTTGCCCACACCTACAGTCTCACGCAGCATATTACCTTTGTGATAAGATGAAACGCACAGATCAGGTAACTAGAGATGGGGAGTACTTAGTTACATTTGCTCAAGTACATATATCATGTTTTTACTCTTGGTTACTTAGGAGCCATTTACACAACAGTGGTAATGGGTAGAAAACGCAAAACATTTTGCCAGATGTCCATATCAATTAGATGGTAACAGCGTTTTGGGGGGAAAACACAAAAATCTGAAAATGCCCTCCTGAGTGGAAATTTTGAAAATGCATCACCCTGTTATCAGCGTGTAAATGGTTGAAAACAAAAAAACAGCATTTTCGTGGCCATGGCGTAGAGATTACGTCATGAGCACGAGTCAGTTCAGGAAAAAAAAAAAACATGGCAGAGCTTCAACTTGGCCAAGCAACTGCAAATTCCACAGGACTCATGTCAGAAAGAGTCATTCAGGGCAGTCCGTCCACATGAAATTGGTGGTGTTATTACGCTTCACCATGTTGTTTTGAATTGACACGCTGGAGAAGAGGAAGTAGAGAAGCAGAATGGTTACACGCAGGCATTTCGTCTTGGTGGTGCTGCCACCTATGCACTGGGCATGCATATTACATCGGCAAACTGCAAGTTTTGCATCTCCCTGTGCAGTATAATTTCCTACTCAAAACGCTTGTGTAACTGCGGAATAAGAGTGAGAACGAAAATGCACTTTTGCATTTTTGCTTCAGACCGTTTCCGTGTAAACGTAGCCTAAGTGACAAGCTATGTTGATAATATTAAATTATTTGATTAATCGTTTGTGTTCCCTTCATCACTCCTTCAGATACAATTTAGTCGGTCTCATTATTGTGGTCTATCCTTTGAAATGTGGTGCATTATTTAATGTCCTGTCCTTTTACCAAATTCTTTTATTACTCTTGAGAAATGTATTGAACCACTACTTTGTACCTCTAATATTAGTCTTGAAGTAATAGTGCTATCTTACATAAATGCATTTTTTCCATACTTTATCATCCACAAGCCATAACATTTAATTGAAGATCACCATATGTCTAATATGCATCTCTATATGAAACAAATTACTGTGTAGTCATTTAAAACCAACATTAGCTTCAGTCTTCACTCCCCATGTAATTACTTGTCACCATTTTGCTACTACTCCTTCTTGGGCTTGTTTTGATGGATACTGACCACTGCAGACCGGGAACACCCCACGAGAGCTGCAGTTTTAAATTACTCTGGTCTAGTCTGTTAGCCATCCTTATTTGTCAAATCCTCGCCAATGTTTTCTGCTTCTCTCCTCTCACTGGGCATAAACCCATATTGCTAAAAGGGGCTGTTTCTTCAGATACATTTAAAACCAAATAAGGAAGCAGCTAATTAACTTTTTAGGGAAATTTATCTTTTGCATTTGACCATTTCATTCTGCCGCTGCTTCCAGGTCCTGAGCTAGAAACAAACGTTGCACTGTATTAGCCATTTAGCCACAGTACTGCAGTGTGTATATGTTCTTCTTCTAACTCCCTATGTGACGCATTTGCTGCTACCTCTTGGCCATGGCCCCAATGAAAAAGAGGTTCTTAAAGGGCCCATATTACACTATTTTCTGCTCTGTTATAATGTTTCCACATCAAAAACCTACCTGGAGTTCTGTTTTGTTTCATCTCCACACACAAACACACAAACCCAGAATATTTAGTCTGAGTTCTTCTCTCAAATGGAAAACACTTTGTTTCACCTTGCAATGTCATGTGGTAATACAGGAAGAGCTCCACTGTGTTTTTAAACTCCACACACCTTCACTAGAATCATTTGGTTGATTTCAGCCCTGGAACTGCCAAACTCTACTGAACAAAGGTAAAAAGAGCTGTTAATGTGAAAACTATCGCTACATGACATCACAAAGTGGAACAGGGCATTTAGAGCTTGGGAGATGTAGACAATCAAAATTAATAAATAGATATAAAATACTCCTACTGTACATCATCTCTGAGGCCAAATGGATGACGTGCGTGCCTTAAATGCTTTTGTTTTGTTTGTGGACACTATGTTGCATACATCTACAGCAGCATATATGTGATAAAGAGTTAAGTTGTTCCATTCAATTTAATCGTCACCACTATTGCTAACTTCTTATGTTTTCCAGCGCAGTTAGCCTCCCCCTGTAATGTAATGAATTTGGTTTGTACTGGGGGTGCCTATCGCGTCCATGCAGCCTATAGACAAGTGAAATCCCATTACTCCATCTGTCATGCCCATCATTGGCTATGGGTAATAAATAGTCAGCATTGGCCATTTATGTCAGCGACCGGTCTGTCAAGGTCACGACACAATAGAGAAACATGCTTCAGAGACCAGGGGCAAGCTTCCTCCTCTGCGTTCCACAAAGCACTTGATTTATCAGGCGTTTTTCTGTTAGACAAATGGGCACGGTGCAGCTTGGTAAAGATGGATGGAAACCGGGAAGGCATACGGCAAAGTGAACTGTCTATCTATCAAATCTTTGTTTAGGTAAAAGGCAACCTAGATTAAACACTGCCAGATTTAACCCCGTGCAACAAAATACACAGTCAATATCCGAAAGTACAATCACCTATTTTAGTTTTATATGCAAAACTATTGACTGAATAATTCCTCACGTTTGTAGGAACCATGTTTTAGTCAATAGTGTAATGATTGACGTCATTTTTGATGCCAGAAAGGTCGGCTGCCATGTTGTTTACCATACAAAGATATGGCTAGAATGCTAATAAGCTTTAGCCTTCGTGTATTGCACCGTCTGTAATATGTGTGCATGATAATAATGCAATTTAAAACTGTGTTGTGATTTCAATTAAAGGTGCTATATTATGCAAAATTGACTCTTGTGAGCTTTTAGCCATGGTGTTACCTCATCAAAAACCTGCTTGGAATTGTGTTTTGTTTCGTTCACACATGTTTGAGTAACACTTTATTATCAGTTTGTCTATATCTCTAAAGGTCAAAATGCTCTGTTCCAACTTACGATGTCATGAAGCAGTAGTTTTCATGTTAACAGCCACCTTTCATATTTTGTTCAGTGGAGATGGGTAATTCCTGGGCTGAAATTATCCAAATGATCCTAGTGAAGGTGTATGGAGTTGTAAAAAACAGTGGAGAGTGAGTGTTTCCATTTGAGAGACTGACTCAACCTACAGTAAATATGCAGGGTTTGTGTGCGAATGAAACAAAACACAACTCCAGGTTTGTAATGAGGAAACAACGTTATAACATAGATCAGAAAATAGCGTAATATAAGCCCTTTATAATAGTGTTTATGATTTCAATTAACTATTCTAACAATGACTTTATCTTCTACTCTGTAACAAAACCGTCATCACATGTTACTATCACACTGCTTCAGTTAAACAGATGGAACGGTAATGATAATGAGTGGAAATAGCTTTGAAAACATCTTTTTGGAGTGATGTTCTTATCATAATATACATTTCTTGAACTGCCTATGTTTATAATAACAATTCATTATTCTTAATGTATGGCTTTAGTAATGAGTTTGCTATTCCTGTAAAAGCAGATGTCACTTATATATAATTGTGAGTCATCTGTGTTGTTTTCCGCCCTTAAATAAAGAAAAAACAGTGGGCACTCTGTCACATGGCCACAACTGAAAGACATTTTTATTGACATTTAGCACCCATACATTTACCAGTAGATTAAATTATGCAGTCATAATGCTCTCTACCCACTCCCTGAAAGCACATAGTAGTAATAGTGTCTTCTCTTGACCCTTCAGTCAGTGCCAGTGCCACTAATGGGGGCAACTGGGGTTTGAACCCTTCTGCAGATATGGCCTACAATGCAACTTTAAGGTAATAACTACACATTTGTAACCTATATGTTCGAAAGTTATTGTTTTGTCTGTTCCATATCAAATCTTTTTAGTGACTTTACATATATAATTTTATTTCTCGCTATTGTTTAGTATTGCCAGAAAAATCAGAACCCAGATATTATTAAAACGAGAATCAATACTGGGTTTGTTTGAACAAGCACCAGTACTTAAAAAAATCATACAAATAGGACAAATCTGGACCTTTCCATAATAATTTTATATTATCTTATCAGAACTATTGTCAGCTTGCATGGTAATATTAAATTATTATTTTGTGTTGAAATTTACATGATTTTGTATACATTTGTATGTATATTTGTATGTATGTAAGTTTTGAGCCTTTTTCTTAGTATTGAAAGAAGTTTGAAATTCAAACCGCTACTCCTAGCAGTTTGATATGCAAACCCAGCTAAAACAATTACCGTACATTATGTTATGCTTCCACTGAAATGCTAAAGATGCACACACAGATATAATGTTGCTAATTCACGCAATGCACCATAGGCACCATATTATCTCCCCTCATCAGCTTTAGGTGCAGCCATTTTGATCCACACTGATGAGTCTCCATGCTAATAACCAGCACCTCATTATAATTTGTGTCTTGTTGCATTGTAACGTTAGATCGATTTAGCTCTGCTCCACCTGTCAGTCCCAGGAAAAGAGATTATGTTAGCCTGCTATTGTCACAAAAGAGACAAGTCATGTTCGCTGTGTTTTCATCATATCCTGGCTCAACCTCAAGGTAAAGTAAGGACATACGCCATGTGCACCAGAGTCAATAAAATTAAAATTATTGCCCACAAAGGAGATAGATATTTGTTTCATGGTACATTGAGCTTGGAGCCTGTCATTACAATCAGTGGCTATAGAGAAAATGCAGCATTAGGAGCAGATTATAGCAAGGGCTGTCACATTTAGGAGGCTATAGACGATGATGTACTGCCATAAAAATAACTGCATTTAGGTGACTGTGTTGAGTGGGTTGAACTTCTAAGTAATAGCTGAATTGCGTTAAAGCCTTAAGATAAGATTAGAATAGAACTAGATGAAAGATACCATGGTATCACAAGACGAGGACTGCCACAGGGTTCAAGTGGGCATAGGAAACAGTGAGCTGCTTTTGGAAGATGTTACAGAAAGTACACAAAGTAAAATTATTGTTAAAAAAGAAGCCGCAATAGAGGTAACTTGTGGTTACTTTGTGTCCACGCATCATATGTGGACTCAAAATAAGGTCAAAATTGCTTTGTGGTTACTTTGTGATATTAGAAAAGATATAAGATATTAGATAGCAACAATATAAGATCATTTCTCAGCAACTAAAAACAACAGCATAATAATAAACAATAAATGCAACATAGAAAATGTTATGGTCATACTGCGGAGCATTCAGGTAGAGCAATAACATCTCTATGGAAACATGAATGAAACCAGAAAGGTTACATAGTGCACCTTTACTTTTCGCAAGTCAAGTGGACTTTGAAACCTTAAACTGTGCACACTAAATCCACACAGAATTCCCAAGTCATGTGTTATGGGAATCTGAGGATTAGTAAGACTCCATAAAGTCCATTTGCAACTAACAAAGCTGTTTATTGAGAAAGCTACAATATGTACAAAACTGGTTATTAAATCCATGGTAAGTAAAGTCTGGCTGGGTTTTTAGTTATTAATGCCCTTATTGAATTCCAAGTCAGAAATGGAGTTTGATTTAGACAAAATAAGCCTTGTTTAAAGAGAATAAACAGCCGCACTCACAGAGAAAGTTTACTGTCCTTGAGACTTGGACCTTTTATAATCCGTCTGACAGATGAAAATTTGTCATGTAAACGCTCCCGCCGGCTTTTCTATTTTCAGATCTCTGCACTCACACTGCTGCAGTTTAGGACGCTACAGGTTTAAGCTAGGCTGAACAGGCTTCTTTCACCTGTATTTTAATGAAATGTCAATAGAGAGTGAGGTTAGGTGAAAATGTTGAATTACCGGTGGACAATTGGGGTTCTTTTTGTAACATTTGCTTTTAAAATTGAATGAATACCACCACAATATCCTGCTGTTTCCCCATAGACAAACTGAACAAGCAACAGATGCTGAATCATAGACTAATGTAACACTTATGTAAATATGTAATACAAGATCAGCTCTAGTTCATCTTAAAGGTGCATTGTGTATGTTTTCTGGTGGAGGGTCCGCCAAATGCTTTTCTCAGTGGAGATGTTATGGCTTTTTCAGGAATGTTTCGTAGTATGGCATTAAACCTTTCTATCTTCATGGAGACCAAACCAGACCACATTACAGGTCAGATTTGTGAAGAGGCAACCTTATTCACAGTCAGAAAGCCTGTTTTTCTAGGTATTTCTGAGTTATAAAACGACCTGTAATTTAAAGAAATGTAAGGTAGAGCTGTTTAATGTCACACTGTGGAACATTTCAGGCAGAGCAATAACATATCCATAGATGTTACTGGGAAATTTTTCAGGTGGTAAGTCCCCCACCTGCTTTTCTCCATAGAGATGTTATTGCTTTGCCCAGAATGCTCCCCTGTTTGGCTTTAAATTTATTTTTTGCATTTATTTATTTATAAAAAGTGTTGCACATTTCACCTTTACACCAATAAAAGGCTTCATATATTTTTAAACTGCATGGTGCACTGTGAATCTCCACCAGTGTGCATCATTATCCATATTGTATCTTGACATGTTCCCACCTTGATAGCACACAACCTAAATAAACAGCAATGACTAATAATGAAGTAATATTTAATGAAAGCACAGCATCAGATTTGAGAACTATAACCTTATTTTGAACCTCCCTGGACACTTCTCTGGGCGTCTCCTGCCAGAACACGCCAACGCTTTTTCGAGGCTTTCTCTGTCATGCCGTTAATGTAGCTGCACTGAGCCGACAGTAGCAGATTCAGTGGGAATGGGCCCAGATTTCCCAGCATGCCTTTCTCTCCTCTGACTGACTGATCCGATGCCAGACCCTGTGTCTGACGCTGGACTGGCCGTGTGTCTGTGTGGGCGGAGACTGGAGCATTGGGGAATTATTGATTAGCCATTTTGAGGTTTTGTCTGTGTGTTTTCTACCCACTGGAAGTACAAGAGGTAAGCAAAATAGGCACTCAAGTAAATGTACCACTACTACGACTATGAAAACCACAGCTACACCGCTTTGTGTGGTATGAGGAATTATTGATAAGCCATTTTTTCTATTTCTTTTTTCTCTTATCTAGTAAATACATGGAAATAATCTAAAAATAGGAACTTAAATACTTCTATTACTACTACTAAATTCTCTACATTCTTAAAACACTACAGAGCTATCTTTTTGGCATTAGAATTTATTGATAAAATATGTTGAGATTTTGGTCTTTCTTTGTGCTTCCAATCCATTAGAGGTACAAGATCAGCACTCAAGTAAAAGTGCTACTCCCACTTACAAAATTACTACTCTACTCCTTGCAGCATTAGTATTATCCATGTTTTGTCATCTGTTTATCCAGTACAAGAGCCAAGAGGTAACTACTACTACTACTTGGAATACTTCCTAATAATCCTAATACTAGAGTTTGCCCTCATGTGGCGCAAGCAGCTATAAAATTATACCAGTATAAATTAATTTTCTTATGTAACTGTTATATGGATTGTAAAAGGGCTAAACTTGGTATCTATCATCACCACAGCTACCACTGAACTGAGTACTTCCTCTAGAAACAAAACAACAAATACAACTGCTACTACTACCATCTGCTATCTACTTTGCTTTGTGTCCACTCTCTTCAAATAGTCTCTTACAGTACCGTGATTCATACATTTTAGCTTACTTTTAGATTAAAATAATAGATTTCACCCAGTTTTCCCGCTTCGTCCTTGTCCATTTGTCTGGGCTTACTGGTAGGTACAAAGGGCTGGCATGGAACCTTTAGTGGATAGCTAACCCTATTGTCATCAAGGTCAGAGCGTTGTTTTCCCCATATATAGATTTACCGGAAATGTCTGTGAGTTCAGGTACTATACGTATACTCCTATATGCCTTAGTAGACTTCATGTATGTCCTTGTATGTGTCAAACAGGCAGTGCCATTGATCCCCTCTACTCCGCATTGATCATGTGAGGTAATTAAAGTGCTGTAGAAAAACCACCAAACCAAATAATGACTGGTTTATCTGAATGTGAAGTGTCCTCCTCCTCTTGGTGTAGGCTGCATAATTGCTAGTTTCTTGTTTCCAGACATCGATAATTACCACAGACGGTTTATTGAATCACCCACAATTGGCTCCCTGTATTGTAACTAAACTAGCAATATCCTATGCATCAAAATGGAATAAATATGATGCAGACATGGGCTGCTGAGGTATGTGCTGCTGCCAGTTCATATTTTTCATCTGAAGATGGCATTGAACTTGGGCCGGTTGGCAAAAATGTTTTTCTTCTGGGAAATTGTATCTTTTCAACAGAGGATCTCAGCCATGTGACGAGTATAGAAAGAATGTCTTCAGTGGGTGTTTGCTGAGAGCACACTGGCAAAGACGGCATTAGTTCAATATCAATTTATAGACTTTTTCATAAGTATGGTATGAAATATGATCTAGTAACTAAGCACTTTATCTAATGAGTTTAAACGACTGACATAGTAAAGGACCCTTTTAAGTTGAGCTATATGATGTCGGCTTAATTCTTGCCACTTAAAAGTTTGCTGAAGCAGAACTGTGAATGTGAACATCTCAAATAACCTCAAAATAACCTGAAAATGATTAGTCACGCTGCTATTTTATCATGTTTTAGTATATTCACTGTAATGTAACAGCTCATTAGGTATTATGTGCACTACTGAAAGTCATAGTAATCTTGATATCAATTCACAAGAACAGTTACGAGGCTTAGATGTGATTATTCTTTTGTCAACGTATTAATAAGTGTCTCCTTGTCTCATATATAGACTGACAACCATTTTAGGTTCAAGTGATTTGACCTTTTAACAACACCATTTCCTCTTTATCTTCATTTAGGAACCCATGGTGAGAGGAACCAGGAGTGCTAAGGTTATGATAAGGTCATTTGGATGTGTGCACACTCAACCCTTTGTATGTTCAGAGAGGCCCTGCTAATCATCATTGCGACTTGGTTGACTTATTCGAATCTCCATACACATTTGATCAAGTATATTAGCTAGTTCCATAGTTTTGGAAGAGGTCAAATGAGTACAATAGAGATTCAGATGTGAAATAGATGAAAAGAAAGCTTGCGATATGAATTAATGCTTTGATATATTGAAATACACAGGCCACTCTGTCTGGGCCAATGCAATTAGATAGAAACAGAGAATTGTAGTCCACTGTCAGCATTTGGTTAATTAACTTTTTGACATCAAGAGGAACAGCCAAAGTCAAGGCTTGTTTTAAATCTAAATTGCATTTCTATTCAAACTAATTTGGGAAATGGTACAAGCTGTGACAACAACAACGAACTGGGTCATAAATTAGGACTTATTTGCGGCTTATAATACATTATTCAGCAGCAGAGGGAACAGGCACATAGTGTTAGCCTGGATGGGTGCTCTCTGGGCGCCCTTCTCGTCCTGGGCAGGAGATAAAGGATGCTCTGACACTATTTACGGCCTGTACGTGGATATGTAGGTTTGACAACGCGTTTTATTGACTCTTAAGGACAAGACGAGCCTTGTCATGATGCGGGCAGACGAGGGGATACCGGTGCAAAAAGAGCACATTAAGTACCGAGGGTGGCTCTCCAGTCAAGAACCACTGCGTAAATAATAGATAGGGCCTTTACACTGTACCGCCGCTGCTTGCAATATGATTACCCTATAGCGGAGTGGCCTAATTTCCCAAGATGACACACACACACATATATAACACACCTGCCTCTCCGTACATTTACTGCCATTGTGGTTTACCAATGCCCTGTAACGAGCGGCTACTGTACGGCGCATCCCGTTACCCGTCTATGGGAATGTAATGATGCGTAATTAGCTTAAATGGACACGTCTTTGTAGCGATGGAGTGAATGTACGTGTGCGAGTGTGAGAGTGGTTTAACCTACAGTCAAGGTGTTTCTTCTTGGGCGCGCTGACTTCGTGTGTCGTGGCCTTGCACACCGCTTTGCTGATCGCCGAGCCGGTCATGCTGTGATGCGCGGCAGCGATACGGTCCGTCAATGACTGTCCCGACATGTTTTTACTCTCACTACTCTCACACACGCACGCACACACGGGCCAAAGAGGAGGCAAGAGAGTGGGGGCGAGAAGAGAGCTGATGTCCGGGGTGTGGAGGTGGAGAGGTGTGGAGGAGAGGACGATCAAAATGTCTTTACGAGCGAGGGGTGCTCCGGTCTACAATCCGCCAGATGGATTCATATAGAGACGCGGTCAAATCCAAGCGACCATTCCTTATTCTGTCGAAGGCATTTGGAGAAAAAGACGTCGTTATAGAAAAAACATACAAGCAGCTACAGTACAGCTATCCCTGATTTAGAAATTATCCCAATATGGCACAAAACTACGCAGCCAGCATCTTCGTTTGGCAAATATAAAAAGGCATTGTCCTCCTGTATCGTCTTCTGTCACATCCCACAAACCCGTGCGCGCACTGCAAACGCCGGCTGCGGTCAAAGGCAGGCTACTTCATCTCCTACAAAAAAGGAGGGTGTATATTTCGCTCTCGTCTCCCCCCGTTTTCCAGTGAAAGTTGTGTGTGCGCCTATGTGTGTGTGAGAGAGAGGGGGGAGAGCGAGGGGCCCGTGTGTAAAATGGCAGTGCATGAATCAGGTGACTCGGAGCGCGGTGCCATTGGGCCGCACTAGCCATGTCCTGGGAGGGGATCTTAAAGCCGAAGGATGCCCCCTTTTGATGGAAAGCAGCGAAAAGGAGAGAAAAGCAGCAGCTGGTTCACTGTGAGCCGAGATAGGCAACAGTGAGAGAGGGTTGTAATAGAGATATAGTGATAGCCTAATGTCAAATACTGTGTGGATGTGCTGTGTGGATGAAAGCAGACACCGGGGAACCTTTGAAGGAACATACACATGCCTTGTATTTGGGGGATGCCCTTGAACGTGTGGGGCTATAGTGGATAATGTCTGTTTTTTAAATGTAAGGCATATCTCTAACTTTACATTAATACAAATAAGGCTATTTCTTCTTTGGAAACACAGGGCATGCCAATAGCATATGAATTATATCACGGGTTTATATGCTTCCATGATCACACAATATTGTACAAATATTTGAAGTGTAGCCAGTTTTCCCACAATACTTAATGTCATAGTTAAATTAAGATATCAATATTGTGTCTACACTTGTATCTCCTCTGTTGATAAAGACTCATAAATAAAAGAATATCATCAAACTTCAAAGTCACTGTAGATTTACACATCCAGATCATCTAATCTGTATTATAATGTTTTATGTAGTGTGTACAGACCCATTCTCAACGCTTTATCATTTTGATGGTGATATTTTAAAGGTTATGTTACCAGACGTCCCTATTTACCAGGACAATCCCAGTTTTGAGCCCTGTGTTCCCCGTCCCAGCAGATTTATCCAAAACCACTGATTTGTTCCAGGTGACCACCAACCCACCAACAGTGAAGAGGGGAATATATTGTCATTTGTTTAGCTAAAATACAGAAAACCATGATTGAAAATGACCACAAGGCAAAAAATGCACCAACAGAAGTCCCTCAGATTATAAGTGATGCACATGTGAGTTGAGAATGGACAATGTTCGCGCTCTTTTCATGAGTTTATTTATACCAATCATCCCAACCCATGTGTGTCCCAGTTTTGATATTTGAAAATCTGGTCATCCTAATAAAGAAGCTCTGTGAAACATTTCCTTTGCAGAAAGATATGTTTAATGCCATACTGTGAAACATTCCAAAACAATAACTCCATGGAGTCAACCAGGACGGACAACTAAGCAGTAAAGTTACACACCTTTAAGTCTTACAGTATTATATTCTATTCTTATTCTAAACGTTTCACATATGGTGCCCCAGTCCTTGCATATTTTCATCTTATGTCATTTTGTGCTGATAACAGAAAACATTTCTCTGACAGACTACCTCAGACACATTAACAATAAGCACCAGATGTGCAGTTAGCTCCAAGGAACCATTTAAAACAATGCCTTATCCTCCTGCCCCTGTCCTCAGTGAAATTCTTAGCTGAGCACATCATAAACCCACTTTATATAATTAAATGTCCTCTGCAACCAGTAATTAGTTCATGTTAAATTAATATCTCCAACAAGATTAAAATTATAACTAGATTTTACCTGATAATTGTGCCACGCTGACTCTATGGACCTTAGAAAATTAATTAATCATACGTTCTAAAAATATTGGAAGACTGATGGTGCTAAAATGTAATACAGTCATATGAGTAACAAGCTGTGCAGTATTTGATCAGAAGAGGTCGGGAAGGGCATCTGACATAAAATTTATAAGCGTAGCACATTATATTACATATGACTTTTGCAGATGATGATTTGCTGATGTGACGCCTGAATGAAAAAGCGTAAATACCGTAATTTATTTTTATTTGTGCACAATAAAATAAAGCTTGTTTTTATGTTTCTATTTTATGAAATAGTTTTATCACTTTTTTAACCATTCATACATTCAAATTTGTCCTAATTTGGCCCTGGTTTTATCCCAGTTTAATTTGGTAGTAGATTTATTTTGATCCTGTTCTAGTCCTGGTCTTGTTCTGGTCAAGTCCGGGTTTATTTTTGGGTTTAGTTACAGCTTTGTCCCACTTTTGTGTCGTGTATCCTGGAAAGTCCTTAGTTATTTTCATGATCTAGACTTTAATCACTGGCGGCACGGTGGCTGAGTGGCGGCGGCACGGTGGCTGAGTGGCAACACTCAGGCCTCACAGCAAGAAGGTTGCGGGTTCGATCCCCGGGTCGCCCAGGCCTTTCTGTGTGGAGTTTGCATGTTCCTCCCCGTGTCTGGATGGGTTTCCTCCGGGTACTCCGGTTTCCCCCATCAACCCAAAACATGCCCGCACCCCTATGAACTAACATCAAGGACCATAATGTCCACCCTCCTGTGGGCTCACCACCTGCAGAGGGGTTCATAGGGGGGGTCAGGTGCTATGAGTATTGGGCAGCAAGCTGCCCTCGCGACCCAGCCGGATTAAGCGGGAGAAGATGGATGGATGGATGGACTTTAATCACAGCTAAAACTGATTTCATCTTGAATTTATAAATCCCTGGTCCCAATTCATTAATTAAGAGTAGAAAAAATGTGAAAATGCAAATAAAATGTAATATCTGGCTGGTATCTATCCTTCATTAAGCAACTTGCAAAATTATATTCAGTTCTAGACAGTGCATGTCGTTATCCAAAAATAACTAATGTATATAAAATTATATCTTCCATATTTTATTATCTTTTCCTTTGATCCCCTTGATAATTATGTATTCATAGCTTTTCAGAGCACGTAATGTAATGAACTTTCTTATAACATGCTCAACCCAATAGACTCTTCACATGATCTCTTTCTGTATTTTATTTAGTTCTTGTTGGCAGCAGCAACCATAACAAACATGTTCATTTAATCGATTCACAACACCCCTCTGTTTCAGATGACATTATATGCTCCAGTCCGAACCATGACTGATGCATAACATGTACATACAACGACTATAAATATTTTAAATAACTCTCGAAATTTAGCCTCATATGTGATCTTTTGAGACATTTGTATCACGTTTTTGCACTCCTCCGTGACTGCACTGAGATGTTAAAACCTTATAGTTCAAGATTAAATGCATTCACTGAATTATAAAGTTCACTTTCAAGTCTACAATTTCCTTAATTTCATCCAGGATCCTTACTCCATGTCCAGGATCTGGGGAAGACACATAAACACACAAATCAAATTCTGCATCAATCCTGCAGTTTTACAGTTTTTTTTAGTCTACCACATATCTATGGTTTTTATTTTAAAATATACTACAATACTTAACCTGGTAAATAGCAAGCATGAGTATTCAGATCTTTTTTTCAAAGTATGGTTAAGAGTTGTATGCATTTTGCTTTAGTATTACTTACCCCACCCCCATTTGCTGGTCTAATACTTGTCCTTATGAGGAAAAAAAAGGTTGGGACCATGTGGCTCAAATGTTATTTTACTGTATTTCCATCAGCTATTTTAATACTGTTTTGAGCTGTAGCTGAATCCCTGCTACTTTGGGCCTAAGGTGGGGCTATAATGTCTCACCTTTTGTGCTTAAGCCATAGGATATATTTCCAGTCAGAACAAGCTGCTTTTTGGCATAAATGTTGATTACATATGCTACACAAAAAAGACACATGGTTTAACACAATGCCAATAGCACCGCACAGTTTATACATTTCAATTTATTTCCCAGTCTTTTATGTACAGTGCACACAGTTTGAAAAGAGTTGCCGCTATAGTCCATGTTATAACACATCAAAGCGCGCCGTCAACACTGAAGCAGATGCATAATTTGAAACAGTGAATTTTAAACAGAGCCGGAGGCGGGATCAGGCCGTGTTACCACCTTCAATGGGACAGAGAGGAGTACACAGTTAAACTAATGCTGACAGGAGCAGGGCTGGATCAGGGTCAGACCAAAACCTGCATAATAAAGGATTACGCCAATACTTATGGTCAATGCAGAAAATTAAGTAAAATATATATAAGTTTAATACTACAATATCTTTACAGGAATAAAGATTTATCTGTAAAGGAAATATCAAAGCCCAGTGCATATCCAAAAATAAAGCTTAAATTAAAAACTGCACACAAAAAATGTCTACCATGTGACCAGATTAAATATAACTGGCTACACAAATGTTGTCTTTGCATAAGATCTGGTTAAGTTCTGGTTTGTCCTCTTTATGATGGCAGCCTCTATGCGTTTAGTGTAGTTCTAGTTAGTACTGGTTTATTGAGTTAGATCACATTTTCTACATCATAAGATTGAATTACTTTGATCCATTTCCTGATTTAATTCTGGTGCAGTGTTTTTGTTCTGATGGTTTAGTCCTTCAGTCCTTCTTTTGCCATGTCCTAGACTTGCATTAAACTCAGCATACCAGGTTTGGTATCACTTGAATTATCCATTTCTTTGTTCTTGCTTTGTGCTGAAATTTAAATGCCTAAAAGTGACAGAACATAAATTTGAAAAATATGTAAATAAGCAAAAATGTGTGCATGGTGTGCTTAAAGAAAGCAGTTTACTTTGTCTAATTAAAGTTGTGTACAAACTGCCTGAAGCTTTTATCTCTAATTGAAAAGTCTATTTAATGGAAACATCTCTTTAATTGTCCCAGTGCCATTATCTGAGCCACTCGTGTTTACTCCTCCACTGGACAAATGCTTCAATGAGCTCATCACTCCCCAGACACTAAACAGTATAAAATATGTTTTAACCTTCTGTATTTATTTTTTATACTCTACAACTATACGTGACAACTGTACACAAAATGCAGATTTTTGTAAAATCAGTTTGGAATATGATGTGTAAAAAGGCAGGCTTATCATGACTACTGTCCAACTAACCTAAAAGTATGGCTACTACACATCCTGTCTCTCTAGACACTTCAGCCAAGTGAATTGAATGTCCTCCCGACCTTACCTGTCCAGACATCAATCAGTTTTAATGTAACTTAGTTCTTCAAACCAGAAGTGCACGCTGTATTACAACTTTTACACCAAAACATTTTAATAATTCTGATGGTAGCTTGTTAAAACTGTAATTACCACCATATATACTGAAAAGACAAGATGACAGTTGCCGGTGAGCAAGGTTGAGCATTAAGACCTAAACACACGGTATCTTGAATAAGCCTCTCTAATATCTTGCAGATAGATGAGAATTTGGCACCCCTTGTGAGTTGGTAAGCAGGATTATAGCAACAGTGAATCTAGACTTCAGTTTTTACATATACTGTCTATTCAGTTCATTTCATAAGCATCAATTACATACGAATACAATGCTTAAAAGGAGAATCCAGAAGTACAACTCAGACCGTTATTTCCTCTTTCATAAATTTTACAGCTGTTAATTACTGGCTTGTGTTACAGAACCTAGCACCTACACTTACACTAGTTGATGCTATCAACTCAAAACATGCACTGTAGGTGTGAAAGTTGTGTGAGTGAGTGTTGGTGGTGGTCGGAGGGACCGTTGGCGCTGCTTGGCTTGGCAGCCGCGCCTCCGTCAGTCTGCCCCAGGGCAACTGTGGCTACAACAGTAGTTTACCACCACCGGGTATGAAGTGAATGAAGAATACTCTGTAAAATGCTGTGTAAAGCACTTTGGGGACATGTGTCTGTGTAAAGCGCTATATAAATAAACCTTACCTTACATTACCTTACTGTGTCGCATCATTTACCACAATCAATGACCTGAAAGGCTAAAAGTCCTGGAATTATCTTATCAGTAAATGCACAATAAAGGTCCTTACAAGTGCGATTTCACACTTTCACTCATTAACAATAGTAAATCCAGCAGCAGCAGTTTAATGTCCAAGCTTACAGAACACAATAACAGGCCTTCAAGGAACTTTCTGTAACTGTAAAAAGTCTTGAGCCATTATATTATGTGCTGTTTGTGCATGTGAAACCCTGACCCAGTACTTGGTCTAATTCTTGATAACGGCGTTGATGAGATATAATTGAGGAGAGAAAGTAGGACGTTTGAGCAGGATGTTTGCTCTGAGTGTGAAGAGGATTTAAATGATTAACACAGAGCCTCAGATGCAGCAGATCAAACAGATAATAACACAGAAATACACTCACACATTTACACTGTTTCTCTTCATTAGAGATACAACAGTGATCCGAATGTGATGAAGGAGGCTGTGGAGAGAAGTGCATAGACTATACGCAATTCAAAATCAGGATTCAGCTTTTAAACACAGCCAAGAGCAATAACATTTTGAGAGAAAACTGAAATACGAGCTTCTTTATTTACCACATGCAGTATATGGAATAGAAAGCAGGGAGACAGATTTACAAATGGCACGATATAAAACTTTAGTGCTTTGATAATTGTTAGAAGAAACATCACAATTTTACAGTTATTCAAAACTATTGACACTAAGTGTGAAGTGGAGTGAAATCCTTCATTTTCATTAATTCCCATTGTCTTATACTTTCCCAGTCCTCAAGTGTGTGACCAGCTATTATCAAATCATAAAAGAGATAAACAGCCAGATAAACAAAGAAAAATACATTTGGGAATACTCTTTTGGATTGTTGATTAAACTGGAATTACTTTTCTGCTTCTAAAATTGCCACAAGTGTGATATTGTAGTTCATACGATGAGATGAATAATCACAATTACTGATTAACTGAATATTCCTGACATCCCTATTTGCCTAAAACATGCACACCACACAAACCTGCCACATTGGTCATCCATCTATAATTCAAGATCTGCTGGGTTCCTGGTGCTGCACTGCTCTTGACAGGTTGTCCAAGAGACACTGAAGGATGGTCAAAGGCAAAGGACAAATTTCCATACCGTATACTGTCAGAACAGGGACAGCCATGCATATGTGCATATGTTCATCAGCCGAGTCACATGGCAACGCTGAAGCCATATATTTTCAGAGTTGTTCATTGTGTTGATCTTTATGGTGTTTTTATTGCAAAAAACAAAAACATGAGTAATATGTTTAGCATGTATGTTTTCATCACCTGTTTTTCTCCATGGTCATAAGTTTAAGGCTACACGATACTAATAACATCAGAAGATCTACATAGTGCACCATTATAAAATGTGCTTTACCTGAATACTAATTTCAAACCAATGATTTGCAATTTACAATTTGGCACCAAAATATTTTTAAACATGCTGCATGTATACTGGAATGAACAACAGTTCTAAAAAAAATAATGATTTAATTAATTAAAAAGCTCACTTAAAACCCCCCTTGAACAAAGTGCTGTCACGACACAGGATGTTTCAGCTTTACTGTCCTTCATCTCCAAAGACAAGCAGCTCCTCTTGGCCTGGTCATGTGACACTGCAAGTCACATGATTGGTCAGCACTTGGGGCAGAAGAGCAGAGGGGCTCACCACTTGGGGCAGGAGGGGCAGTTGAGGTTGAAGTGGTCCCGGTGGCTGTGGCTGTACCCAGACAGGATCAGAGACGTGGGTTCTCTCTCCAAAGCAGGGTTCTCCTCATTACTCAAGATGTGCTCTACCAGACAATTAGCAGCCTCCTCGATATTTGTATTCTCCTGTGGAGCAAAAGAAGAAAAAATACTTAAAACTAGTACTAAACTCTGTACTAATCCTGGACTATATCAGGACTAGAACAGAACCAAGCCAAGTCTACATCGGGACTTAACTGGACTAAACCAGGCCTTGTGTAAACGCACCAAGTATTACATGATGACCAAGTTGCAAGATGTTTTGACTATTATAACTGGGTAAAAATTAACTCATATCACATAAACCTGCTAAATTTTAAAGAATTTTATGGGAAAGAGCGCCTCCCACAGGATGAAATGTAATTATTTATTTTTTGAAAGGATTAAAAAGATAAGATTATTCTAAATTATTGGTATCTTCCTAGGCCTAGGCTGAAATACAATACTCCTGCTCAATGCAAATTTATGTATGTAATATAAACAGGTGACCTTATTATTAAACAAATGGCACTAACCTTTAAAATATAATACCATTTGTTCATTTTGACTTCCGGCCAGCGAGGCTTTTATTGTTAGCTTGTCTGACTCTCTCCTCAGTGTGAAACTCATTAGAAAGTCTCTGAGTTCATTCACACGGAGCTGAGAATTTCCACTGCCCAACCTCAGACACAACCCTTAGAAACCCTGTAAATGTCATGCACTCTACATAGAGACACTGAATAGCTAATTATGAACAATGAAAGCAGGTTTACAAAGTCCTAAGAATGTTATGATCAGTGTTTAAAATGTAACTGTGAGAATTGAGCTATTCTTTTGAAAGTTGTCACAGTAAGTCCATGTGCAGAAGAGGCAGCGTATGTATTTAGGGGTGGACAATACTGACAAAAATTCTTTATTTTTTGGGCTCCTCTATGACATTATTCAGACAATATTATGGCAGTCCATCAGAAATGTGCTAAAAAGTGCCTGTAAATGTGCAGTTATCATTTTACAAGTTTAAATAATTTTAGTTAGATAATAGACAATATCCAGATTTGACATACCTATTGAACAACAATTGTAGAGATTTAAGGCATCTTAAATCTCATCTGCATTTTGGTACTAAATAGTCAGAATAACTAAGACAATATAATGTAATTTTCAACAAACACATTTGTAGTTAACTTAAACCACTTAATACCATGTCATCTTACTGATATAAATAGTACAGTTTATAGTACAGTACAATTTACAAATGGAGTGCAACAGTGACCGCCCTTCCCATGGTTCAGGAACAAAATTTCCCATTCATTCTTCTCAGAGACTTTTCCAAGAAAAAAAAAACTGTTTATTAAAAGTTCAAAAGCTTGGCTCAGGAATATTCAGCTATGTGGTAACTAAGGACCACAAGACCTATAATTTTATTTACAATCTGTTTCTGAAACTTTATAAGCCACAATGTTATTAAAATATTGCAAGGAATCTTGTGTTTTAAATTACCTTTTTGGACTAAAAATATTATGGATACTAGTTCCCACAAAGCTGATGATGCTTTTCAGCTCTTAATATTGTTTTTTTTTTCTTTTTAAATAATTTTTTTAAAGATTTTACCAGAACTGGCTGTCACTGAGCACTGAAACTACTTACTAATGGACCTCCCATTAGTAAGTAGTTTCAGTGCTAGTTTCTGGGTCTCTTTTTTTACCCTACATTGCTTATTTGTCAACATTGTACCTTTGCTGAAGTCTCAAACCAAGCCACAAATCCATTCTCTCTGCAGAAGGCATCCAGTTTGGGGCTATGAGATGCGAGTTGATCCGATTTATTGGCCAAGAGCACCGCTGGGACTGGTCTGCCGTGGTTCAGAGTCACCTACAAACCACAGAATAAATCACATCAGACTTAGAAGATGCTAAAGACAGCTACAAGTGCATTAACTGTGTGAAAAACAATGCCTTGAGTAAATAGGCTGCCTCTTGTTGTCTAATAAAACCACAAGAAATACCGCTCTGCTCCAAATTTGCTTCTAGCTACAAAAAGGCTTTTACTTTGCTCAGATTAGCTCGCTCACAAATCTACTCACCGCGTTTATTGTTCTTTGGCTTACAGCAGCCCAGAGACTTCATAAAAAGCCCTTAAAATAGACACGTTTTCATTCAAGTTGTCACAAATGCACGGCTGCACAAAAAACTAGCACTACAGAATTATTTATCTTAGTGAAAAGGGCGACTTGTAAAATGTCATTACAGACTTTGAAAGCGTGTTTTGTCCTGTATTTCTGTAGCAGTAAATGTGGCTACATAGGACTGATTGTAGATATATCTCTTTACATGGGAAGGGCACTATCTGTGGTTTGCAGACATGTGAGGTTCTCTATGGACTACAAAGCAGCGGGACTCTGAAATGAAATCTAATGTGTTATATGATGTCAACAAGGTAATAAAATAATGCAATATGTTCCCGACAGGTGCTGGGCAATACATACCAGTGTTTCTTTTAGATCACAGGTGTCAAACATGCGGCCCGGGGGCCAGATCCGGCCCTCCAAGACCTTTAATCTGGCCCTCGGCTGATTTTCTATTAAGATATTAAAAATTTTCAGATTTTTCTGGTAATTTTCTGAGCATCTTAGCATAGCAGCATCTCCAGTGCTTCTGTGCGTGGCGCCTCCACCAGACAAATGAAGACTCGCCTCTTTCCAAACGCTCTTAAAGGACAATCGTTTTGACTGTTGACCGTGACCCTCATCAGCAAAATGTCAAAAATAAGAAATGTGGAGCTGAGTGCAGGATTTTCCCAGAAAAATTGACTAATTCTTATTTGTTCATGGAGGTGAATGGGAAACCTGCACGCTTGGTGTGTTTGCAACAAGTGGCTCAAGGAATATGATCTTAAACGCCACTACGAGACACTGCGAAAAATACACTAACTTGAACGGAGAAGACAGAAGATAAACAAATTCTTGCTGAAACTGAAGAAACAGACGTCTGTTTTCACCCGGAGCCAAGAGGTTCGTGATGCTACTGTGAAAGCAACCTAACCTAGCATATTATAATATTTTGTAAAATAAAATAAAATAAAAAAGATTTCTGTAATAGATTTGCATTTCTCTGCACAAATATTTGGACTTATTGCTATTTTTGGGGTATATATGCCATGAGTTTTCTGATCCGGCCCCTTTGGGATCAAAGTTGGTTGTATACGGCCCCCGGACCAAAATGAGTTTGACACCCCTGTTTTAGATGGAAATGTCTAAACAGGAAACAAAATCATTTCATCATCATTTTTATTTGTTGTATGTACAGTAGATTTTCACAGCATATCAATCTATTTAAACAAGACAGTTGGCCTGACATTTTCACATACTCACAAACATACACACACATACATTAAAACTGGGACTACAGTATGACTAAACATGGATCTAAATCTGGACTTAAACCATTGCTAAACCAGGGCTAAACTGGGTTCAAACCAGGACAAGTGTGAATGTACCCTTTTGCCTAAAATTCTTCATTTACTCCCCATACTTTGTACCGTAACCATACTGAAGTAAAACTATGTAGAATGTCTCTCTAACCACCACCAATCATACACACACACACCATTCATAGGTTGGTGAGTCAAATGTCTTGCTCAAGGACATAAAAATGAGTAAATAATGTCTAACTACCGTATTTTTCAGACTATAAGTTGCTAGATACCAAGATGGCGCCGCGGACGGTTGCCCTGGTGCTTCGGAGAGTCGTCCTTGTCTTGTTTTTGTGCGTAATTTGTGTTTTTGGTCAGTTGCATGTTTAGTGTTTGTTTTGCATGTTTAGCGTTTGTCTAAATTCCACTCCAAGTACCGCAGCAATTTCCTAATGTTGTGAACCTGTTCAGTCATATGGCAATAAAACCTTTCTGGCTTTTTTTCAGGGTTTGGGTGGTTCCTGCGACTTATACTCTGGTGTGACTTATAATTACATTTTTCACACTCACAGTCCATAGACCAAATATATGAATCCTATATATAAATCAAACATGAGAAAAACAAATCGTTATCCATTTTTTCATTTTAGTTTTAGAGACAAATAATAAAGTTTTTTCGTTTTCTTATTTTTGGTTCTATATTGAGAAACACACGAATGAATGATACACAGATTCTTCTCTGTTGGGTTGTTTTTATTACTATAACGTCTATAATGTGCCTTTCAAGATGAGATGTTGGTTCTTGGTCTCTGATATTATAAAATAAATGTCCCCCAAAAGGTGCGACTTATATATGTTTTTTCTTCTTCATTGTGCATTTTTTGCGTGGTGCGACTTATAGTCTGAAAAATACGGTACTTATATTGTGCTTTTTGCAGTTGGCTGTGTTTATCATTCACCAACAAGCGCAAACCTAATACAGGCAAGGTGAGTGAGGGGTTTTGCTCAAGGACACAACAACCGCATCAATTCCCATAGCAAAAATCTGACCATCACTTTTTGGTGTGTGTCTCTATCTTCTGAATTAAGTGTACAAAGTCTCCCACACTAAACTGAGGTATTAAGTAGTAACTTAACTCTCTGCTGCCTCTAATGGGAAAAACTATTGGATTCATGTTTTATTATTGTTACACAGAAGTAGCAAACATAACATTGCAAGCACCAAAGCAATATGTGACCTATCCTTTTACTGTCTAACCCTGAAAATGTGAAAACATTTCTCTTGGTAAATTGTAAAAAGCACAAACCCATTTTCTTGTATCTCGGCAGAGCAAATATGTGACAGATGCAGCCTCTTTGTCCTAAATAAAAGCGTCAATGGCATTTCAGGCAAATGTTTGGTCAGTCATGATGGCACACTGCTTTGTTCTTTGACATTTAAAACACAAAAGGTATGAAAATATGTCTCTTGTATTCTGTGCAGTGAATACCTTGGCCTTCACCTCCAAAAATGTTTCACTTTGTTATCTGCAACGTCAGTGGTTTGTAACTGCTTTTTGGAGCTAGCATTTTGAAACTCCAGTTGTACGAACATTCAACATAGTACGCCAATATTCGGTTTCTTTACAGAGGGCTCTATTTTCTAAAAGCCCAGAAAGTAATTCCACTTGCAGCCTACAATAGGACCTCAGCCTGTTTGTTAACTACTGATTTTCAGTGCAGTGCATCCTTTTTTTGATGAGTTTAAGGGTGAATTCACACTTGCACGGTCTAAGTCAAAATTGGGACTAAACTAAACCAGGGCTAGAAAAGGATCACACCAGGTGTACTCAGGACTAAACAGGGTTCAAATCAGAACAAAGCACAACAGGGGACAGTTTGAACAAGCGTAAAGTTATAATGTACTTTTTGGCACTTATAAAAACTAAAACTAATTTCAGTGAGTTTAAGTTGTGCTGACGGAGCAAAGCAAATCAACTATGTGCCACTGGTGTTCCACGTGGATATGTCCAGTAATTGCAAAGATCCTAAAGTTAAACTGTGTGAAAACATCTGTAATATGGTGCAAATTCTTAATTACTTTTTAAAATGCTGTGACGTCAGATGAACATGGCAGATATACTTTGAGTGCACGGCTTCAACTTACAATAAATTGCTAATAATCTATTAATTATTCTTTCGATTAATCAGTTAGTTGTTTAGGTTGAGATTTTTTTTTTTTTAATTGACCCAGCTTAAGTTAAAGTATCGCTTGAGGACACCTTGAGCTTCCGGCTCCTGCTGACCCGGGCTCCCATTGACTTACATTAGAATACTGTGGCTCCTCTCTCTGTAACTGCT
The DNA here is from genome assembly GCA_034769755.1 of Odontamblyopus lacepedii. NCBI lineage: Eukaryota > Metazoa > Chordata > Actinopteri > Gobiiformes > Gobiidae > Odontamblyopus > Odontamblyopus lacepedii. The sequence continues at coordinate 25,534,155 of CM068352.1, forward strand.
GCACTGAGCCTCGTCATTTTGGTCTTAAAATGTTTGTATTAACCCGCTCTACATGATCCTGGTGGGTTTTTTTGGCTAATTTGTCCATCAAAAAAAAAAAAAATTCATAACATAGAGCCTGGCCCTGAATTCGCTCCTGTAACCAAGCCGAACACTGCGGGTGACGTCGTACTCACTTAGTCCACTTCTTTATACAGTCTATGGGATCGTCAGCTAATTGAGTAATCGACTGGCTGCGAATTTGTTTCAAGTCTATGTGTCTTCTTACTTTGGAGTCCAGATCGTCCTTCCACTTGAGCACGGTCTCAAATGTAGAAGCTCGTGTGACGTCAAACACCACCAGCGCCCCCACGGCCTCTCTGTAGTAAACTCTGGTCATGTTCCCATAGCGCTCCTGTCCTGCAAAGCACGCACACGTCACTCCAAAGCAAAACTAATGAGAATAGAACATAAAACTAGGCACTGTAAATCATGCATTAAACCAGTGTGCAGCTCTGAACAGAACATTTGTGAGGAGAAAGTGAAATCATGTGACTGGAAACGGGAGCATGGGACATCAGCATTCCTCCAGCTCCTCGGTGGAGACAAGATAACCCTCGGTATGATGCAGATCTGACATAGACCTTTCTTTAACTATGTTTGAAGTGTGATCATGTTTCCTCATCACAAACATACCTGGAGTTATGTTTGGTTTCATTCACACATATTTAACACATAAACCCTGCATATTTAAGATGAGTTCTTCTCTCAAACTCAAAACACTCCACAAGTCTATCCATTTGTATGATTTCAACCTGGAAATTGCCAATCTCTTCTCGACTAACCAAAAAGGTAAAATGCAGCTGTTAACTTGAAAATTACAGCTTCATAACATCACAAGAGCATTTTGAGCTTTGGTGATGTAGACAAACTATGCATAAAGGGTTACTCAGACATGTGTGAAAGATAGATAGATTTATAGATAGTAGGGGTGTAACAATATCCAAGTCACGATACGCTATTGTCACCGTATGAACCTCATGGTACAATATTTATTGCGATATCGTGGAAAAGCTCACGATCTGGTGGGGAGACTCACGATATTACGATATTATACATAATACCAAGACTGACATTCTAAAATGCTTTGACCAGTCATTTGGTACAACGTTTATTGTCATTAGGGATGGAATGATATCCAAATCTCTCTCTATCATATTTTCACCATAAACATCTCACTGTACGATATTTATTGCAGTATTTTGTGGAGGCTCCCAGAACTGTGAATCTGCTCCTTTTTCCTCCTTTGCCTTCACAAGACTTAATCGAAAGAATTAACATTTAAAAGTGCTTAGAACAGTTATTTCTTCATGTAGTCTGCACTGAAACAGAGCAAAGGATCATGGTCTATGTAGTTCCCTCTGTTTTTTAAGCCATTTCTGCATCATAACTTTTCATTTAAGCAAAGAGCCTTGTGATTCAATATATTGTGATGGTCCACGATATTATTGTGAGACTGCTGACGATATGATACCACCATATTTTGGTTACTGTTATATCTCTAGTCGATAGATTTAGATAGATTTTGGGGAGGTAACAACATTCTAACATGGCTTAAAGCTCAGAAGAGTCAAATTTACGCAGTATAGGTCCTTTAATGTTGCCATATTAGTTCAATGAGTAATGAGCCTGAAGAGGTACTAAATGTAAAATTTGGAGGGTCCACAAGGCAAAGCAATAACATTTCTATGGACACAGACAGGGTCCATAGAAATGTTATTGCTTTGCCTTGAATGTGGCATTAAACCTGTCCATTTTGCATTTATTAAACTGCAGGGGTTTTGCTTCAAATATTCTAACTATGAACAGGGCAGCCTCTCCACAGATCTGAACTGAAACTTTGCCAGAGTTGCCACCTGCTTGACTAACCAAGATCATATGCACTCTTTCACACAAAATAATTAGATTAAAACGGACATAAAATAAAATCAAAGGCTACTAATTCACTTGATTACTTATCCATACACATCTTAAGTGACCTGCTGCGCTTATTTGGTCTCTCAGAGCTCTCCCGGTGTATTACTGTTAAAATAGTAGCCAAACTATTAGTATTAAGCCTGCCTATTATCAGCCTCTCTTGAGCTTTCTGCACAGACCTGCTATATCCCAGAGCTGCAGCCGGACCACTGTGTTGTTGTCCCAGTGAATCACTTTGAGAGCGAAGTCGACTCCGATAGTGGCGCGGTAGTGCTGGGAGAAGATCTGGTGCACGTAGCGCTTTATGATGGACGTCTTACCCACTCCGAGGTCCCCAATCACCAGCACTTTAAATAGAAGCTCCTGCTGCATGGCCACGGCCAGGAGCCACACAACCCCGCGTTAAAGAGGAGGAAAAGTCATGAATTAAATAACAATAGACTAGGCTATAAACACATTCTGGGTTAGGATGGTATAAGTCTACAAAACTCCTACAAAATACGTGTCCAGAACATAACCAAATGGCCGATACAAAAATTTTACACTGATTGAAAAATGAAAGGGGCTGTTAATATGCAAAGTTGAAGTCCACAGTCCAGTGAGGGTCTGAAACGAGAGTTTAAGTGAACTCATGTGAGCGGGGCCAATAAACGGTGCTGCGTTCTGGGACTGTGCGTAAAAAATACTCATCACATGGGACTTTTTTTAAATTGCGGGGTTAGAGAAATGCTAGTCTACAATATAGTGTATTAATAATCTCCTTTCAATGTTATATTGAGATGTAAAGAGGCATGGGTTACACTTTAGGACCATTTTCATGACTTTGGAAAGAAAGTGGGTCTAATTATATTTTCTCCCAAGCAGCCTATAGTCTATGCACAACATGTTTATCTTTTGTGCTTTTTTCCCCCCTATTGGCTCGTCTATTTCTTTGTGTCCTCTTATATGTGCTGTCAGCATGAAATATATACTAACTTGCATTTGAACGCATCCTGTAACGGTGCTGATGAGGGGAAATTGGCATTTTTAGTCAGTGCTTCTCACAGTGTAAAATCAATGGGGCCATGCAGACTATAGGCTTAGGTTTGTCTTTTGCCCCGTTGTTTATTGTACATTAAAATCTTACAGTAGCTCATGACTGGTGAAGGAATCCTACCCATAGACTTTATATATACGGTCTATGATTCTACCACACATTTGCGAATAATAGACTATTATTGTACTACTTGTAGTTTTAAACATGAACGTAAGGGGGCGTTGTCCGTCTACAAAAGCAGCGAGAGGAGCCTGTGCACATGATCACGAATCATCTGCGTTACAAAAATGTCCAGTAGGTCTTTGTGAGCCGCAGATAGTTTTAGATAATTAACAAATAATTTAACAAGCAATTCTGACTAGGTTATAATTTAAAAGATTTTGAGCAGAGTACTCGGTGTTTATTTGTTTTATGTAATTAAAATTGGTAATGGAACTGTCAGTTCCAATACAAAACAATTAATTACAGATGCATTTTTTTCATTTCAGTTTTCAGATAAATTATGGAGGTTGGGTGACCAATTCAAACAAGTTGCACAACATGTTTGCCCATGAAGTCTCAAAGTAAAGCTGCCGGTAACTAACACTAAGAAGTTTTGCCTCAGATTCCCTAAAACAAATAAACTCTGGACTGTTGTAAGGATGAATTGCCATTTTATTTATTTAAAAAAAACATTGAAAATACAATTCATTTTTACATGACAGCCATATTTACAAGATATAAAACAGACAGAAGTACTTAAATTGCTGCTTATGCCACAGCATAGAGGGGGTGATATAGCATTGAATATGAACAAGGCACAAGGGCAGGACTCAAGTTACTTTTTAGATACAAATCCAGCTAATTTTGTAGACAGCTCAAAACTAGCCATTTCTCCAAAGTCTGACCCTGCCCAAGGCCTAAAGTAAGTAAGATATAGTTATTTAGGCACAGTTTCCAAAAAATATGTCTGTAACAGTGGATGGATTATAATTCTGCCTCAGAATAAGTAGACATTTGCACTTACAGCAGCGATATGTCTATTTAAGAGAAATGAATGTACAAAAGCCAAATCATGAAGTTATAATTTACAATACAAAAAATACAGTTAAACACTAATACTGTACAGGCTAAAATTACTTCAATAAAGCCACAAAAGCTATGAAGAATATTTCATTTTCTCCCGGCAATGGGACAAAATGTTACAAAAATAAAATAAAAAAATTACAAGAATTTAGAGACTGGATTTCGCAGTCATTTATGTTTTGGGAAAAAAAATTCCAAAACATGTTCATTTGGTCAGAGAAAAATCACAAAAATACAATTATTTCATTAAAGTTCATTACAGTTCAAAGCACTAATATGCAACATAAAGTACATGTCTAGTGATTGATAAGCAAAGAAAAGCTAGTCCCAAAAATATTATGAACATTTAAATATTAACAATTCTAACAGAGGAAGAGTAAATGTACTAATAAAAATATTGTATTGAGAGCTCAACAGACGAAGCTGCCAGAGACACGTTTCCATTGAAACTAAAGACGTTTGTGAAAAGATATATCCTCTCATAAGAAGAAAATACAGTAGAAGACAAAACTATATTAGTTCAACTGTAGATGCAGATTCCATTTCATTTCTGATAGAAAAAATGTATAAAAGTTTAATTCAGATTGTGATTTTGTACGTATAAGTGCAAATCTCAAGTCTTGTCAGATCTGTGGATATTTGGGGATCAACCAAAACAAATGAATAAACAGAATAAATTACACTGCAGTAGATCTACACAGACAATTATAAATAACTTTCATTTTGATAGAGTCACTTCTTAAAAGTCTTCAAGTTTTGACATTGCTAACAGATATCTATAGCACATTTAACAATATAAAATGCAGGATTTATTTTAAACATACTTGGCCTTATGCCCTGTTTGCGTTGACTGACCTCAGGCTGACGTTATACCAAGTTCGCAGTGTTTTTTTTCAGTGAGCTGTGATTGGCTGAAAGCCACACACCCACAAATAGCCTTCATTTGTAAACAAAAGAGTAAAATGGTGAAATGATGTAGAGGCCATTGACTTAACATTGTACGTGAAAGCTCCAATGTTGGGTCAAGGTCTATGAATTAGGAAAGTTAAATAAACTTTGAGAGTCTTACTTTGTTTAAAATACATAAATAGAAAGAGTTTATCAACAAATTAAGGCAGTGGTGAAGTATTATTGAACTTAATGTTCAAAGTAATATTGAACATGCAATTACCGGTAAATCATTTAGTACCCACTGCTAGGGGAAAAGATAATAAATAGATAGTTAAACATATTTAAGGGATTTCAAAGTAAAAAAGGCTTACAATCCAGCATGTTATACCTTTAAATGCTCTTTACAACTCAGTGAAACATGTTAGGTTTACTGGTACATAAATAAAGGCCACATTTTTCAGTATGCGCCCAAATTCCAATTATTACAATAGTTATGATATTAAAAAGCAGCTAATGCATGTAGTGGACGGCTGTTTGGTGGGAGTGAACGGTTACAGAGCCAAAATGACGCCAAGAAGTGCCACTGACCCGGACAAACTGACTGTAAACAATGCGTTTTTAGCACTACCCTGTTTTTTACACATATTTTAACGGGCTGTAACAGTAAGCGCACAAGCCTAAAGCACACATACACACGCAGTTAAATTCAAGTGTCCTAACAGGCAGAAATCTCCCTGGTTCAGTGGTTCTCAAACTGTATCTACATTTAGTTCTTGTTTAGACCTGGTTTAGTTTAAATTTACTTTTCTTTGGTCCTGGTTTACTTGGTTCTGACTTAGGTTCTGGGCTTGGGTTAGCCCATTTCAGACAATTTTTGTAATTCCAACAATTTTTACTTGATGTGAAAAGTCTGAGAACCACTGGTCTAGCCTGATAGCAGCACGTACATGTAGATTGCTGATAATATGTAACATTGTTCCAGTCGTAAGCAGTGAATGGTAATGTCTTGTTAGTGAAGTCCATTGTTCGTTTATTAGCGGTAGGTCATCATATAATCTGAATCCACATGGACCGCAACACCACCCATGGCCATTTTGAGCCTCACGTCTGAGAGAGGTATAAACTGTGCACAGGGCATTTTAGACTTTGCTAAAATGACGCCCGGGTTATGATTTGAGTCCACAGTGTCATGCTGTGTTAACCCCTTCTACATCGCTGTCCTCTGGGGCCCCAATGTAGACGGGGGTCTTGGTTTGGGCCAGTTCGTATTTGCGCGGAGAGGCCTGACTTGACGCTTCGCTGCTGTTCTTGATGCCGTAGAAGAAGTAGATTGCAAAACCTGGAGATGGAAAATTTATATAAAAATCAACTCAATCAATATAACTGCATTTAAAGGAAGGATGATCTGATATGGATTTTATTTTAGCTGTTATAATGTTATTTAGCTTGTCATAATTTATTCATCTGCTTTCCCCTGTCTGATTTGTTTAAATTTTCAGACTGTTTTGCATTTTTACTAGTTATAAAAATATATTTCTTTCTTGAAAAGCTATTTTTGTATTGACAGAGCCGGTTTACAGTAGACGTGATTATGGCAAATTCCTAAAAGCAATGTAACAATAAATGTTTCTTACCGATGGCCATCCAAACAGTGAACCGCAGCCACGTTCCCATGTCAAGCTGCATCATGAGATAGATGTTTACAAAGACGCTGAACAGAGGGAGCCAGGGTAGGAGAGGGACCTGCAAGACAATACAGAAAATCCATAAAATACCACATAAAACATGATACTGTGGTAGTGTATGAGCGTGATAATAATAGGGTTGGTTTTGATTGGAGAAAAACATGGAAATAGCCATGAGTTTATTTAATAAGCCACTTAAAATTTGTTTATTGAATTAGATTTGATCATTGGCATTACCGAGCACTGCTCCCATGTGGTTTTGGATTGGTCATTTTAAATAATTCAATTGTAACGACCCTCAGCTAATACCACACAGAGACAATAAGATACTGAACCAGAGTCAGCTGAATTAGTTGATGCAAAGAGTTCTCAGATCATGGAATATTTCTGTTTTAATTATCACCACTAATTGCTTCTGTAATGACTTAATATTTACCTTGAAAGTGAGTGCTTCTTTGCTCTGTGGCTGTCGGCAGATGATGATGAAGCAGAGAACACACAGCACAGCCAAAAGAATGACAGGCGCCAACACCCTGGGCTCAACACTCAACAACGCGCTTGGGAAATTAGCCAGCAACACGCACAGCACTGTGATGAAAATGGCTGCAAAAATAAAAACATACAAGTCAATCAATCATTACTTACTTGTTATTATAACACATCCAACAAGCTAAGACTGGACAAAACCAAACTCACCAAAACAGTTTATTTCATATATTCCTGATTTTTTAGCATTTGGATCTTTAGTAGTATTTAGTATTTAAACTGCTTTTAGTATTTATTTTACAAGACTGTATTGTTTTCTTGTTAAGCATAAAAAAGCATTGTTTCCCCGGAAATGCAAATTAATTTCCTTACATAATTAGAAGCAGTAAATTCAACCCAAGTAATTATTACATGTTTTTTTTAATCATCGTAATTATTATTATTATCATAAATTTGTGTAACATTTTGCACAAATAAATGGCCTAAAATATGTGAAAACAAAATGAATAATAGGAAGTCACAAAAAATACAAAAAGTGTCAGACTCACAGACAATAGCAGTGGTGCAGTAAACAATGTTTCCAGAGATATGTGTTGGGTTTTTGGAGCTTGGGACAAACAGCAGTTTGAAGGTGAATGCCTCTTTGAGCGGCCTCTCGTCGGCTTCGTCTGTGCCGTACTCATCGCTGCTGTCGCCCCCGGTCACCGCCACCTTCTCCCCTCCCACCATCTCCACCAGCTTCTCCATCTGACTGGGCGAGTTCAGTGTACCCGGCTGGTACCTGCAGGGCACAAATATCAAACGTTTATTTTTATTTGCCCTTTTATTAAACAAGAAAATCACACTGAAATGTGGAATGGAGTCCTGGCACCAGAAGGGCCATGTTTTGGAGGTAGAAAGAAGAAAAAATACATCAAAAGAATACAAAAAACATTTGGAAAAATCTAGAAATAAATGAAGCTTTAAGTATAATCTTTCAGAAAAGATGAGACGTGATTATGTTTTGTGTGATACTTCAACCTTAATCCCAAAATTTCGTCTGACATAGTTGAAAACGTTTCTGTTGCATTGCAATGTTAACATCTGAATATATTTATCAGAATACCTCACACAAAATATCTAGAATATTTTTGTCAATGTTGGCCCCTACTACCATGACCAAGTAAATTCCCTTGTGGACCAATTAGAGTGTAATTTACAAAGCAGCTATTTTTATCTTGAGTCGCTAACATGTTAAAGTTCAGTTCAGTTGCTAATTGTACGCAGATATAGAGTAACATAACACGTCTTACCTGAGGATAAGGACACAGATGGCAACCAAAGAATAAGCCAAAAGAGTCCCAATGGACATGAGGTCGACCAGGGCAGCCAAGTCAAACAGGAAGGCCATCAAAGCTAGAAGGGAGAAATAGATTTAGGATTTATTGTTGTATTAGCAATGTGACACACAGTAATCAGATTTTCAATGCATTTATTCTGTTGTCTTAATCTACATTTATTGTAATTAATCTTAATCCTGTGGGTTATTGTTCCTTTGTGTGTCCTGGGACATTAAGATAAATGTGGCAGTACATACTTGTCCAATCCAAAACAAACTATACTGTTGACTATTGAACATAACACTCTTTGTGAAAGGAGGTGAACAGATTAATTCAAACAAGATGAATCCCTGTCTAACTTTACCTGCAATGACACCAGAGACGATGGTGGCCAGCAGAGGAGTCTTGGTCCTCGGGTTCATTCGGGACAGGGACCGGAACAGCAGACCATCCTCGGCCATGGCGTAGATCACACGAGGCATGGGGAACATGGACCCCAGCAGACTGCAGACAGAAGAGTGGGATTACAGTATAAGTATACATATTAAGTATACTCATGATAACGACACAATACGCAATACATTCAACCTGTTGAGCTGTTTTTATCCATCGATCTAAGGATGTCAAGAGATTAATTTATATCACAATAAATTATAATTATAGATGCGACTAGATATGACAGTAGAATAATTTCACAGGCAACAATATTTGGTCTATTTTATCTTAACCCGAAAATGTGTTCTTTCACTATTATCTGATGCATAATCCTCAACAAAATGTAACAATATTGTCATTTGGCCAATAATATTATAGTAGAATGATTCTTCTCTCACATATCCTCAATTCCTGGATCCTCACCTTGTGGATAGGGCACAGAGGGACCCCACGGACACGATGTACCGGGCCGGGGACCATCCCACGTAGGAAAAGGCTTCAGGGAGAGGGCTCTGAGTGTTGAGCTGGAAGTACGGCATCATGAGGGTCAGAGCAGCCGAAACACCAAAATACGCAATGAAACAGATGAGCAGAGCAGCTACGATGCCAATAGGGATGGAACGCATTGGGTTCTTGGCCTCTTCACCTGAGGAGGAACATAAAATAAAATATTTGAGCTGAATCTATCAAATCATTACTATTAGATTTTAATAGTCGACTTGTTCATGCATTCTTATTTCTACTAAATATAATAAGGGCTAGTAAGGCCGGTTATGTTAAGCAATATAATATATAATTGGTGGTAGCAGCTGAGGTCAATAATCAGCCAAGAATAAATATTTGATAAATCCAAGTGTATTAATGTATCATTTTTCATTTCATATTATAAACACTAATATCCTGTTTCTGATTAATTACATTTCAAATTCAAATAATGAGTGTGTTTATTTTGTAGTAATAATAACAGTGTGCAAATATTATCAAATCAAATATTAAGGATTTATAACTTTGTATTAAACATGCTGTTGGTTGTTGCAATTATAAGATGTATTATTCTACATTAAAAGATTTCTTGTTGAATACCCTTTGCACAAAACTATTTTTGTACCTCATCTTAACATTTTTCATATTTTCAGTTTGAAGCTTGATAATTCTAGATACAAAGTGCAAGTTAAAAGAAAAGGTTAATCATTTACGGTTAATTTGTGTTAAAGAAAATCGTTCTTTCAGCAAAATGGCCTCCGAGTTCATAGTTCCCACATTCTCACACCTTGGACACGCCCCGCTGTAGTATTCATCTACATACTTTACACTCCCTTCTCTGTGCACACCCAGTCAGTGAAAGACAGGTGACTAACACAGAATGCACTTAAACAAAACTACTACACACTACTACAACTGCGACTACTACTACTGGTATCAGGTGGCAAATCATCCACCAGAAAAGACACTAAGAACAACAATCTGCCAATATTTCACTAGCTTTCACATAATTACACTGGTATGAAGTCCTATCTCTATTCATGTCCAAAATGTTAGTCCCGTTTTCATTGGTGTTATTATGAAAACACTGTACTGTACCAACAATATTGTATTTACTGCTTACGGCTTATATAAACACTCACTTGTGGTTGCAATGCAGTCAAAGCCCACAAAGGCGTAGAAGCAGGTGGCAGCTCCAGAGAGAACTCCAGTCATACCGAACGGAGCAAAACCGCCCACGCCAAACTCCTCCTCAACTCTGCAGGAGAAGACACACACTTGTAAGAAATGCACAAAGACTCACAGCCTCCAGTGATACAAGGCTTCGTATTGTGCTGGCGAGACACTGACTTGATAGAGCCGCTGCTGTTGGTGCCATTTTTGAAGCCAATGTAGTCCTCCACAGTTAGACTCCAGTTCGCCGGGTCACCCTTCACGAAACCGGAGATGATGACGAAACCCAGGACCACCAGGTTTATGCCCGTGAAGATCTTGTTCACCAACGCGGACTCGCTCACACCAAACGCAAGAAGGCCTGGTGGAAGAAAGAGAGTTTTTTTTGTTAAATATACAGATTTATTATGGCGAAAATAATGGTTGGGGGTCCGTCATCTGCTTGTTTCTATGAATATGTATGTTCCACAGTATGACATTAAACAGCTCTACCTTACATTTATTCAATTACAGGTTTAATAACTCCAACATGCCTAGAAAACAGGCATTGTGACTGTGAGTGTGGTCGCCTCTCCACAGATCTGACACTTAAATTTGTCTGATTTGATCTCCATGAAGCTTGAAAGGTTTAATATCATACTGTGAAACATTCCAGACAAAGCCAGATCTTCCTCCAGAAAAGTCACATAATGCACCTTTAAATGGTCATATCCAGAAACATTAGACTTTTTGAGCCTTGATGTTGACACTTGGGGATAGTCTGAAGAAGCAGTGGGATAAAAGCAGCGTTACTGGCACCAGTGTTAAAGACCCAGTGGAACGTGGGCGGCTCATTCTCCATCACACTCCAGCAGCAGCCAGCACTGTCCCGATACTACCACATTTGCAACATCACACGCTAAACTGAATACATTATGTAACTGTAAAAGAGGAGGTGCTAATGTAAATACTGCCATCCATCCATCCATCTTCTCCCGCTTAATCCAGCTGGGTCGCGGGGGCAGCGTGCTTCCCAATACTCATAGCACCTGACCCCCCCTATGAACCCCTCTGCAGGTGGTGAGCCCACAGGAGGGTGGACAACATGGTCCTTGATGTTAGTTCATAGGGGTGCGGGCATGTTTTGGGTTGATGGGGGAAACCGGAGTACCCGGAGGAAACCCATCCAGACACGGGGAGGAACATGCAAACTCCACACAGAAAGGCCCAGGCGACCCGGGGATCGAACCCGCAACCTTCTTGCTGTGAGGCCTGAGTGTTGCCACTCAGCCACCGTGCCGCCGTAAAAACTGCCATGTTTTCAATTAGCATAACTCTATATGTAAATGTATGGGCCTTTTACTCACATGGGAGGGAAATAGGCAGATTCAAGACACAGAATAGTGAAGAAATACATGTATACACACAATATTTTCTCAAGATAACACCACTTTTTGTTTTAGCATCTGTTACCCCCGGGAATTCCTAAGCATATGGCATGCCGTCATTCTGTGTGCTTGTCTATTTGCATAAAGCTTTCTCAGCCAAGTGTTATTCTGATTCTGAGCTATTAATATGTGTGCAATAAATACCATAGAATTAGTCACCATTACTTGTGGAAACTGTCACTATTGTCGTTTTTAAATGATTGGTTTCATATGTATATGGTTAATAGGGGTGGGTATTGCCAACAACCTTGCGATACGATACGATTCGCAATACAGGGGTCTCGATACGATTCGCGATACAGGGGTATCCCGATACAAGGCGATACGTATCCCGATATTTTACATTACGTAACCTATAATTTAAAAAAAAAAGACAGATGTTTACTCAAATGTTATTTTTATTTTGGTGTAGCGCATCAGTTACAATGTAACAGAAGAAGGCTGTAAGGCAGAAACTGCCCTTGATTAACCTGTTAACACCCGCACTCGGCACAAGTGTTCAAATATGTACCAGATGTTCCAAACTGTAATAAGATGTAATGTATAATAAATAAACCATCTTCTGAAATTTAGGCATGTTTTCTTAAGATAAATAACTAAAACAAGCCAAAAAATTTCGCTCCATATGTCTCTTGTGCCTCCACCAGTGAGTGTGCGTAAAAGGAGGAGAGAGAGAGTCTCCATACACAGAGCGCATGGAGCTAGACTATCCCTACAGCACCTCTGCCCCACATGGGGCCCACCGCTGAAATCGTCTTTTCATAGGCTACTCAGATCTGTCAATCATTTCCTGAAAGAACCAATGACTGAAGAGGTTTTGCCGTGGATCTGTCCCTCGGTCATGCGTAATACGCCGCTAACTGGACGCACTCCTTTTGTTCCCCAAGCTGTAGCGCGGCGCCCCGTAGCCAGACCGAAGCCTGGATACGCTTGTTTTGTAGCTAAGAGTGTGGAGAAAACAAACATACCCCACACCACTAACAGGAGCTAAGCGTTTAGCTATGCTAAGGCCCAAGAGCGAGAGTAGTAGAGAGATGCGTCGCTCATCCATTCAGACAAACTCGGACTTTCTGGATTATTTCTCCACATGGAATTATTTTATGAAAAAAGCAACTGGATATTCTTTTTCTGTGGACTGTTACGGACTAATTGAGCACAGCTATTCCTGGATTGGACCCGTTTCGGACCGACAGAACCGGCTCAAATGTAAGAAATGCGCAAATATGTTTAGAATATTTTTGGGAATTATAAGTTATGGCTCTTTGGGCTCGCTGTGTGGCATAAAATGAATGATATGGTTGTTTTACTGAGGAATTAAGCTTTCAAACGATGTATAGCATGTCAATATTGGAAAAATAAGTACAGTGAATATCTGGCTTGACTTTTTAATGTTGTGTAATCGCCCGCCGGCGGGCGGGTGGGTGTTAAGTGGTTTTAATGTAAACATGGCTTAACAAGGCTGTATGCTGACATGCAGCTACCTTTGATGAAAGTAAACTTAAGATATGGCCTTAACAAGGCTGTAGTGCAGAAGGAATGCTGCCTCTGACAATACGAAATGCGCATTGCAAGCAAGGATCACTTATCAGACGCAGTTTGCTGAAGCTTGATAAATAATGTTTGTTGCATGTAAAATATCGATACTGACACCTCCGTATCGATACGTGTATCGCCAAGAGGCCCACGACGATGTATCCCCGTATCGATTTTTTGAACACACCCCTAATGGTTAATATGTTAAAAGCAGTTTTTTCACAGATAATTTTACATTTTATTTTGGTTAAATTGTTATTGATTGTAAATATCATCTTTCATTTTAAAATCACCAGAAAACATAATAGCCAAAACTTGATTTTAAATTTCCTACTTCCCTAACAAAGGCTGGTTTGTCCAGTTAATCAATATGAAACTAAGCTAACAAATCAAGTAATTATGGAAGAATTGTGATGATTAAGAAACCAGCCTTTTGAAATATGTTGCAAGAATAGTTTTAAGAAGCATTTCAATGTGTTTAAGGTCCACACCCTGTCCCTGTTATGCAAGGACTGTGAGGTTGTAAATTCTAAGAAGGTATTTTGTGGTACTCAGGAATGGAGTTAAAGCCAAAAAAATCGGCTTAAATTTAATAAATACATATTATTGAATGAAATTATAAATTGTAATTTTTCACCTGACAGCAGCAGGACCAGGATGAAGGCGAAAAGGTCGGGGTACTCGGCCAGCACCTGTCCTGGGACCTTCATGGCCATCGAGGCTCTGAAGAACCCTGAGATCTTCTGCTCCACCAGGTTATCAAAGGTGGAGCTCCACGCCCGTGCCACACTGGCCGTACCTGCAGGGAACAAGATCAGGTAATGTTCAATACTGGAATGAAAAATACTGAAACAGATATAACCCCCTAGATACAGTCTTTGGGATATGCAAAACTTTAATATTAACGTTTTATGACTAACTAGGTATTTAACAGCACTGAATTGCTACAAAGAACAATGGCCTGAGTAGTTTCATACATTATAAAAAAAGAGCTGAAATTTCTTTCTTGCAATGCTTGAACCTCATCTATGACATTTACAGGCCTTTCTGATGGGTTAGTATAATAACTGAATATTGTCACTGAGATAAAACCAAAAGATTCAATCAATAGGTCCGTAAAAATACAGAAAGGGTGAATGAATGCTCACCTATGACATATGAGAGGATGAGGTTCCACCCTGTGATGAAGGCCCATATCTCTCCCACTGTGACGTAGCTGTACAGATAGGCCGAGCCCGTTTTGGGCACCCGCGCTCCGAACTCCGCGTAGCACAGTCCGGCCAACATGGAGGACAATGCCGCGATGAGGAAACACAGGACTATAGCTGGTCCCGCCTTCTGCCGGGCCACTTCTCCCGCCAGGACATACACCCCAGCCCCTAACGTCGCCCCCACCCCAAGAGCAATGAGGTCTAATGTGGACAGGCATCGGGCGAACCGGGTCTCTTCTCCGGAAAAGTCCAATACCCGGCGACGGAGGAGAGTCTTACCAAACGTGGACAGCTTGCTCACCATGTTTGCTGTGACTGAGTGGGTTTCAAAGCAGTGTTTTGTTTTTTTAAAGAGATGCGCGTGGGAGGGTGATTGACACGGCTAGGACTTGGACGAAGAGAGTGCTGGAGGCAGATGGTGGAGGTAATCTAAGCACCACTTTGATATAGGCCACTCGGATGAGCAGGAAGTAGCAGCTGTGTGGTCAGAGAGTTTCTTTGCACCTGCGAAAACACAACAAAACAAGGGTTTAAATATGGAACAAGATCGCACCTTACAGTTATTACAAGATTATGCATACAGACACAGAAACCCTATGAGAACAGTAAAATTAGACGTGTCAACAAACTATACTGCGGCAGTAAATTTCAAGTATAATTTCAATTAAGTTAATAAAAATGACTTGATTCTCTTTTAAAATTACATTGTGACGTGGATACTCACAATTATTTACCAAATAATCTTGACATTCCTAATTGCACAGCACTTTTCTAGGACTCAAATGGTTGAGGATTTCGGTGCATTATTCATTCCCTCCTCTGTCACACGGTGATGGAGTGCCACTATTGCAGCTTAAATAGCACAGTTTAATTGCAAGGTCAATATCACGTAGCAGGCTTTAGATACTTTTCATGTGAGGCTTGAACAGTCAGAAACATTCTCCGAAAATCCCCTTGAACAGATCATTTGAGACTTTACATATAAAAAAGGCATGACCCCATATATGTACCTGTTATACAACTTCCAGGAACTTTTCAGCCTGGAACTTTTCAGCATTGGAAACCTTAGTCCAAAGAAACACTTTTTGTGCGTTTAATTTTCTAGAAACAAACCTACTGTAGAGCACAGCTGTAAGTCAATTAAAAACACTAGCCTCCCCTCTTTCCCCGCTATTTTGTGTGTTTTTTTACAGACAGCGAGAAGCCTGGGAACGTCAAAGGCTGCAGGAGAAGATATGGTTTGACTTCTTTGAGCTAATATCAACAAGTGGAAGAGGACAGGGAGAACCAGGAGCTCGATAAGATGAACCAGCTGCAGAGAGCGAGCCCAGATATGAAACACACAGCACGAAGTTACACAGGAAAAACACAGCCAACATTTTCTCCAGAGAGGTACACTTTCATTGGCTTTTTTCCTTACATTTCTCCAGTATTAGCTTAAAAATGGTGGCTGGTTATAACACAGTAAGAAGTCATAAGAGGGAAAGCATAGACACAAAAATAGTAAAATTCTCAAGGTCCGAAAGCTACATCAGAGCTTGACTGTTTCTGTTTGAAGAACTGCTCCCTTATACAAAATGAGGTTAAGTTGCACAAAAGAATAACTCAAGGGTTCGATTATAATTGTAACATTAAGTAGCAACTAGTGCAGTCTTTTTGCCAGCCCCAAACCTAAACAAATTACAGAGTGACATGTGACTGAATGATTATTATTTTAATCAAAATCAGAGCAGGGACTACTAGTTTTTCAAACAGGGGAAGCTCTTTATATTTTCATTCTCATCATATCCTGTTATTTAGTAAAAAAAAAAAAAACAGTATATAGCGCATTCAATTACGTTTGTATCGAGATATATAATCTAATTTTTAAACTTTAAATTAGAATTAAATTTGTTCATTGTTTAATTGCACCATAACGCTTTGCAAGTAAGAAAGTCAGGAGTTGTTTATAAAATTAAAAAAAAAAATCATGATTTAGCCATTTTTAAAATGGATGATTATTAAAAACATAAATAAATCTAACTAGAATTCAAATAATTATAGCATCACAATGGTAATAACAGTGGCATTTAAAATCTGAGTTTTCAGATCTGTGGAAAGAAACACTTGCACATAAAGTGTGTGTGAATGAGTGAGTGTGAATGTTTGTCAGATTAACTGTGTGTTAAATTATCCAATATCTTCACTTTATGGAGAAAATGCTGGTTTATTGGACATCTAGTTGGATCCTGGTTTAGATCCTATTTGGAGATTGTACTGGAAACTGGACAGACAAAGATCCAAAGATTATGGAGGTGGGAGAAAATATTGTCTAATAATAAAATATTGCATGGTCCAGTTAATTTTTTTTAGCTGATACCAATATCCAATATCACTGATGCCGATATATCATCCATCCCTATAGGAAAATTATTAAAAAGATCAAGAAATATCTGATAAAAGTTTTTTAAAAAAAGGAATTTTGTGGCTAATTTGCTTACAGTCATATTTCTGCCGTACTTAAAAATCAACCAAGATGCAAAGTAAAATAAAATAAAAGTAATAAAAAAAACAAACAAACATATATACGTAACATTTGCTTCAATATCTCTCACTCCTTACTAGATAACTATGCTGATAAATATAATAGAAAAGAGATTTAGGTTTAATGATTTAGTTTGGATCCAGGGTGCTGCAAGAATGTACCAAATGGTATTATATATTGTTATATATATATATATATATATATATATCATATTGTTATTACTAAATGCATCTTTGTGTATATAGAAGCTGCTATAGTTTAGGCAAAACTTTCAAATGTCAAGGCCAGTTTTATCTTATCACAAACAATAACAGAGAAGAGCGAACCGAGGCAGATGACAATCGGCTTCAGTCGATGTGACCCTGAGGAGGAAGAGTTCAGCAGCTTTTATCCCAAACCAAAGCTACACATGTATTTTCAGTTCAATTGGATTCACTCTCTCCTCTTTACAGCCTTGTGCTGGGTCTAAGGTTTGAATGGAGGAGGAACAATAAAAGCTGCCATTTTAGGTTTATAAATACGCAATATATAGACAGCACACTCAGTTTTTTGCTAGATAAGAAACGGCAAAGTTAGATCTGAACTCAAATATTGATATCAGCCTTGAAAAGTTGGATTAGTGCATTTCTATGCAAAGTTGCCTTTGCATGTTTGATGTCATGAAACAATGGTACAACAGAACAAAAATCTTTCTCATTATTAAGCTTAAGGGTGAGTCTTATTTCTAGACCTAGGTTTTGCATTCTAAATTTGACACAGGTTTTATATCAGATGCCCTTTCTCCTGTCACTCTCATTTATCCAGATTACAGTGTATTGTAAATGGCAGTTATATATTGCTACTAATGATGTATTACTGATTAGTATTTTGTCACCTCTATTGTATTTTAAATATTTATTGGATCTTTTGGTACTGAACATACTACAGCCATCTTACCCAATGCAACGTAAAACAAACATTTTCTTTGTGTACTATTTAACTATTATTATATATATATTTTGCGACATTCAAAGAATCTAAAAGAAGTAAAGTAATACACCAAGGCGTCACATGTCTTGAAGTCTTGATATCTGACTCTGAGGGAGGGCTGAGGATTTCGGGTCAGTCACAGTCGGAGGCAATGAGAACAAGTGAAATTCAATCCTGCAACCTGCAAAATGAACCAGTGGCCACCTGACAGAAGTCTTTAAGGAAGTATTTTTATCATCGATTAAACCTTTCCGGAACCGACAATTACTTGCGGTTTAGGAATATTTATTTTTTCTTTGCTGACTTCCTCGTTTGTAAGAGTAAATTCAAATAGAGGAAGCAATCTCCAAAGCTTCACAACTTATTTGATGTTCCCAAAAGAATTTCAGGTCAGCACACATCTATACGTTTTTTTCTCAAGCGCACAAAAATAGGCATGCTTTCACAACCTCTCAAAACAATGAAAGCAATTGAGGACTAGTACAAACGGTGTCAAACAATGTAGAAAAACACAACTTGAGACCACCAACATCCAAAATTAATAAACATTACAACTTCTGAAGCTGAAATGGGTACATGGTGGATATTTGGCCTTCCTTGGTGTGGCATTTCCAATCACACCGAGAACCGAGATCTGAAGATGCCATTAATAAACAGACATCTATGCCCAAAGTCCCTGTGATTTCTTCAGTAGAACGGCATGGGCTGCAAGATTAACCGCAATCAAAACAAAATCACAACTATTTTTAAAAATGTATCTTGAGCAATACCAGATCGTCCCAATACCCAACACCAATGTAGCTCGAATTCAAATGAAAACGTCAAATCATTTCTGAAGTTTGGGTTTATGAAAAAGATGGAAAAGACTCTATGTGAAACACTGAGGACAGTTCTCAGTCTTCCTACGTTATAAAACTCTAGTGTACCACTGTCTCATTTACAGCAAGGGTGGGCCTCACCGAGCCCTTGTTGGTTCCCTGGTCCACGTCAGACCCTCTGATAATCCCTTCCTTGTGGCTTTCACGAGGTGCCAGTTGAACTGGGACAGATTTCTGGAGGTGTGTCTTGATAGAAGCCCCGTCATGTAACGCACAACACCCAAACACAACCTTGTAAATCTAGCAGACATTTTGTGAGCCAGCCTTTAGAAGAAATAGACAGTTGGTGGCAGGGTAGCTCACACTCTTGCCTCAAAACACGGTTCAACTCTTGCATGGTGTGGGGGCTTTCTTGATTATTAGGTATCCTTTCTTACACTACACATATAAAGAGGGGGGATTTTTCCACATCATAATCCCTGACCTTATACAGTGAGCTCGTGTTCAAACTTTCTAACTGATTGGCGTTTTGTCCCTTTATCCACGAGGCCTATCAATGCCAGGCCAAAATTGCTCCGGTTACAACAGGCTGCTGCACGATAATGGTGCAGTTACCTGAATTAGCTTTGGTCCAACAGCGTCGATGGAGCTAAGAGGCTTATGGGGAGAAGGAAGAATCCTGCTAACCCCATTACAGCCTGTAGCAGCTGCTTGCGCCATCCATTAAACAACGCGTGGCTTTGTTGTTGTGGCTCCCACTGATGTCAGCAAGTTCAGACAACTCCTATTACACGACTAGGACATTATATAATTAAGCATTAGAGTGGAGGTTATTACGATGCAATATATATATATATATATATATATATATATATATATATATATATGGAGCGACATAACCAAGTAGCGGGCATAGTGTACAGAAACATCTGTGCAGAGTACGGGCTGGAAACCCCAGGATCAAGGTGGGCAACGCCTCCAAAGGTTGTGGAGAATGAGCGGGCCAAGATCCTGTGGGACTTCCAAATACAGACTGACAGAATGGTGATGGCGAACCAACCAGACATCGTGGTTCTGGATAAGCGGGAGAACAAAGCCGTGGTGGTGGACATTGCAATACCGAGCGATGGCAATGTCAGGAAAAAGGAACACGAGAAACTAGAGAAATACCAGGGGCTCAAAGAAGAGATGGAGAGGGCCTGGAAGGTGAAAGCATCGGTGGTGCCTGTGGTGATCGGAGCACTCGGGGCCGTGACCCCCAAACTAGAGGAGTGGTTGCAGCAGATCCCAGGAAGGACAACAGACATCTCAGTCCAGAAAAGCGCAGTACTGGGAACAGAAAAGATACTGCGCAGAACTCTCAAGCTCCCAGGCCTCTGGTAGAGGACCCGAGCTGATGAGGGTGAGAGAGACCAACCACCGTGGAAGGTGAGAAATGCGTTTTTATATATATATATATATATATATATATATATATATATATATATATATATATATATATAAATATATATATATATATATAAAATCAGGGGGGGGGGGGGGGAATGATTCTCTGTGGTCCCTGAGAGCAGGACTAAAACTTCTGAGCTGCTCGGTCAAATTAATGAAAGAGCACAGAAAAACACATGAACAAAGTTTAAAATTTGCATTTGGGGAATGATTTATGAGCTTTGAATGTTAAGCTGTATTTTGTTTTGTTTAGGAAAACCATAACCTTTTTGGGATTCAGTCTGAGCTGTTTTGCAAATGGCACTTTTCAATAGAGAAGTGTGTCAAAGCGAGTGGAAAAAAAATGTTTTAAATTCCTAAGCATAAACAAAAAGCACTGCCATTTAACAGAAAATATACTGCTCCAAACCACACACTTTTACAGACAGAATTAGATTAGCTGTGGAGCTCTCGATTAATAAAACAAAGAACATAATTGATGACTGGAAATAGTTGGCATTTCATCATTCAACAGCAGGCTATATACTTTGAATTCTCACATAGTCTTAAATTAATGAACTTGAACTTAATATACTCTATTCAGACAGTTGGAATTATGTGCTCAAGTTGCACTACTCACAATAAAACTGACAACAACACACAACACGCTGAACTTTATCTAAAACTTGTAAATTCTAGTCTTACGTAATGCGTGAAAAGGCCCTCTGAGTCGCTCACTGGTGATTTGTTGGAGACCTTTGAAAGTGTGTGCGTGTAAGTAGTGATAAATGCACTTGGACTGAACTGGGCAACCCTTCTTACCTGGACACCTGCCAGAAGCCCCCCCACCATGAACAAGAATGTGACATAAAATCTACTCTTTCTCCGCAGACAACCGCAGACTAAAGCCACGGACGGAGAAACGGAGAAGAATTAGGAAAACACCAAAAGACATGAGCACGTTTAAGCACATGAGCTAATTTCAAGATCTTTAACAGTTTTCTTAAAATGTTGCCCTTGAGTTGTGACACATCGTTGACTAACACAAATAAAGCCATGAGACAGACGCCTGTATTGGTTTACCTGGCATGGAAAACACATTAATATTAATCAGGAAGCAACATTATGCATTTTGTGTGTGATATTCACTCATAATAATGTTATCCAATAACAACTAAGCCTACATTTGCATTGCATTAATGTTGAGAAAAATAACTAGACCTAAAAGTTGCCATTATGTTATTTTTAATAAATGAGCCTCACCACTAGGCTTTTACTTTTACTCTACATTGACAGACTCGACCTTACATTAAGACAATGTTTTGAAACCATGTAGGCTAAGATACACTGATGGTGTTAAAGTACTAGACCCACTACAAAGAGTTAAATTTCAGACACTTCAAACGTGGCTACGTACCACCTGCTCAAACACTTCTTCAAACCCTTTACAACCCGTTTATAACCAGTGGCGTGCAGCTTTAACTACATATATCCAATCTACTACACAAAATTACAGTGCATTTCTGTCTTTAGTTGAAAACGATATGTTAAAATGCCGGCTGATGCAACCTACACGCGTGCAGAAACTGAGACAGACACATTGCCAGATCAGCGCGCAACACCTGGAAACGGAAGAAGTGACTCGCAGCGATGGCATGGCATTCAGCCGGCGTGTTGCCAATTAACTACAGTAAACCTACAGCGCGCTCAAAATAACCTTACCTACGCTGGGTGTCAGTCTTCTTGGATGATGCTCAAGTGTCCATCATCAGACCCGTCCCTGTCCCGCTGGCACAGAGAGGCTCATACGCTGGGGTGACTAGATTTTCAAAATAAAAACCTGGGACATACCTGCTTTGGGTTGGTTGGTAATAATAAAATTGTGAAACGAGTGCGTAATTAAGGAAAACTGTTATGCACTAATGTGAGTCAGTATAATCACATTTTCTTTGTGTTTTGGTCGTTTTTAAGCAGCTTTTCTGTATTTTACCTAAACAAATGACAATGCATGTCTCTCTTTACTGTTGGCAGGTTGGTCAAAAATATGGACATTTTGGACATTTATTGTACAAAACTGGGATAAATCACTGGTTTTGCATAAATTTGCGGGGACAGGGGACACAGGGTTCAAAGCTGGGACTGTTTCGGGTAAATGGGGACTTCTGGTCACCCTATCGTACGCACGACGTGGCTGGCCTGATCTGGCGTAGTGATGCCTTGGTAGTCTTCGGCAATGTTGCATGTACAGACTATTGGTTAATGTATTACTAATGTACGCCTACTACACAGCCAAACCACATGCAGATGCACCAAATGACTACCTTCCTGAGTCAATGTTGCGTCAGATTTTCGAGTCGGAGCGCATAATTGTTGTGGTACTACTAGCATGCTTGCGTGTTGCTATTGCCTGGCGCGTTACGTACAGCCCACATGGAGCGATGTGGAGCAGTGTTGTTACATGTAATATACGGATAATACCATGCCAAATCCACGGGCTTACTTTGTTAAGATTGCATCATTACAGAAGTCGTTTCACCTGTGTTTTCTGGCGTCACTGAACGTAGCATGAGGGAAGCCCCCGCCTTAAACCGTTTCCTACGAGATTTCCTGCTAGTATCTCAAGCTAACGCCGCCGGTATACTATCAATAATGAATGGATACGCAACGGAAAGCCACCATTTTACTGGAAAAATACGTTTAAGACAAAATAGCAAATGGTCATGACACTCAAAACCTGCTGCACGCGTTTTCCATGCGCACAATATTAGGCGGCATCAGCTACCCGCTCAAATGACCAACCCAACATCGTCGTAACTCTCTCTAAAACCTTATTTGTTTAAAATCAATTACAATGACATTTAAGTTATACACAGTGGTCAACTATTTCACACTGTGTCCGCTGATATGATAAGATAAGACACGAGGGGATATTGCGTCAGTTTACTTTCTCTCGGCGAGTAGTTTTACGCGTACATTACATCCCCTAATATAACAGTGGGGTCCATTTTAAAATATTGGGGATCAGGTGTGAGTTGTCTTACCTTTAAGTGTTGTCGTGTTTATTCTAATTTCAAGGGCAGAAATGTCAGAAAGATGAAGGATGCGATGCTCTGATGAAATACCGCTCTGCCGTGCGCGTTGTGTGCTTATAATCCACCGGGAGGGGCGTGTAAACAAAGCAACGTGACGCATTTGGAACGATAGGCGGGTCTTTCCGCTCATGAATGAATCGTATTTCTTAAAAAAAAAATCCTGTACTTTTCAATATATACCAGCATATATCCAAAATATACTAGTTCAAGTTATATTTGATATCAAAAGTGACCAATCTGGGAGATCGTCCGTGCGTAAAAAGCCAAGAGTGTTTGCATAGCGCTACAGTGAGCGTGTTCCGCCGTAGTAGGAACACCGTATATGGAAGGAGCTCAGCCCAAGCCTCGCCCCTTGGTGCTATGAAAAGGAACGGCCTCAGACTGTAATGGTCTGAGGCGCTTTTGTATTTCAGATGAAAGAAAAAGGAGGGAAATCCGAAATACTGCTTTCATGTGTGTATGCTTTATCGTTTAGGTTGGTCGCACCCAATTGACCTGTTCTGTGAGGTTATGCAAAAAAAACCAAAACAAAAACAAAAAAACACAGAATTTATAAAAAGCGTATTGCCAGAATTTGAGTTGCATCACCAAATCACACGGCCTTGAGTCATTTTGATTTGATGATGCAACTTTTCTGGAGGGCTACATCACTTCATTGATTTTCAACCTGCAATGGTTTGCCTTTAGGGATGGCCAGTACTGCCTTTTGAAAATGTCTTATCTCAAAAAGTTATTTAAAGGTCCTATATTACACAAAATTGACTTTTGTGAGCTTTAAGATGTGTTATAATGCTGAAAAGCAAAAACATACTGGAGTTGTGTTTTGTTTCATTCACACATTTTTGAGTAACCCTTTACTATTAGCATTAATGCTGAAATTTTCCCCAAAAATGCCATTATGAAATCAATCAATCAACCAATAATCACTTTATTTATCCCCAAGGGGCAATTAAAATTCATGTGCCATTTGTAGTACTTTGGCAGGATCAAGTATTATTTTTTTATGAAAACTGTAAAAAAAAAAAAAAAAAAAAAAAAAAGTGCATGAATAAGTGAGTTTTACGGCCATCACAATTGTGGTGTAAATGGATTTGCATCTCCAAAGGTCAAAATGCTCTGCTCTACCTTGTGTTGTTATGAAGCAGTGTAGTTTTCAAGTTATCAGCTGTCCAGAACAAGTCTTGTTCAGAATCTGGAGATGTTGTACTGTTGTACTTGTCCAGGGACTGCTGATGGAAAGTAGCTTTAGCTAAATCTGGTCCAAAGCATCTCTTCTCTTTGTGAGATTAATGTTTTTGTACATTGTCTCTTGCAAATAAATACTAAACTAAACTAAACTAAACTAAACTAAACTAAACTAAACTAAACTAAACTAAACTAAACTAAACTAAACTAAACTAAACTAAACTAAACTAAACTAAACTAAACTAAACTAAACTAAACTAATGTGTTCCCTGGTGTGGCCCTGAAGCACCCACTGCTCCAGACAGGTTGCCCCAAAAGCACTGAAGGATGGGTTAAGTGCAGAAGTCAAATTCTCTAGGGGGACAAATGTGGATTACCTTTGAGCAGTTACATCTACATGTTAAGCAGGTGGTAGACCCTTTGCAAGAAAAGTTACATATTGCATCTTTAAATAGGGCTCTGTTAAACTGGGGTGTTATAAAGGGCAATTAACAGTAATTTCTGAAATCAACATTACAAAATATCTTTCTGGAGAATAGGGAAGGAAGTCTATGAAAATTTTGAAAGTTGTTTTTAAAAATAACCTCTGACACTGATTTCCCTGTACCCTTGTATGAGTCCTGCTGACTCATCCACCATCCAATGAAATGGTCGCCCACTACTCCAATATGTTTTTTAACCATGTACTCATTTCCTTCACTCCACTTATGGTAAATTACTTCATATTCACCGAAACACTTGCTCAAGTAAGAGTGCATTCACACACAATTTTAGTCCTAATGTTGATTTGTTTTGGTCCCATGACAACTGGCTGACAGGCTTTGTGGCTACCTAACATTTTGTTTGTTGACCTCAGTTTTTAACATCGTATCATGGGATTTTTACCAACTAAGAAGTGCGGCATGTGCAGTTCAAAGGACACAAGTATGTTATTTTATTTATTTTGTTATTGTCATACAACCTCTTGGGTACTTGATTTTGTTCTTCCTTTTGCTTTTGCTCTGACAGTTGGCTCACTTCTCTCCACACTTCCCTGGATCTTTGGCTTACGGTCACCTAGGATACTTAGATAACTTGAGGGTATTACTGGTTACAAGTTACAAGTTATTTATTTATTTCAAAGCTGCACATACAATTCATATAACAACATAACAGTACAGACGCATAAAAACATGCATAGTCTGAAAAGGGGATGGAGGGTTTATACATTAACTCTGTATTGACTATCAGATAACAATTGATGCTTCTCAATAAAACCACAAAATCTAGTGTCAAATATTTTTAATCTAATTCAACTATTTTGGAAAACTGTGGCAGGAGGGAGATGGGCCGGTAATTTGTAAAACAGTGTTTATCTCCCGATTTGAATAATGGGACAGCTTTGTCTGTTTTCATTTGGTCAGGAAAATGTCCAGATTGAAAAGATAAATTGCACATACATGTAAAGGGTTTGGTTATTTCTTCTGCCACCTTAAGGACAGTTCTTATGCCTATGTCATTAATGTCCTGTGAAGTTTTATTGTTCTTTGTCCAAATTCCTTTTATATAATTTTTTTTACTATCTAGCAGTTTAGTGTAATACTCTTTCCTACTTTCTCTCTTTATATTAGTTAATATTAGTTAATTTCTCTTTGTATATTTTATACCTTACTTCAGCCTTTTTCATTCTATACTTAAGAAACTTTTATAATCCCTTTTGTAATCCATGGAGTTTTTTGTGTAAATTTTTACCCTACACTTTCTAATGGGACAAATCTTGTCATGAAGAGAAAGAACAAGTAACAGGCTATTTTACACTTGATGTCATATGCCATGAAGACGGGTAAATGATCACTGGTGTCATTTAGCAATAGTCTGTTGCTGCCCAGAATATTACAGAATATGTTATCTATCAAGGTAGCACTGTGTGCTGTTATTTTATTTGGTCTTATAATTAATGGATTCAAGCCCATGTCGAACATTGTATTCATAAATTCCTCCGTATTTTATTTTATTTTATTGCATTTAAGAAATCAATATTATTGTCTCCATATATTATAACATCCTTTGTAGTCTTATTATTAAACCACTTTTCCATCCATTCCCTAAATAAATCCATGTCAGATCCTGGTGTCCTGTAAATGCAGCTTACAAATGTTTTTCCTTTTTTGCAGTGTCATTTCTACAATTATACATTTAAAAACTTCATCCACCGCCAGAAACACTTTCTACAATACGAAGGTTCATGTTTCTATCAATATATAAAGCCACATCTCCTCTCTATGCTCTCTATTTGTACAAAACATTTCATAACCCTTCAAATTAAACTCTCTGCCTTTATCCCCATTTATCCTTTTGCCTCTGAGATTGCAACTATGTTAAAGGGTGAATTGAATTGATTCATCTTTAATGCATTCAAAATTGGAGCATAAACTCCTGTTATAATGAACTAGAGATATTTTTTAGTCCAGTATAATTTGTTTATTAAATGTGATGTCTGTGACATATAAACAGTTATTGCTTATACTATTATCTGGATCAATTTCATTCATGTTCTTTTGGGCTTTGTACTCAATATGATCTGAGTAATTCACCTGTAGTTCTAGGTCCTCAAGGCTTGTACTCAAATCTTCATCGTTAAATTGGGAGGAGTTATCACTGTCGTAACTGTACATAATCAGTTATCTCAGAAACATGAAAAGGGAAGAGGCCACATACACATACAACAAAGACAAACACATGCATAACATGCAAACACAAATACATTAGACACAAACACACTTTCATACACATGCATGAAAGTTCACACAGTCACACACACAACCACATGAAATATTATATATTGCATCAAATATTATACAATATTCATGTGGAGTGACAGGTACACTGAATGTACCAAGGAATTTAGAATATGAGAGAAGGTGTCCCCTCCTGTGGGCTCACCACCTGCAGAGGGGTTCATAGGGGGGGTCAGGTGCTATGAAGATTGGGCAGCAAGCTGCCCCCACGACCCAGCTGGATTAAGCGGGAGAAGATGGATGGATGGATGGAGAAGGTGTCCATTTTCATTTTTTTTTTTTCTATTAATTGTGAAACTAATAATGTTATTTTTGGTCCAATTGTCACAGTAAAGGAAATTGTAAAGTGTAAGTAAAGTGGATTCTTATATTTTATGTTTGTATTGTTCCAAATGAGATGTTTGTGATTGTACAGAAGCCAGCATGAACGGGCTTGTTTGTGGAAATTTGAGACAGGAATTTTGTCTACATTAAAATCACACTTGAGAAATTCTATACTACTAACCTTCTGAAAAATCAAGTTTGGAATCAAATACCATCTTTTTAACTTTATAGTGAAGTGTAGTATAGCTGTATTGCGTGTGGAACAAATGATTCCAGAGTATGTTCGTGGAGCAGGGCAGGGACAACAGCCTGTGCAGGGGGTGCTGGGGGTAATCCAGGACAGGAGTTTGTTTAAGGCCCTTTTCTCAGCCACAGATGTGTGAATCCAGCTGTGCACCCACTACACTCACTACACTACACTCCCGCGTTCCTCACCAGCTCATCCAACCTTGCAGCCTCCTTCTTCTTGAGGCCTCCACTCCAGCAGATTATAGCGCTGAAGAGGACACTGAAGATGACTGTCTAGTAGAACATTAGCAGGAGCTTCTGCCTGATATTAAAGGACTTCAGCCCTCTGAGAAAGTACAGCCTGTCCCTTTCTGTAGAGCAGGTCCTTATTTTCAGACCAGTCCAGTCTGTGGTCGAGATGTAGCCCCAAATACTTATAACTCTCTACAACCTCCACACTGTCCCCCTCAATGGTCACAGGCTGCAGTTGTGGCCTGCTCCTCCTGAAGTCCACCACCATCTCTTTGGTTGTTGCAGTGTTTCACTGAAGCCCTGCAGCACACCACAAAGTCCTCAGTGAGCTGCCTGTACTCTTGTTCATCACTGCTCCTGATACACCCCACAGTGGCGGAGTCATAAAAGTACTTCTGCATATGACACAGCTCTGAGAAGCAGAACAAGTGACAGTACAGACACTGCTGTCCCCCAGTCTGACATACTCAGATCTCCCAGTGAGGTCATCTGTATTCCAGCTAACCAGTGCAGAATCCACTCCCATCTGGATTAGATTAGATTTCAGCAGCAGAGGTTGGATGGTGTTAAATGCACTGGAGAAGAGTATTTTGCCTAATAATTGTTCATAATTATTAGCCAAATAGGTATTTCGACCATGTCCTGATTTTTATGCATATTCGCCAACTCCAAGCTGTGTAAACTTGAATTCTTATTGGATTTAATATTCAGTGATGTGTATTTGTCTAACAAGGGAGGGTCTGGCCTAAGAAGATCAACACACTGTATCAAAATCTGCTGAATTATTAGGCAGCTTTGTTTCCTCAGGCCAAAAAGACTGACTCTGAAAAGTCAAAAAAGTATTTCAGATGGATGCAACACTCTTGAAATTACAAAAATATTGGGGCGTGATCACAGAAACATCAAATGTTTTGTTGTCAATAGTCAACAGTATTCCAACAAATGTACTGAGGGAAAAAAACGCAAATTAACTGCAAGAGATTTAAAATGAAACAAATATGAAGGAGCTCATTATCCTCCAGAACTGCAACCTACCTGGAGAGGAAGTGTTCAGTGTTCAGAAACATGGCCAAGATAAGGAAGGCTGAAACCCAACCACCACTGAAAAGAAACATCAGCTGAAACGTCAAGACTGGGCAGTTTTTAGAGATACTTTCGTCAAGTAGTGGTACAGGAAAAAATCTGCATCTTTCAAGAGGACCATGATTTTTATGCAGGACAATGCTCCATTGCATGCATCAAAGTACATGGCCTTAAAGATGAAAAAATAATGGCAATGCCTCCCTTCCTCACCTAGCCTAAACCCTATTGAGAACGTGTAGGCCATTCTTAAATGAGAGATTTACAGTGAAGGGAAACTGTCTGGCTGCAGATGATGCTGCTCAAAAAGTTGATCTTCAACAGATCAAGAAATGGACATAAATGGAAGATTATGACCATTATTGAGAAGAAGGGTGGCTATATTGGTCCCTGTTTTTTTTCTATGTCAAAAATGTTTATTTGTACATTTTGAGTTTAGTGAGAGTGGAAAATGCTCATTTTTCATTTAATTCTGCACATTAATAGCTACTCAGTAATTGTGCACACAGATTTTCTCTTAAGAAAGTCAAAACGTCACTGAGAGCATTTTTCAAGCACTGAGCAGTTGCTTTGTTATAAAATTGAAAAGTACTGAAAAGAACATTGCAGTTCAAGCTTTTCACATCAAGAAACTGTAGTTATAAACAGGAAAGTATCCAAAATGGGCTAAATAAGTGGATAAAATTAACCCTAAATTAGGCAACCCCACAGCTCGAAGAGTGGTCCAAGTACCACCTGAAGGAGCTTACGTACTGCCAGTGGTACATGTACTACCGTTTGAGAAACACTGCACTAGAAAGTACAATCTTGTGAAAACATTAAATGTAATTGAATATCCACCTCAGTAAACATGCCCATGCAGGCACCTTGATTGTTATTCAAGTCAGAGGCCTACAAGTCAAACATAAATATATTTGTGATTCTTGTTCCCATGTGCTGCTCCCTGGTCTCATCTCACTCTCATCAGCCTCACCTTTTGTCCTTGTCTGGTCATTCTGCTGTGTCCATTTACTTCCACTTTATCAAACGCAGTGCACCGTTGTCTGCTCTAACAAAACAGCATGCAGAGGGGACCCCCATGGCCAAAGTGCTATCACAACAGCAGCTAATCTCCCCGTCTGTCCTCTTTCATTACCTTGGACTCAAACTCTACTTCAAAGAGCTGCTTTTGTAGGTCAGAGCTCCAGACTGGGTCAAAGTAGGACAAGTTTTTCTCATAGTCCCAGCATATTTTGAAACTTTAAAGGCATGTTGGAATACATTAGAATAATTTCATCCCTTGAACAGCCAATCTCTACTGAACTAAAGGTAAAAGGTAGCTGTTAACTTGAAAACTGTCAGACATCACAAGGTGGAACGGAGACTTTTAAGCTTACAGTTGTGCTCATAAGTTTACATCCCCTGGCAGAATTGATGATTTCTTGGTCCAGAAGCTGCACATGGGACGTACTTGGATATTCCAACATGATAATGATCTAAAACACAAAGGCAAGTGGACCTGTCATTGGCTCCAGCAGAATAAAGTGAAGGTTCTGGAGTGGCCGTCTCTTCTGACCTCAGTATCATTGAGCCTCTGGGCAAGCTGCAGTTCATACAAGAGCCCAAGAATTTACAGGAACTGGAGCCTTTTGCCAAGAAGAATGGGCAGCTTTACCATCAGAGAAAATAACACATCCACAACTATTACAAAAGACTCCAAGCTGTCATTGGGTCATTTGTGTAGTTTCTGTAGTTTCTGTTCTCATTATGATTTAAAAAGCGTAAACACAGTAGATAATACATGGCTTCACCCAAGCACTAACCATGAATGAAAGAAAGGTTTTTGTGTTATCATTCATATTCTCTGAAAGTTGGCCAAGAAAACAATCAAATTCTGTCAGGGTCTGTAAACTTATGAGCACAACTGCATATAGTTTAATGGTTTAATGGCAACTGTACTGTATAGGCCTAAATTCTTTATAAATATAGATGCATTATGTTATAGATGCTCTATGTACCACTTTTGGACTTTTGCTATACCTGTTTATGCCCACATGACGTTATTGCTTGGAATGCATTACAGTATGGAATTAAAACTATAGCATTTATTAAATTAAGTGTTTTATTCCTCAGATGAAGATAGCAAAGTTCAGAAAAAATAGTGAGGAAAATTCACAAACCAACATTATCTCCATGGAGACAAGCAAGTGGCAGCTCCTCCATAAGAAAAAGCCTAGAATCAATTTTAGTTTGGTAGAGCTTGGCATTTATAAATAAAAGAACATTTCTGAGGATGACCTTTTACATAATATACTATATAACTTTCAGCTTACGTGTAAAAACATTTCATTAGTGTGAGTTAATCTACTTAACTATTGTAAACCCACATTTCATTTCCAGAGCAGCAACAAAAGATTAAGGATTTAGCATTTGAAAACAAGATCCATTGTTAACTACCTTTTTTATACACCAGACACCTATTCAGAAATGATTCACCATTGTGCCATAGCCATGTGTGACTATATTTACATTAACGTACTGTAATGTTTTTCATTACATCCAAGCTCATGCATATTTGTTAATTTACATGGCAAAAAAATCTAGGTAAGTTAAAATGACTCAAATTAAGACAATTTTATTTGAGTAGATTCAACTTGACAAGTAAAACGATCTACCAATAGAATAAGTGTTTTTCTTAATTCAAGCAACATTAGATTTTGCTTCTTATTTGCAAAGTGTTGTTTTACTTATCTTAAGTGTAGCAAAATATATTTTCATATTTTAAGTATATATTTAAGTCAAAAAGTTCCACTGGCAGATAATTTTACTTGTCACAGGTGAAATCTGCTCAAATCATGATAAAATTTCATAATTCAAGTCATCTTCACTTGGCTCAATTTTAGTTTTAGCAGTGTAAAATTGCGCTGGTCATAACTCTATGGTGGTTTGCTGTTTGACGGTCACACTGCATAAATCTGACCTGCAGCGTGTCCTGTTGGTGTCACCCGTTTATCTTCTTGTGCGTATGGAGAAACGTTTAATTTTAGACTGTGGCCTTCTTGGCAAATCAGTCACATAGTTATAGAAGTTTCATTTGACTGTTCACATATTTGAACCTGAATCTGAACATTTACCAGCACATTTGAGCACATTTCAAAATTATTGTTCTAATGTTGTACCAATGTGTCCTGCTATCAAAATAAAAATGATACAGCCTAATGTCCCTGAATGTTAACTGAATGAGACTGCAGTCTTCTTTCAGTGTTGACTCACAAATCCAGACAGGAGACAGCAGGCAGCAGGAATTTAATCAGTATAGACAGAATAACAATGCTGTTTCTCAATGCTGAAAATTCATAGATAACGTTCACAATTGTTTTTAACAAGAAAAAGACAATAGAACATGGAGTAAGAATGGCCTGATCAAAAACAAAAGGAATGCTGATTTAATTTTAAGTAAGTTTTGTCACAGTGCTTAAATATGAGCATTTACGGTCCAAAATTGACAAAAGAAAATCATGAAATCTGATCATTTGCAGCCAGTTCTATATGATTCACGGCATTGAAACATAAAATATCAGTAACTGTGGAACGCTACATGTGGCTGCGTTCCATTATTCTGTAGGGATATATAATCAAATAAAAAGACAGTAATAAGAAATCATATCTAAAATATGTGTTTTGAGATATGGATTCTCAGATTAAATCAAAACGTGGAATGTTGAAAAAACACATGAACACATTGCATTTGTCTAATCTTTTCTCTGTTGATATACTGTTTTTTTTCTCCACAAGTTTAAAATGGAGAGATGTAGAAATATAATGTACAAAGCGCAGGCCCAGTCGTCTGCTTCACCTCTGGGAGACAAAAGGGAGACATAGTGAATCAGAATAGTGCCATTTTATATAACACTTGTAAACAGCCAGGGATGGAATCATGCAGTTTCATTGGAAGCGAGACATTCATTACGGAGTCAATGTTATAACTAAGCATTGAGGTTAGTGATAAAGGAGTGATGTGCAATGACATATTCATTATCTGATTATAAAGACAAGATTCTCTTTGGAGTAGGCCTACATCTTCAACTTTCATTCTACATGTTTCTTCTTTTAACATCACAATTTAGGCAGACTGTCATAAAAAGGCAACAACATTCTTCTTAAATTAATCTACAAATGCCATGCAAACCACCAGGACTGTAGTCTTGCAACCTTCTCACCTATGAGTAAGCATTTTACCGGTGTTGTACTTGTATTTCTCAGTGCCACCACTAAACTGGCATCACAAATTGACTATGCTACTTTAAGCATGTGACCAACGCATGCCAAGGAAAATGTTCAGGTTTTTACTATAGCTCCAAACGGTGTCTAATTTGTAGAGTAGGCCTAAATTAACCCATTTTTGTGTTGCATCTAGGTCAACATTCAATCTCAATGCAAAAATAGAATAGAGGCCATTGACCCCTTTTATGGAAATAATTGTCTTCCAATTGATTTTTTTGTGTAAAGAAATAAACATAAAAAAGAACATTTATGCATTTTAACTCATGTACTGCATCCACTTATTAAATGTCCAGATCCTGGGCTTTTTTGTTTCATGCTCCCTCTGGATTGTGTCCTGACAATTCTGTGGGTGTACTAAAATATCTGTTAACAAATACAATTATCTTTCATCTTAAATGCTATACTACCAATTAAATAACTGAAATTATCTACTTTTATGCTAGCAAGTTCACACTGTGCTAAGCAACCACAATTAATTCATATAATCCTTTAATTATTATTATTATTATAATTATTCTTGTGGCCAGTCCTTGTGGTTCTGTGTACAAATATGTTTTTAGCAATACAGAATTGTTTTTTTCCTAAATTTAAGTGATACAAATTCTCGCCAAAAAGGACTAATTTAGCAATTGGAATTTTGTTTGTACTTTTCAAAACTAAAACCTTGCAAAAACACTATATCACTCAGTATATTATAATACCAGTAAAGTAAAACCTTTTTTCTATCGCTCTCGTCTATTTGTATACCTAATACCTCTCCTTAATGCATGGGTAACTATGATGAACCTACACAGTATAATGCACCAGACAACCTCATCACAACCAATAATAATGAAGATTGCTGAAATATTCTGACTTCTAACTAAACAAAACTGTATAATTGAAAATTAATGGGTGTTTTGTAAAAAAAAAAAAAAAAAAAAAAAAAAAAAAAGATTTATGCTGTGACACAACAGGAATCACTATGCGTAGTTTCTAAAGCGTGCAAGTGTGCCATGCATTTGATGATTAGTGCAATGGATAAGAATTAGTTCAATGTTTCAAAGAGCTCTAGGCATATCTGGTGGTTGTACTTTGGGCCTCATTATAAAAAATATATAAAAACAGAGCACACAATTCATATGGCTTTCCTATAACATATATATCTAAAGGTCTATAGATCTATTACCTATTTATTTTTTATTAAGTAAGGGCTAGATTTGTTCAAGTTTATCATTTTAGTCATCCTTAAGGTACAATATGCAACTTTTCCGGTGGATGGTTTGCCAAGTCAACATGGTAACGGGCAGCTGAGTTGCCTATTGTCTATTAACTTCGATGCTGCAGAAACATCAACATTCCAGATAAATAAATAACATCTCCAGGTAATGAACGCTCTGTCTGGAGAACTACATAATGTACCTATAAAACATGGATGACTCATGTTCATAATAGCAGAAAGCCAATTTATTATTTAAAACCTGTGGGTCAACTTTATTTTGCAACGGTATCAACTTTCCCACTTACATTTTTGGTTAAAATTTAGATGTATATTATTAGATTAATATACATTTTAGTAATTACAATGCCTTTTATGCAACCACCTATTATATAAAGCTCTCTGAGACTTGAGTGTGTAAAAAATAATTCAATAAACTTACTTCACTCATACCTAAAAAACAAAGAGAAACAAAACAGGATAAGAGTTGTGTTTACAGATTTAGCATGCAGCCTGTTATATTAATATATACTAGTGCCCACACCAAAATGTAGACATTCTACTTTATTCACAATATTGTACAATCATAACATGGAAGTAAAGGAATGTATCATACAATGTGTCTGAGATTAAAAGCCAATTTCTATCCCACAATACAACACGTACTGAGGAATATATATTGTACAATAAAAAAATAAAAAAACACAAGTTAGAAGGAAGTCAACTTACAGACTTACTGTATAGTAGAACTTACTATATTAATCCCAAGTAACTTTACAATAGTATACACAGTTTGAAAATAAAGCTTTAAGAAGAGAAGAGAGAAATGCGTAGTAGTAGAGGTACTGTGAATGTCACAGTAAGCCTAGTGTCGTACTTTTCCGGGAATGTAGTTTCGGTCGATGGTCGCCTCCTGAAGAAACATGTGCAGACAGCGCTCGTTCTGGGCCAAAGGGTGTCCGGCAATTCTACACAAACACACAGACCCAGGGTAAGGGAAAGGAGTCAACAGAGAAAGCACATCTTTAGTTTTAGAAGTGAATTTCAATGGCATGAAACATAACATTTTTTTGGGGATGGAGGTCTAATGTTAGAGTATGCACGTTTCACATTATATGTTGAGTTTATTACTTTTTATGAACTTTTTCCTGTTGCATTTACAGTGTGGTTACAGGTAAAGGTAGATTCTGTTGGACTATTGCGTGAACAGAATTCAAGTCCAGTGGTTCACTAAAGATTATGGCTGCTTGCTAAGAGAAAAGGATTTTTTGTGACTAAGCCAAATATTGTTCATGTTTAAATTTACAAGCCCAAATAAAACATAAACAAAAAAAGACCTAAAAAAAGCTACAACCTAATGAAGAAAAGCATGAGTCAAATCACCCTTTTTGAAAATGTAAAAAAGATCTGCATTATTTTCTGCAATACGTTTTTGTGTCAGCCGACGAACGAGGTTTGCTTTTTAGCATTACTGGATGAAGGTAATAGAGCAATTCAAAGGCCAAAGAATCTAAATGTGACACACTTGCCCCAGCCTGTCCATTTTTTTGTCAACAAAACTGACCTTTTCCCAACAAACAAAGAAAACAAAGAATCAAATTTTGACTGTCCTTTGATAATAAAGTCCCGTTGCATGCAACCGGGCTGTAATGTTGAAATCAAAACTAGATTTAGTAAACACTTAAGGCTCTAATTATAAGAGATATGATGTTCTTGTTCTTTACAGAGAAGTATTTGTACCTGCCAACTGTTAGATCATTTTCTAAAGGCATATTTCACTTTGTGTTCCTTTGGTAAACTACAGTTAGTATTTTAATTGGGAATGAATGCACCCGGATATATAAAATGTAAGCTTTTTGGTATTTTCTTTCAATCTAATGAAAACATCATACTCAAAGACAAATGTAAGAAATAATGAAGGTTTTATATAAGGTAAAGTGGCAGACCTGTTTATGAACTGCTCCAAACCCACTCGCCGCTCCTCAATGAAAGAGTCCTCAAAAATGCCCTCATCTCCACGAAACGGCAGTTGTCTCTTCAGAGCTTTCCCGGGCAGCGGTGGCACTACAATCTGCAACAGATGCCACACAAACAGTAGTATGACCACCACCAAGTGTGGAGTGAATGAATAATGAACTGTAAAGTGCTTTGGGTGTCATGAAAGGCACTATATAAATGCAATGATTAATTAAATTAATGAATTAATACTGTAAACATGAACAAGATTATGGAAAATTCCAATGGTTATCGCTTTGTATGAACAGAGTGAGTGAACACAATGTGAAATTAGTACATTATATATTAAGTATACTACAACTACATGTCTATTTTGAACTTAACTTCCTAGAAGCCTGTATGCCTTTTTCCACAACATAAGCTTTTCACATCCTTTCAATTCTAACATGCCTCAAACTGTAATATGTCTGTGCTAACTCAATGACAGAGAAGAAGAAACTGAAAATTTGGTCAAATGTGTTTATATGTTTCAAATATATGTAAATTAATAGCTTCTGTTGTACTTTAGGAGGAACTGCCACTCTTATTTTTACAATAATATTGTGTTATAATGCATTATCTACTTCTCAAATTGAGACCTTAATGCTCTTTCAGTGGACTGCTCACCTTTTTGGCTGGACAATGTAGTCATAGATGTAATACAAAACAGACTCTTTCCCCCCTTACCTTACTGTCTCTTTCCAGTTCAGTTTTTAACCACTCGAAGTCACTGTATCTTCTTGTCACACAGGAATCCTTCAGTTTAAAAATGGGAAGATTTGTCTACAAAAGACAATAATAACTG
Source organism: Odontamblyopus lacepedii (assembly GCA_034769755.1). Taxonomy (NCBI): domain Eukaryota; kingdom Metazoa; phylum Chordata; class Actinopteri; order Gobiiformes; family Gobiidae; genus Odontamblyopus; species Odontamblyopus lacepedii. The sequence continues at coordinate 25,571,793 of CM068352.1, forward strand.
TTAATCTTTAACAACATTTGTGTAAACTGGAATGGCCTTCAATGAACATGTTTTATCGTCAAGAATGGACTGCCCAAGCAAAATCTGTCTTGACAATGTATTAATTTTGCATTACATGCCGAAACTTCAAAAGAAGCATGCAATGTATATTTTAGACGTTTTATTTAAAATAAGTGTGCAGGCCTAGAAAGGGTTGTACAATTAATGCATTTTAATCAAGACAGTGATTTCAAAATGCCAGTTTAAACTACAAACAGATCTATAGCCAATCCTGTCTATAAAAGCATGTGGTTTTGATCAGAGGCCAGACTGTACAGAATTGTAAATAAACAAGTAAACAGTTCTTCTTAAAAATTAGACATTAAGCCTTAAGAAGCTGAGTTGTATAATTAAAGTACGGTATTAATAATACAAAATATTCATACATGTATTATAGAAAGCCATTTTAAAAATGTTTTAATGAGACAAATAAATACTGAACTAAGCAGTCATCCCTTGTTCTGTAGCTCTACCAATCTGGGGACATGAATCATGGTGTAAGGCTATGCAGCTGTTCTAATAGGATACTCCCTTAAATGTAGCCAGGCATTACAGTAAACAGTTTTCTAAAATTCTACAGAATAAATAAATTGTGAAAGTGACTAGACAGTGAAAGATAAATGAGGAACTATGGGAAAGGAAGTCAAGTAACCAGGAATGAGGCAATAAGCTTGCTGATGAGTTCATTTTTTCTCCCAGATTTAGATGTGTCAGCAATAACTTAACTAATTTAAACCGTATTTCTGAGTACATTTGATGGGTCCAAAATGCTTAAATTCATACTAAAATGTGACGGGCTTTAGTAGCTCATATTATATCATACTGCGATGATTTTAATGTAATTGTTTAGTGTCCGTGTTCAAAGAGCGTCAAGAAGGAAACCTACTCAAGTCAGTTTGTACATACTAGTAGTATTATGAACTATAACATATTAACATGCGTTTAAAGGCATAGCTTGTAAATATAAATGCTGAATGAATGCGATAAGTAATTGAGCACTTTGTTTTGTTGGCCAGCCTTAACGGAGTGTGGCCCAGTAATTGCTTGTGTGCACTGCATGCCTGTGGTTTCAGTGTTTTAAAACATGGAGGTAAGACTATGGTTAAAATCAGAATAAACTAGGCCTCGGTTCATCCCCGGCTCTAGATTTTTGCTGATGGCCATGTTACACTTGTTCTGTCGGCTTGCTCACGCTCGCTCGCCGCTGTTCCGCTAGCTCTGGTGCACAAGCTAACTATGCTAACGCTAATTACGATGCTAACAACACTGTCATTTGGTTTAGCTTAGAAAATCAGAGCAAACAACACGTTTTAACTTGAGCTCTGGCACCTACCCGCATGCGGACTTTGTATACGGTGTATCGAGTCCGTCCCACTCCTAGGGTTTGTGGATCATACACGTCTATTTCCAAAAAATTGCTGGGGGGGCCGTAGGCATCCGTGAGGTCCTGGGGCTTGGAGTTCAGCCGGCGAGTGTCGGCCACCGCAGGCTGCGACATTTTGGTTAATGTTTGGAGACGAGCTGCAGATAATCAGCGCAAAAGCAACTAAATGCGCGGCAGTATCTTAACTTTCATCGGAAGACATTAATGGATTGTGAAACCACAGCGGGCTAGCTAAGGAAGTAGCTGAGTAGTGTAGCTGTTCTCGCAGGGGCCACCGCCGAGCGCCCTACCCTTCTCTGATCTAGAGAGCGGGACTCCCATAGCGCCATCCAGCGGACAGGGACGGACACATGCTGCTCACAATTCCTGCCAACATGGACAGGAACCAAATCAACCATGGGGCTGACTGATTAGACCATGGGAGAGTACGTATAATTGGACAAAGAACAGGTATAATTAACCACTTTATAGCCCTAGATCCTAGAAAGAACGCTTAATATTTTTATGCTTCAATGCAATATGGGATCAATGCCTCAGAAGGTGATGCTGTCTGAAAAAGCCCTAGGCTAGATATTTTCTTCAAAATATTAAGTTTTAAAGGCTATCTTATCTTTTTCAGATGAGAGGATCTGGGATGCTCTCTGATCTCAATGGTTTGACGTACAGGTAAAGTATGAGGTGCTCTTTATAACAAAAATGGACATCCAAAAATCTAATAAATACTTGTCTCTGAGTCTATGTCTCTATGATCTATGATATATGTCTATCTATGAGCTCTACAGGTATTCTAGCCATTTGTGAAACAAGGAAAATGCTTATTTTTGTTTAGTCAGTTTTGCTTGGCCAGTCAATATACTTTTACTCATGCAACTCATACAAACAGTTTCCTTGTAACAGGGGTTCAAATTCTGGGCCCTGGGTACAAATCATCTTGGTGGGCCCACACTACATATTGTCTAATGAAAGCTTTGTGAGGGCCCCCTCCTTGCACTGGGCCCTGGATAAACAGTACCCTTTCCTCCAGTTCGGAACCCCTGCTTATAAGTCATATCCTATAGAGGATTTCAGTCTGGATGTCAACCAGGCAAGTCAATGAGATCTAGAGCCTGTTTCAACTAAGGTAAATGCAAAATTGCTCGTGTTCTTTTTTTACTTTTATTTTATTATCTACTGACTTAGACAATACAACTAGAACAGAGCTGTATTCAAAATAGAATATGACTGTACAAGAAAAATAACAGACAACATACCAATTAGACTTGTACAACTAAAACTTAGGCCTACTCACTCATAATCATTCAATACTGAACAATAATGTGAAAAATATTAATCAAAGCATATTTCTAAAAACTTGAAAAAGTAATTACTTGCTGTTTTGGGCAAGAACATAGGCCTTTCATAGATATCACTTCAATAGTAAAAATGTACTTTCTTTCTATCAAGTAAATGAAATACACACACAGTTTATATGTACATGTAGGCAAAATTCATTTGGATTTTGAGCAATGATTTCCAATAAATTCCAATCATTTCACCTCTTTACTAAACAGAGACGTGCTGCTCTTCAGGTGGGACAAATTCAGCGCTGAAGGAGGAGGGTCTTGGGTGGCTGACGTCTGGATTCGGGACGTTGTTATAGCAGTTGGTTTGATCTGTGCTGACAGAAATGATGGAGGAATCTGAGCTCTCGCTGTCAGAGAGAGGCACAGGGCAGTACTCTCGGACAGAACAGGTGTGTTCGGTGTAGCTAGTCTTAAAAACCTCCTTTAGGTCTTTAGAGCTGTCTAACCACTCCTGCAAAATCAGCACATGGTAGTTAGTGTTTGTGATCTAGGTGTAGGACATTGTAGTTGTCCATTGTTTTAAATGTTTTTACTTACTTTTAAGTCATGAGACAGTTTAGGAACAACTGGTATAAGGATGATCCGGATTCTGGACAATGTCATAGAAATAAAAAATTAAAATGATGAAAAAAATGTAGGTACATTTTTATTCATTTTTTTATATCCAGTTTTTCAGGTTATTGAGATTTGAAGAGTAAGGAAAGATTTTGGGTCTTCAGATAGGCTATTATACTGTAATTATAGCCACCTTAGCAGCAGTTATCACACAACTTCACTTCTGAGAATTCTATAAAAGTATAGAGTAATCATTTAAATTATTCAATAACAATTTTAGTAAAGTGAACATAGTTATTCACTCTTCAGATCCCAATCTACTAATCTCTGCTGCCATCTAGTGAGACCATGTGTACAGGTCAAATACTGGAAAATAAACCAGATTGTGTATTTGCATCGAAAAGTCATCATTTGGCCTATCAGCATGTTACCAATATGTTGCACCGTAAATGAAAATTATTAGAGACAGAGACAGAGCAATTACACATTGCAGAACAAGTCAGATGTACTGTAGTATGGGAGATTAAAAAAAAAGATGAATTTGAGTACAACTTCTTTTAAAAGACTGAAAAAGATTTTTAAAATAATAATATAATAAAAGAATGCTGTAGTGTTATGTCTAACATAAATTATTCTGCAGTTTTGAGGTTAATTTTATTGTCTACTGACTTTTTGTGTAATCATTAAACGTAATACAGTATATATGATTAGGTGATCAGGTGAAGACCTACCTCTCATGACGCAACAGCAAAACAATCAGCAAGAGCAGAATGGTCCCACTCACAAAGCACATGACCACAGTCCACACACTCATAGATTCATGCAGCTGAGTCGAGTCTGACGAAAACAAGGTTAAGACTAATGAGTTGTAATGGTATAATTGTGTATCTTTGGGATTAAAGGGGCACTATGCCACTTCTTTATCTGTATGTGAAATTTGATAGCATGTGGTACAGATGAAGATATCAATTGTCCTTTTCGGGCATGTATATATATATATATGTATATATTTGTATTTGTGTCCATATATCCATTCTTTTTTTTTTACTGTGTAACCTTGTTTATTTAAATTGAATGACATTATACATATTCTGTGTACTACAAGTATCATATGCTCGAAAAAAAAATAAATTACTACTACTACTAATTGTCTAAAGCACAACAGAAACATGCCTATATGCTTTGGCACAACTGAAAATGTCAGTATTCAACTTTCACACCCTTCTTCCTACCTACTTTTCCAGATTATTAGGCCCTTTTTTGTTTTTATAAATGGTTTTCCTTTATTTCAAATGTTTTTGTGCAATGGTCTTGACTGTTTCTTACATCATTTGATTTTGTCAGACTGTTTAAAATGCACTGTAGTGACTCTCATCTATCTGGACAAAACATTCAAAACTTTAAGTATAACCTCATTGTTTATTTGTTTGTTTATTTGGGTGGGACAATGCATATTCATGAACATACAATTTTGCATGAAATCACACATATTGATGTACGGTAAATACGCCGGATTTAGCACAAGTGCTAATTTCCATCCGTAGTCCCATATATCCATCCATCTTTTCCCGCTCAATCCGGCTGGGTCGCAGGCACCTGACCCCCCCTATGAACCCCTCTGCAGGTGGTGAGCCCACAGGAGGGTGGACAACATGGTCCTTGATGTTAGTTCATAGGGGTGCGGTTTGACCAGGACTCCCTGGAAGAAGAGATATTGTATCTCAATGGGACCTTCCTGGCTAAATAAAGGTTAAATAAAAATGGGCAAAAATATACAGTGAATAAATCATAGTATCCAGATTGATGCAGACAAATATGCGCATCTTATCCCACAGCAAGGTACACAGACTAGTGTGTGGGGAAGGATGCTGCCCTTATTCACTGCCCGTTTGATCGAGAGAAAATTGTATGGAATTCAACAAAGAAAGCATCACAGATGAATGTTTTACATTGATTTTACATTTTACATTGAGAGGGAAAAGAGTAAAATGGTGTCCATCAATTATATTTGAAACATTGAAACATTTACAAATCCTGTTGACACATATTTCCAATCTGAGCCTCATATCTGGTCTATGATCTGAAAACACATTCTGAAGCTGATTCCACAAACACAGCTTTGGTTTTGATGCCTGCATAAATAGTTTTGAGAAATGCATTTAAAGCTTTGAAAAATTCACTACTGGTCCAAGAAATATAGTGCAAAGCAACTGAGTAACACTATAGTTCACATTTGTGAACTGTTGATAAATAAAAAAAAATACATTATTTTAGTCTAGTTTATTTGTGGTTTTTTTTTGTTTTTTCCATGTACACATTAGATAGAAGAATGCAAAGCTCAAAAAGAGTAGGCTGAAGCAGATAAGCTATCTGTATCTTTTCTGTTATACAAAGATGGACAAACCTGGTTACAGGCTGTAGTGCTGAATGAAGTATGGAGCTAAATAATATCAGTCACAGTTGGGGACCAGCAGATGTCCCCTTCAGTTTGACCAGTCAGTACAAAGCTTACTTTGTCTCGGGGGAACAGGTCAGTCCCATTGCACATTATACTTTGTCAGTGTTTGTTTTAACTTACTTGAACGTGTTTATTAATAAAACAAACAGATCCAAAAAGATGACTTAACGGCAGAAAGAAAAATTGAATATATTTTTCTCTCTTCTTACCTGTCTTGTTGTGGGCGCCCCAAGCGACTGGTTCGCTCCATTCACCCCACATAGAAAGGCCACAGTTGTTGGTCACTCGGTTCCGCACTTGCAGCTCATAACGGGATGAGTTTGATGGGAAGATAAAGCAATACGGATTTTGTTCATTCGTGGATTCCTATCAATTAAACACAACTGAAGATCATTAGTCTGTCTCATTTAAATTCTCTTTGACTCCTCACCTGGCAGGCTGAAAGGGTGGAGTGTTTTATGAGTTTCAGCAAGAAGGAAAGGAAGTCATGACACTGTTTAGACATTTCCAGGAATCAAAAGAAGAATTTTTGAAGAATCAACTTGATAAGTATATATATTAGTGAGTTACAAATGACATCACAACATTCTTGGCCAGTGTTATTTAATACAGATGGGGGTAGGTAAAACTAATATTGTTAAAATGCAGATTTTTGTTGTAATACAGTGAGTTCTTGGGTCTAGTTAAAATGATCAGGTTCAACATTTGTGCTTTTACCTTTTCAGTGTTTCATGGCAAATTAGAGTGTAATCAGTAAGAAAATAATGGCTCTGGGAATGTGACATAATGACACTGTAGAATCTGAAACCCACCAATTTAGTGCATTTCTCCACGGTGTGATATTTTTCTCTGATCTTTCCTATTTTAAAGGTATTGATACTGTTCATTTTATAAAGTCCCCCTCCTCGAACCGCCACCTTGACATGGGGGAGGGGTTTGATTGCCCGAATGATCCCAGGAGCTATGTTGTCAGGGGCTTTATGCTCCTGGTAGAGTCACCCAAGGCAAACAGGTCCGGGGGGACAGGTCAGACGAAGAGCGGTTCAGAAGCCCCTAATGATGAATTACACTCAGAGGCCACTTACATCGCCCGGATCGGCGTCACCATCACCAATTCCTTGAGATGGGCTGGACTCTCTATTTCTCTGGCGTTGGCCGCGGGGAGCGGCGGCGAGCTGGTGTGGGCTCATCATCCCATAGCTCAGCCGTTGCGTGTTGGAGTTCTCGGGGCCGAACAGCAGTGCAGAGTACCCGGCCTCCTGGACGTCTCCCTCCGGAGGTGTTCCGGGCATGTCCCACTGGTAGGAGGCCCCGGGGAAGACCAAGGACAGGGACTATGTCTCTCGGCTGGCCTGGGAACACCTCAGGGTCAGTCCGGAGGAGCTAGAGGAAGTGGCTGGGGAGAGGGAAGCTTGGGAGCCCCTGCTTAGACTGCTGCCCCCACGACCTGGCCCCGGATAAGTGGAAGAAGATGGATGGATGGATTTTATAAAGTCAGATTTAGATATATTATATTGGACTGCCATTCATTAGGATTATAAAACAGAGCTGCAGAGGTGTGACAGAAGATGATGGGGTTAGTTAGTTTCTGTTACCACCTGCCAGTTGTTGTTGTTGATTCTGTAGCGGACTTGGCTCTCTACACATCTAGGGCTTCTTTGCATCCACTTGAAACACAAGCCGGTGCCAGACCCGTACTCCACAGTGAGGTTGGAAGGTGGATCCAACTTTACTGGAAATTACAGAGAAGTCAGTGATTAAACCATAGAATCATGTTAGGAGTAGTGTTATATTGCAAACATTTCAAACTCAATATTGATACTAAGGAGAAGGTTATTTTATTCTAATCATTTCAATTCCTTTATAATGTCTTTTTTATACAATAGAATGTAATTTTTAGCAATAAAATATTTACTATGCTAGATCTCATAATAACATTTCTAAAACTATTCATGAAAGGTGAAAGGTGAAAGGTGTTGTTTCCTGTATTGATACTTAATAAATTAGTCTCTAGTTATCTGGGTATTGATTTTTTTTCCAACCCTGAAATGGAACTGTTGAATTATTTGATTGAGTTGAGAGAGTGTGTGTTATTCATTCATTTTGCAGATATATTTTGTAGTGCAAATGCACATCTCTTGCTGCAGCTGTTGCAGAGCAGGCTGATGCACACATTAGATAGAAGCATACACAGCCCAGAAGGAGTAAGCTAAAGCAACTATTTGTGAGTGCCTACTAAAAAACCACTACATATTTGCACTTTCCTGTTATACAAAGATGAACTTGGTTAGAGGCTGTAGTGTTGAATGAAGTACGGAGCTAAATAATATGTCGAATATATTTTTTATTCGCAGTTGGTACATCTCTTGCCGCAGCTGTCCCGGGGCAGACTGATGAAAGAGTAGTGTCTGATACTTCACACATATCCGACTATGTACCAAGATTCATACAGTTTGACAAGCAAGATGAGTGAAGAGTTGTGCTCTTTACAACATATGATTTACCTCTGCTTATTAGCTTATGTTCCTGGGAATGATTCTGGTCTCCTTTTCGAAGTTTGGTGAAAAATGCGTCAAATCTCTTTGTCCAAAGGTCTTTGTCGGCTTCGGGCTGATTGCATCCAACAGTGAGGCCATCCTTCACAATGTAGGTATCGCATTCACGAAAGGATTCATTTTCAAATCTAAAGTAAAAATCAGACCAAATGATCAATGATGATAGTTTCTATTATAGAGAATTTTTCTTTAATTTCAGACAGAAGTTGTTACTTACCTACTGTAAAAAGTGTAATTGACATCTGAAGTATTCCATAAACATTGGACATATTTCATACTAATCACCATACAGTTCACATCTGTTGGGAAATATGCAATGCTTGTTTTATATAAAGTAAAGTAAACGCACATGCAACAATTGTTTTGATAACTTCCTCACATTGGCCTCATACATGCATTATTTTCATTTCTTTTGTCAAAAAAAAAAAAAAAACTGAAATCAGTTTCAAATGAGTTTAAGGCCATGTACACACGTAGCCGGGTATTTTTAAAACCGAACATCTTGTAGATGGCGTTATTTCCATTGAGCCCTCACTTCGCCGTCACTTCCGCCTAAACTTATCGTATTGCTCTTGGAACAGTAGTTGGACTTCTGCAATTAAACATGTACATAGCACCTGCACAATAATTAATGCTACCACAGCTCTCAAGAAACGACTCCAATCCATAGTCTGCTTTGGCTTTTGCAGTAGCCTAAACAAAGGTCGCACGTTTGACGTCAGGGCAGATTCATATTTTTTGGCGCACAGTGACGTTTTAAAACACAAAACCCCAGTTATCTCTGTCCACACAAACAGGGATAAATGGAGTTTTCAAAAATCTTCACTTTGGCCGGAGTTTTCCCTGAATACTCGTTTTTGATGCGTGTTCGTGTGGATGACAGGTCAAAACGCAGCAAAACATCTTCGGTTTATCAGATACCCGGCTACGTGTGGACAAGGCCTAACTCTAGAGTTTTAGAGCTTATGACATTCACTACAAACAGCTCAAGGTTTTGCGCAATTTGGCATTATAAATGCATTAGCAGAATTATTTTGCAGAACACGAACACACACGCAGATCATATCGAGATTACACCGCATGTTGACGCAAAGGGGAATTCATTCGCCAAATGTCATGGGAAGTAAAATATCTGACACTAAATAACTAACATTTTAAAAACGCACATATATATATTTTAGAATATCCAAACAGATATTTATTTATTTAGATATGATTAGCTATATTTATTGTTATTTACTTATTTGTAAATCTAAACATTATCAACAAGAAATATTTCTAAAACCAAAAGTAAAAAATCAGTTTATCTTACAAGGAGGTTTTTCCGCAAAGCCACTTCCAACCAAACACAAAATCATCAAAAGTCTCATCTTCATTTTAAAGAGAATAATGGAGTTGTCAATATGTCAGACAATGTACCTCTGGTCTATAAAAATGTGTGTGTGTGGCTGACTTGAGTGACTTTTATCTAGTTTCCTGTTAGAGGAAGTAGGTTGGATCTAAACCTACGCGTGTTAGGAGACGTATAATATGTAACTTTTCTAAAATGTCTCCATAGAGATATGTTTAAAGCTATACTGTGCAACTTTTCATGCAAACAACAACATCAGGTTGCATCAATAAAAGTGCCAGAACTTCCGCCATAAATGTTAAAAATTAAAGCCCAACAGAATTACAAATATATACATGGGACTTATAGCTTTCACAATACACCTCAGATAAAGACTGAAATAAAATTAAGTGCATTCATTTTCATTTGTTTAAATTATAGATTCTGACTGAAATTGAATTAACAGGGTTTATCCTGCAGGGGCATCAGTGGATGAAAAAGGGTCATTATAATGGAAGAATGAGTTTTTGTCTGAGCAATGGAAAGTGTAGTTATTACTTTTTGATTAAACTAAAAAATACAATCAATTTATTAACATCTAAAAGAAAAGTAGACAACCGTAATTTAGAAATGGCCAATGAGAGAGAATAGCCAGGAGCTGATTCGTAAGATGTCCATCCATTCATCCATCCATCCATCTTCTCCCGCTTAATCCAGCTGGGTCGCGGGGGCAGCTTGCTGCCCAATACTCATAGCACCTGACCCCCCTATGAACCCCTCTGTGAGTGGTGAGCCCACAGCAGGGTGGACGTCATGGTCCTTGATGTTAGTTCAGGTGCTGCATGTTTTGAGTTGATGGGGGAAACTGGAGCACCTGGAGGAAACCCATATGTAATATGTATCAAATTAAAGTCATTGTTGCTCTTTGCATTCACCAAGCATAAACTAAATATTCTAATACATCTCTTCACCACTTTTTTATTTGCAATATCATTTTTTTTTATCAGGTTTTACAAACCTTCATAGTAGTTCAGGACAACATTTTGTATTAAAACTATCATTTATGTCAAACTTGTTTTTCTGTTTGGTTTTGTGGCTTTCGTTTCCTTTGAAAAAGATTCAAAAAAGGATACAGATACTTTCACGATAAATTGGTGTTGCATCTTGTACTTACAAATATAGCCTACTTTATTTTGTCCAGGTGCATTGCATTGTTTTTCTGGTGGAGGGTCCGCCACCTGCTTGTTTCTTTGGATATGTCATTACTCTGCTGCATATCTGCATATTAATACAATTCTGTGAAACATTTCAGACAAAGCATTTGACGGACCCTCCACTAGAAAAGTTACACAGTGCACCTTTAATGCCTTTTGGAAGTGTGTGATTTTACAATCAATGAATGCTTAGTCACAATACTTTACTCTACTCTTTCACTATTGTGGTAAATAATAGTGTAGGCCTACGTTATTAGTCCATTGCACAGAAATGGTTTTCTTCTTGTCACACAGGAATCCTTCAGTTTAAAAATGGGAAGAACTGTTAATCTTTAACAACATTTGTGTAAACTGGAATGGCCTTCAATGAACATGTTTTATTGTCAAGAATGGACTGCCCAAGCAAAATTTGTCTTGACAATGTATTAATTTTGCATTACATGCCGAAACTTCAAAAGAAGCATGCAATGTATATTTTAGACGTTTTATTTAAAATAAGTGTGCAGGCCTAGAAAGGGTTGTACAATTAATGCATTTTAATCAAGACAGTGATTTCAAAATGCCAGTTTAAACTACAAACAGTTTGCGCTGTCCTTTGCAAATTTCTTGGTTTGCTCCAGTACTTGCTGTATTGGCTTCTCTGCAGCTGTGGCTTTAGGTTTGCACTGGCTAACATTACTAGCGCTAGCTTCCTGCCATTGTTTGTGGACTACTGGGTGGCAGTTTTTCAAATGGCAAATTAAATTTGTCGTGTTGAATGACTTGGCATGGCATCCTCCTCGCAAGACCTTAGCTTCACAAGTGTTGCATATGGCTTTTCGGTTGTCCTCTTTTGACACAGTAAAAAACAACCACACTGCTGACATGTTTTCCGCTCTTCAGTTTTGACATCTCACAATCCCATGCTGCTTTCGCTCACTGACACAGTGCCCTAAGAAATGCGGCATGGTTAAATCTCCCTTTCCCTCTCCACCTTTCCCGACACTACACAAACAGCAAGTGGAGTAATAATATCGGCTGTTAATATCAGCCCAAATTTACACATCAGGCCGATGCCGATGTGTTAAAAAATGCCCAATATCGGCCGATACCGATGTTAATGCCGATATATCGTGCATCCCTAATCATCACTATCAACAAAAATGTTGATCGCATTAATTATATCCATTACAATGTACAGAAACTGGGTAACTATACTGAAGAAGCCCTATCGGCTGTCCACGAACAGCTTTCGGCCACCTCCCTAATGGCATTCCAAAATAGGATTGCACTAGATATGCTCTTAGCCGAGAAAGGAGGAGTATGCACCATGTTTGGTGACCAGTGCTGCACGTTCATTCCTAACAACACACACTTGGGAGGTCGCCTCACGGTGGCCTTAGAAGGCCTCCGTACACTTAATAAGAAAATGAAAGAACATTCTGGTGTTGACACATCTTTCTGGGGAAATTGGATGGATATGTTCGGAAAGTATAAACAATTAGTTGGTTCAGTCTTAATGTCCATCACTATATGTGCCTCATTGTTAATCCTCCTTGGTTGTTGTTGCATCCCCTGTTTAAGAGCTTTGATCCAACGAGTCATTGACCGCGCTATAGCGCCTGTACAACAGGCTCTAATGCAGGAACAGGTCCGCCTCTTGGTCCTGGACGACGATGACGACTTACCTGACGATGACCCAAGTCACCGGTAATGCTCTGCTCTCACGCATGAATGACGCTAGCAACTAAAACCATTCTAATGGAGAGTTGTGTAGCTGAGAAGTAAATGATGTGATTTTGATAAACGGGGGGAAATGTGATAAGATTTAATGTGTAATTCATTTATCAAAATGTATCTTGAAATGCTATCGAAGTTACATGCTGTATTGTGCTGACCATGGTGTATGTGACTAAGGCTGAGAGATATGAAACCAGATTGTGAAACAGGAAAACGCCTGGTTCCTGTTTCGACAGACAAGACAGACAAGAAGGGTCAGGCGCTGCCAGTAAGCAACCGCCTCACAAGATATACGCCCCACATGAGTAATGCATAACCATGAAAATATGTAAATATTGTGATGACTCATATTGTGAATAAAAGGCACGGAGAGACGATGGTCAGAGAGAGAGTACCAGTACCCAGCAGAGTACTGGCGTGGGACGAGCTGTAGCGAGCGCCACGTCTCTCCCGTGCACGTAAAATTCTAAGACTTGTCTTGGCTGTTTCTTCTGAACCTTGGTGATTTAATCCACAATTGGTTGGAGGTTTATTTTGATAACAACTGTTGATTCTACACTGTTTGTGTATTATTCCCTGACACAGTGAAAGATAAATGAGGAACTATGGGAAAGGAAGTCAAGTAACCAAGGGGACTTCAATCACTGTCGCCTTGATGACACTTTTAAGACCTACGAGCAGCACGTTACCTGTACCACAACACAGAGGAATACGACCATAGACTTGTGTTATGGTACAGTGAGTGGGGCGTACAAGTCTCTGCCGCTCCCTCCTCTCGGATCCTCCTACCACAACTGCGTCTATCTGATGCCACGGTATATCCCTGCGTTCAGACGCCTGCCGCTTGAGGAAAAAACTGTGAAGTGTTGGACAGAGGACAGTATTTCCACACTTCAAGCCTCGTTTGAATGTACTGATTGGGACTGCTTCTTTGAAGGATGCGATGATATAAATGACTTATGTGAATCCATCTCGGCATATGTCACTTTCTGTGTTGACTCCATCATTCCAACTAAAAATTGTGTTATTTATCCAAATAATAAACCGTGGATAGCAAAAGATCTTAAATCAATCATAAATAAAAAGAAAGTGATTTATTGCATTGGGAACGAATTGGAGAAAAAGGCCATTTCTAGGGAAGTGAAAGGAGAGATAAGAAAGGCCAAACTTAAATGCAAAGATAAAGTTGAAGCCCAGTATAGCAGTGGAGACCTTAGAGCAGCTTGGCGGGGTATTAAGAACATGGCCTCTAGTAGCCACCAAAATGAGGACAGGAAACATGTAACTGTGAAGGGCGTGTCGGACACGGAGTTGCCAAGTGCTTTTAATAATTTTTTCTCTCGGTTTGAAAGAGATGATGTTTTGAAAAATGTGTCAGACTGTAGGAACTCTCTTAAACCTTCAAATGTAATTGAGGTTTCACAGGATCAGGTCACTGCTTTACTAAAGAAAGTAAAGACAGGGAAGGCCAGGGGTCCTGATGCCATCTGTGGGCGCACATTGCACCACTGTGCCACCAAGCTCAGTGCTGTTTTCACTAGACTGTTTCAAATGTGTGCCGATCTTGGTCAAATTCCTTCTCTGTGGAAGACATCAACAGTGGTACCTCTCCCTAAATCGAACAAATCAAAGGAGTTGTTTGAGTTCAGGCCAGTGGCACTCACATCTTTAGTCATGAAGACTTTTGAACAGATTTTAAAGACTCATATCTTGTTTTTAACTGAAGGGAAATTGGATCCACTACAATTTGCGTATCAGCCCAATAAGGGAGTGGAGGATGCTAAACTTTTTTATTGAACATTGTCTATAAGCACCTTGAAAATGCCAAGGCACATGTGAGACTTTTATTTGCGGACTTTTCCTCTGCTTTTAACAAAATGCAGCCCCATGTCCTGATTCAAAGACTGGCTTCAGATTTTAATCTTCCGGACCAGCTTCCTTTTATTGATTTTAAACTTTCTCACCGACCGGGTCCAGCGTGTTTTTGTCAATGGACGATTGTCTCCTCCCTCTATCTCTAACACCGGATCACCTCAAGGTTGTGTGCTGTCACCTCTCCTTTTTATTTTGTACACAGACAGCTGCAGATCCTCAGAGGAAAACAGATTCCTCATCAAATTTTCAGATGACACGGTCCTGGTGTCACTACTTTCAGGATCTGAGGAGAATCATGGCCCTGCGCTGGGGCAGTTTGTCAAATGGTGTGAAGACAACTATCTGGATTTAAATGTTGCTAAAACCAAGGAGATGGTGATTGATTTTAGACGCACACATTCTCACAGTGTTAGTGTCATCCACAGTGATGTTGTTGAAATTGTCGACAGTTACAAATATCTGGGCACTGTGATGGACAATAAACTGAAATTTGACCTAAACACTGAAACCATTGTTAAACGAGGGCAGCAGAGAATGTACCTGTTGAGAAAACTGAACTCTTTTAATGTAAACAAAACTATTCTCAACAACTTTTATTGTTCTTTTATTGAAAGTCTGCTCACTTTCTCCATCATTTGCTGGTTCCAGTGCCTGTCCTTGAAGGATAAAAACAAACTGCAGAACATTGTTAAAACTTGCTCAAAAATCATAGGGGTCAAACTGAGGGAGCTGCATTCTCTGTGGGAGGAGCGAGTTCTGAGCAGAGCCAAGTGTCTCCTGGCTCAGCCCCTCCATCCTCTGACTCCTGACTTTATCCTGATGCCTTCAGGATGTCGTTTTTATGCTCCGGTACGGAAGACTAACCGCTTCTCCAATTCTTTTGTGCCTTCAGCTATTAAACTGCTAAATTCTGAGGGTTGTGTTTTTTGAGGTTTTTGTACTGTCATATGTATATTGTTCTTATATTGTTCTTTGAGTTCCACTTGTGTCTGTAATGGTCTGACACACTGTGTGTTTGTGCGGGTGAGAAGTGAGAACTGCTCTGTGAAAGCTGCAAATGAATTGCCCTCTGGGATCAATTAAGTTTTCTGATTCTGATTCTGATTCTAACCAGGAATGAGGCAATAAGCTTGCTGATGAGTTCATTTTTTCTCCCAGATTTAGATGTGTCAGCAATAACTTAACTCATTTAAACTGTATTTCTGAGTACATTTGATGGGTCCAAAATGCTTAAATTCATACTAAAATGTGACGAGCTTTAGTAGCTCATATTATATCATACTGTGATGATTTTAATGTAATTGTTTAGTGTCCATGTTCAAAGAGCTCAAGAAGGAAACCTACTCAAGTCAGTTTGTACATACTAGTAGTATTATGAACTGTAACATATTAACATGCGTTTAAAGGCATAGCTTGTAAATATAAATGCTGAATGAATGCGATAAGTAATTGAGCACTTTGTTTTGTTGGCCAGCCTTAACGGAGTGTGGCCCAGTAATTGCTTGTGTGCACTGCATGCCTGTGGTTTCAGTGTTTTAAAACATGGAGGTAAGACTATGGTTAAAATCAGAATAAACTAGGCCTCGGTTCATCCCCGGCTCTAGATTTTTGCTGATGGCCATGTTACACTTGTTCTGTCGGCTTGCTCACGCTCGCTCGCCGCTGTTCCGCTCGCTCTGGTGCACAAGCTAACTATCCATCCATCCATCCATCCATCCATCTTCTTCCGCTTATCCGGGGCCGGGTCGTGGGGGCAGCAGTCTAAGCAGGGGCTCCCAAGCTTCCTTCTCCCCAGCCACTTCCTCCAACTCCTCCGGACGGACCCCGAGGCGTTCCCAGGCCGCTTGTATCCGCGATCTTGTCCTTTCGGTCATTACCCAGAGCTCATGACTAGGGCTGGGCGATATGGACCAAAAAATATATCTCGATATATTTTGCTATATCTCGATATACGATATATATCTCGATATCTTTACAGGAAAAATAACCCCCTCCCACACTACTGCAAAAACAACAAACACATTTTATCTGATTAATATTCATTTAGTTCTGCACTTAAATACTCTGTGCCCCTTTTTGGACCCTCACCCACAGTTTAAAACCCTCTTCTTTAAGAGAACTTCCACTGGTACTTTAAAGAAAACTACTTCAAAGTGAAAAAAGTGGCTAGGATCTTTAAACCTGTATTTTGACATTCCTAACTGGAGTAACATTCTCTTGTTTTAAAGTGATGTTTAGTCTCTGCACATTTACCAAACCAAACGCACATTGTGACAAATATGATCACACTCAGTATTCAGACCTTGAGGACGTGACAAGACCGAGTCCAAATGCGCTCGCTTTAGAGGAGGAAGTCCAGCGGTGTGGGGCTGTCTAATGAGTGGTGGGACAGGTGTGGGTCCTGCTGCGGGGCGCTCCTCGTGTAAGGGGACGTGGGTGTGTAGCTCGTATGCTGGAGTCGTGCGCGGTCGGAGGTGTCATGCCCGGGCACAGTTCGGTTGCGCTCGCGCTGGGCAGGTGCATTTAGAAAGTTTAACTCGTCACGTTGCGTCCCCAGCCTCCCCCGGGATCTGGGAGAAGCTCTCCCGGAGGTGTGAGTTGAAGGCCGCACTGACAGAAGGTTCCGCCAGACGTTCCCAGCAGACCCTCACGATACGCTTGGGCCTGCCAGGTCTTTCCGGCTTCCTCCTCCGCCAGCGGACCCAACTCACCACCAGGTGGTGATCAGTTGACAGCTCTGCCCCTCTCTTCACCCGAGTGTCCAAGACACACGGCCGGAGGTCAGATGACACGACAACAAAGTCGATCATCGACCTCCGGCCTAGGGAGTCCTGGTGCCACGTGCACTGATGGACCCCCTTGTGCTTGAACATGGTGTTCGTTATGGACAAACTGTGACTAGCACAGAAGTCCAATAACAGAACACCGCTCGGGTTCAGATCAGGGAGGCCGTTCCTCCCAATCACCCCTCTCCAAGTGTCACTGTCGTTGCCCACATGGGCGTTGAAGTCCCCCAGTAGAACAATGGAGTCCCCGGTCGGTGCACTGTCCAGTACCCCTCCCAGAGACTCCAAGAAGGCCGGGTACTCTGCACTGCTGTTCGGCCCGTAGGCCGACACCACAGTGAGAGACCTGTCCCCGACCAGAAGGCGCAGGGACACGACCCTCTCGTTCACCGGGGTGAACTCCAACACGCAGCGGCTGAGCTGTGGGGCAATGAGCAGGCGCACACCAGCTCGCCGCCGCTCCCCGCGGCCAACGCCAGAGAAATGGAGAGTCCAACCCCTCTCAAGGAGTTGGGTTCCGGAACCCAAACTGTGCGTGGAGGTGAGGCCGACTATATCTAGCCGGTAACGCTCAACCTCCCGCACAAGCTCAGGCTCCTTCCCCCCCAGCGAGGTGACATTCCATGTCCCCAGAGCTAGTCTCCATGTCCGGAGATCTGGTCGCCGAGGCCCCTGCCTTCGACTGCCGCCCAAATCTCTCTGCACCCGGCCCCTATGGCTCCTCCCGCGGATGGTGGGTCCAGGGGAGGGCGGTCCCACGTCGTCCCTTCGGGCTGCGCCCGGCCACCAGGTGCTCGCCATCGAGCGCCCACCCCAGGCCTGGCTCCAGGGTGGGGCCCCGGTGACGCCGATCCGGGCGATGTATCTTGCCTTCTTCATCATATGGGGCTTCTGAACCGCTCTTCGTCTGACCCGTCCCCCCGGACCTGTTTGCCTTGGGTGACCCTACTAGGGGCATAAAGCCCCCGACAACATAGCTCCTGGGATCATTCGGGTACTCAAACCCCTCCACCACGTTAAGGTGGCGGTTCGAGGAACTATGCTAACGCTAATTACGATGCTAACAACACTGTCATTTGGTTTAGCTTAGAAAATCAGAGCAATCAACACGTTTTAACTTGAGCTCTGGCACCTACCCGCATGCGAACTTTGTATACGGTGTATCGAGTCCGTCCCACTCCTAGGGTTTGTGGATCATACAGGTCTATTTCCAAAAAATTGCTGGGGGGGCCGTAGGCATCCGTGAGGTCCTGGGGCTTGGAGTTCAGCCGGCGAGTGTCGGCCACCGCAGGCTGCGACATTTTGGTTAATGTTTGGAGACGAGCTGCAGATAATCAGCGCAAAAGCAACTAAATGCGCGGCAGTTAGGAATGGGCGAAATGAAATGAGATCTTGAGGTCTGCACCAAACAAAAATGGACGTTCCCAGTAAGGTCTCAAAATGAGGCGTGCATCATGAACAAGGCAGTCACGTGACGAGATCTCGTTCAGAGGTGGTGACGTCAGAGTGGTTCACCCACCTCCAGTGCTTATAAGCACTTTGAATTTGCAGCGGCACTTGTGGTGTTGTCGGCGTTTATAGGAGTTAGCGAGTTAGCGAATCAGTGAGTTAGGAAGTTAGTGGCATAATTCTGTCAGTAGAAAGAAGAACGGTCTTGACTGCCTTGAGACGTAAGCAATAGTCAATGTTTAAATTTTCAAAGTGCACTTGGGGTCTGGGTTGGACTAAAGTGTTTTTTGTTACAACTCACATATTTAACTCTTGAGATGAGCACCTTGCTATTTTCAATACAATTTAGTGTGCCAATAAATCAAATCCGTTTACAGATGGAGCCATCAAGAAGGAAATCCTCCACGATGTGGGAACACTTTGTAGTGTCTGGCCATAATAAGGTGTGAATGAAATAAATTAATGGCTTTCATAACAATCTTACAAAATAGAAAAAGACCAAAGCACTCAAAAGCTACATATTTATTCAAAAGCCTATTACAACAATCGCATAGAGTAATTACATCAGCCCATGACATGGTGCGTGTGTCACGCATTTCCGTCATGTAAGACATTTTGTGTTGTTTGCCGGAAGTATGAAACTTTCAGAATAAAGCTACCAATTGGAATTGCACAGAATTTTTAGCTATGATTTTTCACAATATAACATCGATCCATCCATCCATCCATCCTCTCCCGCTTAATCCAGCTGGGTCGCGGGGGCAGCTTGCTGCCCAATCCTCATAGCACCTGACCCCCCCTATGAACCCCTCTGCAGGTGGTGAGCCCACAGGACAACATGGTCCTTGATGTTAGTTCATAGGGGTGTTTTTCAACCTTCTTTGTGTAAAGCCACTTTTATTTTATATATATATTTCGTGGCACACCACTTATTTAGTCCAGGTGAAATCTTGGTTCATTCCTAGTTTAGACCTGGCTTAGTCATTGTTTCGACCTGGTCTTATCCTTCTGAAACGTTGGTTTAGTCCTGGTTTTTGGACAGTTTTTAAGCACATCTGAAGACATCTCAAGGCACACTTGAGTGATTCCTGGCACACTAGTAGAAAAACATGGATATAAAGAGGAAAAAAATAATATAACACAATGCAATATGATATTATATTATTTTATATATTTTTCTTGTGCCTTATCGTAGGTTCCCTGCATGCAAGAATTGATGATGGAATAATAAACATGGTCATAAAGGATTCTCGTCCATTTTCCATTGTGGAAGATGTGGGATTCCGGGAATTAATGACCATAGTTGTCCTACCTACACTTTCCCAAGCAGAACGGTGTGCTGCCATTTTTTCCCTTTTTGTTCATCTTTCATTATGAGTGCATATATATAATTATGTCTTTTGTGTTTTTCAACAGACTTTAAAAGCAATGGTGGAGGCAAAATACCAGAAGGCCAAAGAGGAAAATAAGGCAAAGGTGCAGAAGGCTGTGGCTGTGAGTCTTACATCTGACATGTGGACATCAGTGTCAGTGGACTCCTATCTGGCTGTGACATGCCATTTTATTGATGAGTTCAATGAATTAAATACCACGCTCCTCAGTATACATCATTTTCCTATGTCCCACACGGCTGAACATCTGGCGGACGAGCATGTGAGGCTGATGGAAGAGTGGGGCATAAGAGACAGGGTTAGATGCCTCATCCCTGATGGGGCAGCAAAGATGCTTGCTTGTGCGAGGCTTTCAAATGTCAGTCATACCATTTGCATAGCTCATGCTATGAACTTGCTGGTTAGAAAATCATTTGATGATACAGCTGGAATGAATGACCTGAGGCAGAAGTCAAGGAAGTTGGCAACGTACTTTCGCACCAGTACATCTGCCAAGGATCGCTTAACGGCATTACAAGAGCAGATGGGCAAGCAGCCTTTGAAAATGATAATTGAAGTGGATACGCGATGGAACAGTATGTTTCATATGCTGGAAAGAGCCTATGAGTTGAGGGAGCCAGTGGGTGCAGCCTTGGCATCCCTCAATACAGACATTGCCCCACTTAACCTCATGTGAACATGAACTTATTAAGGATGCTTTGTGCATACTTGCACCATTCCACCAGGCAACTGAGGAGTTATCGGCAGAAAAGAGAGTTTCTGCATCAAAGGTTATTCCAATGATGAACATGGTGCACCATGCTCTGGCTTCTAGAGTTCTTAGTGTGACCCACCCCATTGCCAAACAGCTTGGAGAGAACATGTTGCGGAGGATGCGAGAGCATAATAGTAGATTAGAAACCCTAAGTATACTTACCTCGCCAACACTGCTCGATCCTCGCTTCAAGAAGATGGGATTTTTGAGCCAAACCAAAGCTCAGGAGGCTGTAAACAGGCTAAAAAATGAGTGTGTGCTTCTTCTGAGAGATGCTGCAATTCCCCATGAGCCACAGCCTCAACCTACTCCTCTAAATCTGTCTTCAAATTCAAGTGAGTGTGTTCAGTAATTTGTATGATTTAGTTTTTTGTTTTTTTTGCAACATAGATCTTAACTGTTTCTGTTTTTAGATGACATTTGGCATGTGCTAGATTGTAATATAAGCAACAGCAGAAGAACCAACAGCTTTGTGTTGATTGAAGTAGACCGGTATCTAGCTGAGGTTCATATTCCAAGAAATGAAGACCTACTAATGTACTGGACCAAAACAAAAATGTTGTACCTGACCCTTTATACACTGGCCAAAAGTTCCCTGTGCTCCCCGGCATCCTCAGTCCCATGAGTATTCTCCAAGGCTGGAGACATTCTTTCAAAAAAAAGGAACCGCCTCAGCCCTAAAACCCTGAAAAAAATTGTATTTCTAAATAAAAATCAGTGAAAGAGATATTTGTGTGACATTTTTTTTTTTTTTATACAGGCCTTTACAAATAACCAATGTCCATCCATCCATCCATCTTCTCCCACTTAATCCAGCTGGGTCATGGGGGCAGTTTTCTGCCCAATCCTCATAGCACCTGACCCCCCCTATGAACCCCTCTGCAGGTGGTGAGCCCACAGGAGGGAATAACCAATGTGTTAGTTGAAATAATGTAGACTAAAAACACAGCACAATTTCGTTGTAATGTGTACAAAGTAACAGCAGGTGGCAGCAAAGTGAGATCTCATTACTGAATCACATTTTAAATCACTTGGCTGTGAGGTCTCATCATCTCATGTGACCTCATTTTGCCCATCCCTAGCGGCAGTATCTTAACTTTCATCGGAAGACATTAATGGATTGTGAAAACACAGCGGGCTAGCTAAGGAAGTAGCTGAGTAGTGTAGCTGTTCTCACAGGGGCCACCGCCGAGCGCCCTACTCGTCTCTGATCTAGAGAGCGGGACTCCTATAGTGCCATCCAGCGGACAGGGACGGACACATGCTGCTCACAATTCCTGCCAACATGGACAGGAACCAAATCAACCATGGGGCTGACTGATTAGACCATGGGAGAGTAAGTATAATTGGACAAAGAACAGGTATAATTAACCACTTTATAGCCCTAGATCCTAGAAAGAACGCTTAATATTTTTATGCTTCAATGCAATATGGGATCAATGCCTCAGAAGGTGATGCTGTCTGAAAAAGCCCTAGGCTAGATATTTTCTTCAAAATATTAAGTTTTAAAGGCTATCTTATCTTTTTCAGATGAGAGGATCTGGGATGCTCTCTGATCTCAATGGTTTGACATACAGGTAAAGTATGAGGTGCTCTTTATAACAAAAATGGACATCCAAAAATCTAATAAATACTTGTCTCTGAGTCTATCTATGTCTCTATGATCTATGATATATGTCTATCTATGAGCTCTACAGGTATTCTAGCCATTTGTGAAACAAGGAAAATGCTTATTTTTGTTTAGTCAGTTTTACTTGGCCAGTCAATATACTTTTACTCATGCAACTCATACAAACAGTTTCCTTGTAACAGGGGTTCAAATTCTGGGCCCTGGGTACAAATCATCTTGGTGGGCCCACACTACATATTGTCTAATGAAAGCTTTGTGAGGGCCCCCTCCTTGCACTGGGCCCTGGATAAACAGTACCCTTTCCTCCAGTTCGGAACTCCTGCTTATAAGTCATATCCTATAGAGGATTTCAGTCTGGATGTCAACCAGGCAAGTCAATGAGATCTAGAGCCTGTTTCAACTAAAGTAAATGCAAAATTGCTCGTGTTCTTTTTTTTACTTTTATTTTATTATCTACTGACTTAAACAATACAACGAGAACAGAGCTGTATTCAAAATAGAATATGACTGTACAAGAAAAATAACAGACAACATACCAATTAGATTTGTACAACTAAAACTTAGGCCTACTCACTCATAATCATTCAATATTGAACAATAATGTGAAAAATATTAATCAAAGCATATTTCTAAAAACTTGAAAAAGTAATTACTTGCTGTTTTGGGCAAGAACATAGGCCTTTCATAGATATCACTTCAATAGTAAAAATGTACTTTCTTTCTATCAAGTAAATGAAATACACACACAGTTTATATGTACATGTAGGCAAAATTCATTTGGATTTTGAGCAATGATTTCCAATAAATTCCAATCATTTCACCTCTTTACTAAACAGAGACGTGCTGCTCTTCAGGTGGGACAAATTCAGCGCTGAAGGAGGAGGGTCTTGGGTGGCTGAGGTCTGGATTTGGGACGTTGTTATAGCAGTTGGTTTGATCTGTGCTGACAGAAATGATGGAGGAATCTGAGCTCTCGCTGTCAGAGAGAGGCACAGGGCAGTACTCTCGGACAGAACAGGTGTGTTCGGTGTAGCTAGTCTTAAAAACCTCCTTTAGGTCTTTAGAGCTGTCTAACCACTCCTGCAAAATCAGCACATGGTAGTTAGTGTTTGTGATCTAGGTGTAGGACATTGTAGTTGTCCATTGTTTTAAATGTTTTTACTTACTTTTAAGTCATGATACGGTTTAGGAACTACTGGTATAAGGATGATCCGGATTCTGGACAATGTCATAGAAATAAAAAATTAAAATGATGAAAAAATGTAGGTACATTTTTATTCATTTTTTTATATCCAGTTTTTCAGGTTATTGAAATTTGAAGGGTAAGGAAAGATTTTGGGTCTTCAGATAGGCTATTATACTGTAATTATATAAGAGCCACCTTAGCAGCAGTTATCACGCAACTTCACTTCTGAGAATTCTATAAAAGTATAGAGTAATCATTTAAATTATTCAATAACAATTTTAGTAAAGTGAACATAGTTATTCACTCTTCAGATCCCAATCTACTAATCTCTGCTGCCATCTAGTGAGACCATGTGTACAGGTCAAATACTGGAAAATAAACCAGATTGTGTATTTGCATCGAAAAGTCATCATTTGGCCTATCAGCATGTTACCAATATGTTGCACCGTAAATGAAAATTATTAGAGACAGAGACAGAGCAATTACACATTGCAGAACAAGTCAGATGTACTGTAGTATGGGAGATTAAAAAAAAGATGAATTTGAGTATAACTTCTTTTAAAAGACTGAAAAAGATTTTAAAAATAATAATATAATAAAAAGAATGCTGCAGTGTTATGTCTAACATAAATTATTCTGCAGTTTTGAGGTTAATTTTATTGTCTACTGACTTTTTGTGTAATCATTAAACGTAATACAGTATATATGATTAGGTGATCAGGTGAAGACCTACCTTTCATGACGCAACAGCAAAACAATCAGCAAGAGCAGAATGGTCCCACTCACAAAGCACATGACCACAGTCCACACACTCATAGATTCATGCAGCTGAGTCGAGTCTGACGAAAACAAGGTTAAGACTAATGAGTTGTAATGGTATAATTGTGTATCTTTGGGATTAAAGGAGCACTATGCCACTTCTTTATCTGTATGTGAAATTTGATAGCATGTGGTACAGATGAAGATATCAGTTGTCTAAAGCACAACAGAAACATGCCTATAAGCTTTGGCACAACTGAAAATGTCAGTACTTATTCAACTTTCACACCCTTCTTCCTACCTACTTTTCCAGATTATTAGGCCCTTTTTTGTTTTTACAAATGGTTTTCCTTAATTTCAAATGTTTTTGTGCAATGGTCTTGACTGTTTCTTACATCATTTGATTTTGTCAGACTGTTTAAAATGCACTGTAGTGACTCTCATCTATCTGGACAAAACATTCAAAACTTTAAGTATAACCTCATTGTTTGACCAGGACTCCCTGGAAGAAGAGATATTGTATCTCAATGGGACCTTCCTGGCTAAATAAAGGTTAAATAAAAAAGAAATACAATAAATTAACACCATAGCCACAAATATACATGGGCAAAAATATACAGTGAATAAATCATAGTATCCAGATTGATGCAGACAAATATGCGCATCTTATCCCACAGCAAGGTACATAGACTAGTGTGTGGGGAAGGATGCTGCCCTTATTCACTGCCCGTTTGATCGAGAGAAAATTGTATGGAATTCAACAAAGAAAGCATCACAGATGAGTGTTTTACACTGATTTTACATTTTACATTGAGAGGGAAAAGAGTAAAATGGTGTCCATCAATTATATTTGAAACATTGAAACATTTACAAATCCTGTTGACACATATTTCCAATCTGAGCCTCATATCTGGTCTATGATCTGAAAACACATTCTGAAGCTGATTCCATAAACACAGCTTTAGTTTTGATGCCTGCATAAATAGTTTTGAGAAATGCATTTAAAGCTTTGAAAAATTCACTACTGGTCCAAGAAATATAGTGCAAAGCAACCGAGTAACACTATAGTTCACATTTGTGAACTGTTGATAAATTAAAAAAAACAACATTATTTTAGTCTAGTTTATTTGAGGTTTTTTTTTGTTTTCTTTCCATGTACACATTAGATAGAAGAATGCAAAGCTCAAAAAGAGTAGACTGAAGCAGTTAGGCTGAAGCAGATAAGCTATCTGTATCTTTTCTGTTATACAAAGATGGACAAACCTGGTTACAGGCTGTAGTGCTGAATGAAGTATGGAGCTAAATAATATCAGTCACAGTTGGGGACCAGCAGATGTCCCCTTCAGTTTGACCAGTCAGTACAAAGCTTACTTTGTCTCGGGGGAACAGGTCAGTCCCATTGCACATTATACTTTGTCAGTGTTTGTTTTAACTTACTTGAACTTGTTTATTAATAAAACAAACAGATCCAAAAAGATGACTTAACGGCAGAAAGAAAAATTGAATATATTTTTCTCTCTTCTTACCTGTCTTGTTGTGGGCGCCCCAAGCGACTGGTTCGCTCCATTCACCCCACATAGAAAGGCCACAGTTGTTGGTCACTCGGTTCCGCACTTGCAGCTCATAACGGGATGAGTTTGATGGGAAGCAATACGGATTTTGTTCATTCGTGGATTCCTATCAATTAAACACAACTGAAGATCATTAGTCTGTCTCATTTCAATTCTCTTTGGCTCCTCACCTGGCAGGCTGAAAGGGTGGAGTGTTTTATGAGTTTCAGCAAGAAGGAAAGGAAGTCATGACACTGTTTACACATTTCCAGGAATCAAAAGAAGAATTTTTGAAGAATCAAATTGATAAGTATATATATTAGTGAGTTACAAATGACATCACAACATTCTTGGCCAGTGTTATTTAATACAGATGGGGGTAGGTAAAACTAATATTGTTAAAATGCAGATTTTGTTGTAATACAGTGAGTTCTAGGGTCTAGTTAAAATGATCAGGTTCGAAGCTCTCGATTTACCGGTCAATCTACGTTCCTCCCCTCACCTATGGTCATGAGCTCTGGGTAATGACCGAAAGGACGAGATCGCGGATACAAGCAGCCGAAATGAGTTTCCTCCGCAGAGTGGCCGGGCGCTCCCTTAGAGATAGGGTGAGGAGCTCGGTCACACTGGAGGAGCTCGGAGTAGAGTTGCTGCTCCTCCACGTCGAGAGGAGCCAGCTGAGGTGGCTTGGGCATCTGGTCCGGATGCCTCCTGGACGTCCCCCTCCGGAGGTGTTCCGGGCATGTCCCACTGGTAGGAGGCCCCGGAGAAGACCCAGGACACGCTGGAGGGACTATGTCTCTCGGCTGGCCTGGGAACACCTCAGGGTCAGTCCGGAGGAGCTAGAAGAAGTGGCTGGGGAGAGGGAAGCTTGGGAGCCCCGGTTTAGACTGCTGCCCCCGCGACCTGGCCCCGGATAAGTGGAAGAAGATGGATGGATGGATTTTATAAAGTCAGATTTAGATATATTATATTGGACTGCCATTCATTAGGATTATAAAACAGAGCTGCAGAGGTGTGACAGAAGATGATGGGGTTAGTTAGTTTCTGTTACCACCTGCCAGTTGTTGTTGTTGTTGATTCTGTAGCGGACTTGGCTCTCTACACATGTAGAGCTTCTTTGCATCCACTTGAAACACAAGCCGGTGCCAGACCCGTACTCCACAGTGAGGTTGGAAGGTGGATCCAACTTTACTGGAAATTAGAGAGAAGTCAGTGATTAAACCATAGAATCATGTTAGGAGTAGTGTTATATTGCAAACATTTCAAACTCAATATTGATACTAAGGAGAAGGTTATTTTATTCTAATCATTTCAATTCCTTTATAATGTCTTTTTTATACAATAGAATGTAATTTTTAGCAATAAAATATTTACTATGCTAGATCTCATGATAACATTTCTAAAACTATTCATGAAAGGTGAAAGGTGAAAGGTGTTGTTTCCTGTATTGATACTTAATAAATTAGTCTCTAGTTATCTGGGTATTGATTTTTTTTCCAACCCTGAAATGGAACTGTTGAATTATTTGATTGAGTTGAGAGAGTGTGTGTTATTCATTCATTTTGCAGATATATTTTGTAGTGCAAATGCACATCTCTTGCCGCAGCTGTTGCAGAGCAGGCTGATGCACACATTAGTGTCAGGGTTTGGTGTTTGTTGTGTGTTCCCCCTCCCTTCTGTGTCTGTCTGCTCCTCTCGGGGGCGTGGCTGGGCTAATGCTGCAGTGTGGATCACCTGCTCGGTGGTTCACCTGCAGCTAATTGTCTAATCAGCCCCACTATTTAGTTCTGTCCTCATCCTTTGTTCTTTTGTCAGTTCATTCCTCCTCTATCCCTTGTCTACGTCGTCGTCCTGCTTGTCCATGTCCACGTCCACGTCGTCCTGCCTGTCTACCCGTGAGTCTACCCGTGAGTCTACCCGTGAGTCTACCCGTGAGTCTACCCGTGAGTCTACCCGTGAGTCTACCCGTGAGTCTACCCGTGAGTCTACCCGTGAGTCTACCCGTGAGTCTACCCGTGAGTCTACCCGTGAGTCTACCCGTGAGTCTACCCGTGAGTCTACCCGTGAGTCTACCCGTGAGTCTACCCGTGAGTCTATCCCAGTGTCTTCCCTCCGTCTATGTCTCCAGCCTGTTTCCATCACCACATCCTTCATTCCCGGCAATAAACCTGTTAAACATCTACCTGCGCCTATGTCTCTGCTTTGGGGTCCTCAACCACACTCAACCCTTGACAATTAGATAGAAGCATACACAGCCCAGAAGGAGTAAGCTAAAGCAACTATTTGTGAGTGCCTACTAAAAAACCACAACATATTTGCACTTTCCTGTTATACAAAGATGAACTTGGTTAGAGGCTGTAGTGTTGAATGAAGTACGGAGCTAAATAATATGTCGAATATATTTTTTATTCGCAGTTGGTACATCTCTTGCCGCAGCTGTCGGGGGCAGACTGATGAAAGAGTAGTGTCTGATACTTCACACATATCCGACTATGTACCAAGATTCATACAGTTTGACAAGCAAGATGAGTGAAGAGTTGTGCTTTTTACAACATATGATTTACCTCTGCTTATTAGCTTATGTTCCTGGGAATGATTCTGGTCTCCTTTTCGAAGTTTGGTGAAAAATGCGGCCAATCTCTTTCTCCAAAGGTCTTTGTCGGCTTCGGGCTGATTGCATCCAACAGTGAGGCCATCCTTCACAATGTAGGTATCGCATTTACGAAATGATTCATTTTCAAATCTAAAGCAAAAATCAGACCCAATGATGATAGTTTCTATTATAGAGAATTTTTCTTTAATTTCAGACAGAAGTTGTTACTTACCTACTGTAAAAAGTGTAATTGACATCTGAAGTATTCCATAAACATTGGACATATTTCATACTAATCACCATACAGTTCACATCTGTTGGGAAATATGCAATGCTTGTTTTATATAAAGTAAACACACATGCAACAATTGTTTTGATAACTTCCTCACATTGGCCTCATACATGCATTATTATTTCTTTTGTCAAAAAAAAAAACTGAAATCAGTTTCAAATGAGTGTAACTCTAGAGTTTTAGAGCTTATGACATTCACTACAAACAGCTCAAGGTTTTGCGCAATTTGGCATTATAAATGCATAGAAGAATTATTTTGCAGAACACTAACACACACGCAGATCATATCGAGATTACACCGCATGTTGACGCAAAGGGGAATTCATTCGCCAAATGTCATGGGAAGTAAAATATCTGACACTAAATAACTAACATTTTAAAAACGCACATATATATTTTAGAATATCCAAACAGATATTTATTTATTTAGATACGAGTGGCTATATTTATTGTTATTTACTTATTTGTAAATCTAAACATTATCAACAAGAAATATTTCTAAAACCAAAAGTAAAAAATCAGTTTATCTTACCAGGAGGTTTTTCCGCAAAGCCACTTCCAACCAAACACAAAATCATCAAAAGTCTCATCTTCATTTTAAAGAGAAGAAGGGAGTTGTCAATATGTCAGACAATGTACCTCTGGTCTATAAAAATGTGTGCGTGTGTGTGTGGCTGACTTGAGTGACTTTTATCTAGTTTCCTGTTAGAGGAAGTAGGTTGGATCTAAACCTACGCGTGTTAGGAGACGTATAATATGTAACTTTTCTAAAATGTCTCCATAGAGATATGTTTAAAGCTATACTGTGCAACTTTTCATGCAAACAACAACATCAGGTTGCATCAATAAAAGTGCCAGAACTTCCGCCATAAATGTTAGAAATTAAAGCCCAACAGAATTACAAATATATACATGGGACTTATAGCTTTCACAATACACCTCAGATAAAGACTGAAATTTAAGTGCATTCATTTTCATTTGTTTAAATTATAGATTCTGACTGAAATTGAATTAACAGGGTTTATCCTGCAAGGGCATCAGTGGATGAAAAAGGGTCATTATAATGGAAGAATGAGTTTTTGTCTGAGCAATGGAAAGTGTAGTTATTACTTTTTGATTAAACTAAAAAATACAATCAATTTATTAACATCTAAAAGAAAAGTAGACAACCGTAATTTAGAAATGGCCAACGAGAGAGAATAAAATAGATTTGAAAATAAAATTGAAAGAGAATCGCCAGGAGCTGATTCGTAAGATGTCCATCCATTCATCCATCCATCTTCTCCCGCTTAATCCAGCTGGGTCGCGGGGGCAGCTTGCTGCCCAATACTCATAGCACCTGACCCCCCTATGAACCCCTCTGTGAGTGGTGAGCCCACAGCAGGGTGGACGTCATGGTCCTTGATGTTAGTTCAGGTGCTGCATGTTTTGAGTTGATGGGGGAAACTGGAGCACCTGGAGGAAACGCATATGTAAGATGTATCAAATTAAAGTCATTATTGCTCTTTGCATTCACCAAACATAAACTAAATATTCTAATACATCTCTTCACCACTTTTTTATTTGCAATATCATAGAGTTTTACAAACCTTTATAGTAGTTCAGGACAACATTTTGTATTAAAACTATCATTTATGTCAAACGTGTTTTTCTGTTTGGTTTTGTGGCTTTCGTTTCCTTTGAAAAAGATTCAAAAAAGGATACAGATACTTTCACAATAAATTGGTGTTGCATCTTGTACTTACAAATATAGCCTACTTTATTTTGTCCAGGTGCATTGCATTGTTTTTCTGGTGGAGGGTCCGCCACCTGCTTGTTTCTTTGGATATGTCATTACTCTGCTGCATATCTGCATATTAATACAATTCTGTGAAACATTTCAGACAAAGCATTTGACGGACCCTCCACTAGAAAAGTTACACAGTGCACCTTTAATGCCTTTTGGAAGTGTGTGATTTTACAATCAACCAATGAATGCTTAGTCACAATACTTTACTCTACTCTTTCACTATTGTGGTAAATAATAGTGTAGGCCTACGTTATTAGTGTCAGGATCCGCTCCTGGTCTTTGCCTTCTCCTCTCTTCTCCTCCCCTCCCTCCTGTGTCTCCTTAGTCTCCTCCTCCTCTGGGCGTTTCCCTCCTGCTGGCACAGCGCACACCTGCATCCCATCAACTCATCACCTGCAGTACAAGAACCCCAGCTCTCCAACCAGTCCTCGCCAGTTTGTTGTCTACTCTACGTTAGTGAAACCTTGGCTCTAGATTTGTGTGGATACCCTTGCCTTGTATTTCTTGGACTTACCTCTTCCTGTGTCCAGGTGCCTGCCTGCCAGCCTCCCTGCCTGCCTGCCTGCCTGCCTGCCTGTCCGTCTGCCCATCTGCCTGCCTGTCCGTCTGCCTGCCTTCTGTATTGTTTCCAGAATCTTTGTAATAAATCACTTTCACGTTTACCAGTCGTGGTTCGTGATTTTGGGTCTTAGCTAACCGTGACAGTACGAAGTGGCCATATGGACCCAGATCACGCAGACCCAGTTACCCAGGACCTCTCCAATCAGGGGGCGCTAATTGGACAACACGAGCAACTTCTGAGGAATCTCATGGATTGTCAAAGATCTACTTCAGACCAGATCACCCAGCTTGGAAACATGTTTCGTGAGTTCACTACACATGTTTTCCCTAATCCTCTGCCGACCCAGCCTCTGTCTGCCCCGGTCCAGGCCTCCTCTCCTGCTACCCCACCGGACCCAGGCCACACAAGAGAGGTCCATGTGCCAGATCCTGACCACTATGGAGGTGACATGGGGAGATGTGGGGGTTTCCTACTTCAGTGTTCACTAGTTTTTGCCCAAAAACCTAATACATATTTTAGCAATCAATCTAAGATTGCCTTCATCATGGGCTTATTACGTGGAAATGCTTTGGACTGGGCAACAGCTATGTGGCAAAATAATTCTGAGATATTTAATGATTATGAAAGATTTGTTAAAGAATTGAAGAAAGTATTTGACCATCCTGTCCAGGGCAGAGAGGCATTTAAACGGCTTCTCACCGTTCGCCAGGGCTCACGCAGTGTGGCCGAATATTCAGTAGAATTCCGAACACTGGCAGCTGAAGCAGGCTGGGATGACGTGGCTCTTCAGACCGTTTTTGTTAACGGTCTAAATGAACAGTTAAAGGATGAGCTGGCACTAAGAAAGGATTCCAATAGTGTTGATTCTACCATTTCTACAGCCAAACTGGACAATCTCCTCCGGGAGCGCAAAAGAGAGCGACGTCATCGGCCAGCCCCGTCTTCGTTTTCCAATCCTCCACCAGTTCCTCGCACCCCGTTTGTACCCACGGCACCACCGGCAGCTCAATCTACTTCAGGTGAGGAGCCCATGCAACTTGGACGAGCCCGTTTGACCCCTGCTGAGCGGATTCGCAGAATTCAAGCCGGTGAGTGCATTTACTGCAGTAAAACTGGACATTTCCTTGTCAATTGCCCCACCCGACCAAAAGACGGGGCTCACCAGTAAACTTGGGGGCACTGGTGAGCCATAATTCTACCTCCTCTGCCCCCCAGAATAGAATGCAAATCTCAGCTACAATCTGTTTCCAAGCGTTAACGTTGCCACTTACTGCTTTGATTGATTCTGGGGCCGAAGAGAATTTCCTAGATTTCAATATTGCATTGGAAGCTGGGCTGGCGATGGAACCCCTGGACACCCCCTTAGTGGCTAACGCTTTAGATGGACGGTTGTTGGCTAAGGTAACCCATCGCACAGTTCCCCTCACTCTGTTACTGTCT
Organism: Odontamblyopus lacepedii; assembly: GCA_034769755.1. Classification (NCBI taxonomy): domain Eukaryota; kingdom Metazoa; phylum Chordata; class Actinopteri; order Gobiiformes; family Gobiidae; genus Odontamblyopus; species Odontamblyopus lacepedii. Next base: position 25,604,449 of record CM068352.1, read on the forward strand.
GGAAATCACAAGGAAGAAATAACTTTTCACCTGATTGCAGCTCCTCACTCACCCTTAATTCTGGGCTACCCCTGGTTACGACTCCATAACCCACAATTCGATTGGACAGGAGGGAAGGTTCTGAGTTGGAGTTCATTATGTCATTCTGTCTGTTTGCAGACTGCCCTTCCTCCCGCTGGTGCTGCCCCATCTCATCATGAGCCACCTGATTTGTCCCGTGTTCCTAATGAATATCATGACTTAGGAGAAGTGTTCAGCAAGGAGCGGGCCTTGTCCTTGCCCCCACACCGGCCATATGACTGTGCTATCGACCTCCTTCCTGGTGCCCCTCTTCCTAACAGTCGCCTATACAACCTGTCTCGCCCCGAACATGAGGCAATGGAACGTTACATAAAGGATTCCTTGGCAGCAGGTATTATCAGACCATCCTCCTCTCCCGTCTGTGCAGGCTTTTTCATTGTTGGTAAAAAAAACAAATCTTTACGGCCATGTATTGATTATCGAGGACTTAATAACATCACTGTTAAAAACAAATATCCACTCCCCCTTATTGACTCCGCTTTCCAACCACTGCATAAAGCTACCACTTTCTCAAAATTGGAACTACGTAACGCTTATCTCGTTCGTATTCGCGATGGTGATGAGTGGAAGACAGCGTTCAACACTCCTCTGGGCCACTTTGAATATTTGGTAATGCCTTTTGGTTTAACTAATGCACCTGTGGTTTTTCAGGCACTTGTGAACGACGTGTTAAGAGACTATTTAAACAAGTTTGTTTTTGTCTACCTGGATGATATCCTGATCTTTTCTTCCTCCCCTGAGGAACATGTCTGCCATGTACGTAAAGTCCTTCAAAGACTACTCGAAAATAAACTTTGCGAAAGCAGAAAAATGTGAATTTCACAAGGACTCATTCAGTTTCCTCGGATACATTATTGGCAGCGGGCAGGTGAAGCCAGACCCCACTAAGATACAGGCAGTTGCTGATTGGCCTCAACCCGGAAATATCAAACAACTTCAAAGATTTCTTGGATTTTCAAATTTCTATCGACGATTCATTCGTGATTTCAGTCAGATTGCTGCCCCACTAACCCGTCTAACCTCTCCCAAGGTCCCCTTTATCTGGTCCACAGATGCTGAAAATGCTTTCCTGGTACTCAAGCAAAGGTTCACCACAGCACCTGTCCTCGTGCATCCAGACCCATCTCTCCAATACGTGGTCGAGGTTGACGCCTCTGATTCCGGGGTTGGGGCGGTTTTATCCCAGCATCCCCCCTCAGACCATAAACGACACCCTTGTGCCTTCTTTTCACATTGCTTAAGTCCTGCTGAGCGTAACTATACTATTGGCGATAGAGAACTACTAGCAGTTAAGTTGGCACTAGAGGAATGGAGACATCTCTTGGAGGGTACTGAACAACCATTTGTACACTCAACAAAAATATAAACGCAACAGTTTTGTTTTTGCTCCCATTTGTCATGAGATGGACTCAAAGATCTAAAATTCATTCCAGATACACAATATTACCATTTCTCTCAAACATTGTTCACAAATCTGTCTAAATGTGTGATAGTGAGCACTTTTGCTTTGCTGAGATAATCCATCCCACCTCACAGGTGTGCCACATCAAGATGCTCATCAGACACCATGATTAGTGCACAGGTGTACCTTAGACTGTCCACAATAAAAGGCCACTCTGAAATGTGCAGTTGTTGGTTTATTGGGGGTCTGGGGACTCAGAACCAGTCAGTATCTGGTGTGACCACCATTTGCCTCATGCAGTGCAACACATCTTCGCATTATATTTTTGTTGAGTGTAGTTTGGACTGATCATAAGAACTTGTCTTATATCAAGTCTGCAAAGCGTTTGAACTCTCGCCAAGCTCGATGGGCCCTGTTTTTTGATAGGTTCAATTTTCACCCTCACGTACAGACCTGGGTCGAAAAATGTTAAGTCTGATGCACTGTCCCGTCAGTTTGCTTCCACAGAGAATCCCGAGGACACTGCCACCATACTTCCACCCTCCCGAGTGATTGGAGCTATTACCTGGGAGATGGAGTCGGTGGTTAAGGAGGCACAGCAGACTGAACCTGATCCAGGTAACGGACCACCTAACCGTCTGTTTGTCCCCAACGCTGTACGTTCACAGGTCATCCGTTGGGGACATACCTCTCGATTCTCCTGGCACCCTGGTGTTGGTCGGACTATCAGCCTCCTCCGTCGTCATTTCTGGTGGCCAACACTTGAAAAAGACACACGTGAATTCATATCTGCCTGTACAGTTTGCGCCAGAGGTAAATCTTCTCACCAGCCTCCTCCAGGTCACCTACGTCCTCTCCCTGTTCCAAGTCGACCCTGGTCTCACATTGCCCTCGACATTGTTACTGGTCTTCCTGTCTCCCGAGGTAACACCGTCATTCTGACAATCAGAATCAATAATAGACAGATTCTCAAAGGCTGTTCATTTTGTTGCCTTACCAAAACTTCCCTCAGCTCACGAAACTGCTAACTTGTTGGTACAACATGTTATACAAATCCATGGTATCCCCCTCGATATTGTTTCAGACCGGGGGCCACAGTTTATTTCTAAAGTTTGGAGAGGTTTTTGTGAAGCCCTTGGTGCCAAGGTCAATTTATCTTCTGGATTCCACCCGCAAACCAATGGTCAGTGCGAGAGAGCTAATCAGGACTTGGAAGCCGCTCTTCGCTGCGTTGCCGCCAAAGATCCAACCACCTGGAGTGACCACCTACCATGGGTTGAATATGCTCACAACTCGCTCTCCTCCGCTGCTACCGGTATGTCTCCATTTGAATGCTCACTGGGATATTTGCCGCCTCTGTTCCCTGAACAGGAGAGAGACATAGCAGTCCCTTCAGTAAAGGACCATCTCCAGCGCTGTCGGCTCATCTGGACAACTGCTCGGGCATCTCTACTCCGTTCAGTGGAACAAAACCGCAAATCAGCTGACAAACACCGGACACCTGCTCCCGCCTATAAACCAGGTCAGAAAGTGTGGTTATCTTCCAGAGACATTCCATTAAAAACTGACTCAAGGAAGCTTGCTCCACGGTATATTGGCCCTTTTGAAATTGAAAGAATCATCAATCCTACTGTGGTTAAACTGAAATTGCCTCCTTCACTCAGAATACATCCCAGTTTCCATGTCTCCCAGCTCAAGCCTGTTCAGTCCAGTCCCCTGTGCCCTCCGGCCGATCCCCCTCCTCCCGCCCAGGTTGTTGATGATTACCCTGCCTATACTGTTCGGAGTCTCTTGGATGTACATCGCCGAGGTAGGGGCTATCAATACCTCGTTGATTGGGAGGGTTACGGGCCTGAGGAACGCTCGTAGGTGTCCCGTGCACTCATTCTGGACCCTAACCTGATCTCAGATTTTTATAAAGCTCATCCGGACAAGCCTGGCTGTCCGCCCGGTGGCGTCCGTTGAGGGGAGGGTACTGTCAGGATCCGCTCCTGGTCTTTGCCTTCTCCTCCTCTCTTCTCCTCCCCTCCCTCCTGTGTCTCCTGATTCTCCTCCTCCTCTGGGCGTTTCCCTCCTGCTGGCAGAGCGCACACCTGCATCCCATCAACTCATCACCTGCAGTACAAGAACCCCAGCTCTCCAACCAGTCCTTGCCAGTTCGTTGTCTACTCTACGTTAGTGAAACCTTGGCTCTAGATTTGTGTGGATACCCTTGCCTTGTATTTCTTGGACTTGCCTCTTCCTGTGTCCAGGTGCCTGTCTGCCTGTCTGCCTGCCTGCCTGCCTGCCTGCCTGTCCGTCCATCTGCCTGCCTTCTGTATTATTTCCAGAATCTTTGTAATAAATCACTTTCACGTTTACCAGTCGTGGTTCGTGATTTTGGGTCTTGGCTAACCGTGACAATTGGTCCATTGCACAGAAATGGTTTTCTTTGACTTTTTAAAAGGAACATATAGAACACATAAAAATACCAAAGATTTATAATAATATTTAAGAAAAAAATATCCAGGTACACAAGAAAAGTATAAATTACATGATGAAAAGTATAGTTAAAAGTATTTTATTTAAATGGCCAATCAACATGTTTTGACTATACACAGTCTTCATCAGGACTTGGCTAGAATCATAAAAACTGTAGTGCGGATGTGGACTTTAAAAATGACCCACCAATAGCAAGGACAAATAAGACAAAATAGGTATGATGACAGAACATGGCAAAAAACAAACAAAAAAAACCCATTAATAATAATAATAGAAAAAATATATACATTTATAAAAAACAAGATAAATCAAACTCCTCATTCAGATCAGGATGTTCACATGCTCTTAATTTATGAATCCAGGAGGCTTCCCTTTGATTTTATTTTTGAAGTTCATTCCCACCTCTTGCCGGTGGTTTCACTGTTTAATACCTTCAATGAAAAGCAGCGTGTCATTTCTATTATGATATTCACAAAAATGTCAAGCTATTGGGCAGTCAAGCCTTTGAACAGGACTCTGCTCTGATCTCATGTTTCTTTTCAGCCAAGCAATCTCTCATGTGCCTTTTAGTGTGGCCAATATAGAAGAATCGTCTGGACAAGGGCAAGGAAGACAATACATTACATGAGTATTACAATTAATGAAATAATTTAGTTTGCGTGATCTATTATGTTGATACATCCACAAATGTTTTTGTTTGAAGGACATTTGAATTTCCTTTCGGATCAATAAAGTATCTATTGGTCTATCTATCTTGTACTATGAGGACAGTTCAAACATTTGGCTAAATGTGCCAATCGGGTTCTGCTGCCATTCACTTTTATTTTCTGGAGGAAGATGAGAGTTAATTAACCTGTCTCTAAGATTTAAAGCATGTCTAAAATACAATAAAAGAGGTTCAGGGAAGACTTGCTTAACACAGGGCCACTGACAGTATACTGTCAAGACCAAACTTGTATAGACCAATTTTGCCCTACTTTGTCAAAATTGACCAAAAATACCTTCAGAACACCTGTTTTTTATTTAGTGACAAAGTCTTGTTTTTGAGATATCTTGATGTGAAATTTCTAGTAAAGTTTCTTCAGTGGTTATAGGAAAAGTGCAGTAACAGCAGGTGGGAATGTTGTAACTGCTGATTTCAAATGCAGATTCTTTCTGTTGTTTAACTGGAAACTTTCACACACTATAGTCTTGTTTTCACTGGCAAGGTTTGCTTGGGGCCACCTTTACAGCTGTTAGAAAGTGGTGCTAAACTAAAAGAGCATTAACACAGAATACTAACTATTTTAACGATATGGCTTTTCAAGCACCGAAGATTTAGGTTTCTGCGCGAGACTGGACTTGCTATGATCTACGGTAAGAAAGCAAACCCCTCGTCCCATAATCAATGAACTTGGCCTCAGTGTTAGCTTTTAGCTTCAGAACTTAACCTATAAGCTTGTTGTTTTTCTAGATACAACCATTTCTAGACTTGCTTTAGGCAGAGAGGACCTTGGGCTAGTTAACCATTCACTATTTAATGCTTCTGATGGATGTAGATTGGAATCTTAGTTATGCAAAAGTCACACTACAAAGCCTAGGCATTATTATTAAAACTGTATTCTTTAAATATATTATTACTACATTATACTCTATTACTATTTCAGCAGCTGTATCGCTTCAATTTGATGCTTGTCTAAATCACACATACAAATTAATACACTTTGACAGACTCACACTTATGTTTTTTCTTTCAACCTGTTCAAAACCCTAGTTAGTATAATTTCTCTGGTTTGGGGTTTTAGGTTTAGTTATTCATTTTTTTTCTCTTGTTATTAAGCTTAAAATCCTATATTTTGTGTCTCATATTTGTTAATCGTACAGGTTTGTTGGTGGGTGTGATCCTGAGATTTGGAGTACATGTTCCACAAAGTACGAGCGATGTGGTGTTGAGCTGTGCTGTAAACTCCAGTCCTGCTCTCTGCTGGTCAATGTGAGCGGGCGCTTCTACGAATACACTCTGAAAGGAGAGGTCAGCCGTGCCAAAGGTGACCAAGTTCAGGATGATGAAATGCTCCGAAAGGTATATCCATGCTTGAAATGTTTTTAATTAATGATTTGTTGCTGTGATTCAGTTTTTAGCCACTGTGTGTGTGTGTGTGTGTGTGTGTGTGTGTGTGTGTGTGTGTAAAATATTACTAATAAAAAAGAATAGTTTTAAGTGAAATGTTAAATGTTGGCATTATAATGTGCACTTTCTATTATCTGTAGGTAACATTTGACCCTGAAGTATTTTTCACCATTTTACTACCACCAATCATCTTTCATGCAGGCTATAGCTTGAAAAGGGTGAGTATTAGCAATAGCAGTTAGCTAATATTATCGCCAGACATCAACTATATACATAAAAGTATCAATCAGGCTTTCCGAATAAATTAACTTCATTTATTTTTTACAGAGACATTTTTTCAGAAACATTGGGTCTATCTTGGCCTATGCCTTCATGGGAACAGTTATCTCCTGTTTTGTGATTGGGTAACTGAACTTGTCAAAGTCATAGCTTTGCTGCAGATTTAGATGTATGTTCTAAATAACATGTTTTTATGCTCCCTATAGGCTGATCATGTACGGGTTTGTGTCCTTCATGAAAGTAGTGGGACAGCTTGGAGGAGATTTCTACTTCACAGACTGCCTCTTTTTTGGTGCTATCGTTTCTGCAACAGACCCAGGTTTGTGTTGCTCTTCATGCCATACACATATCCCAGATGTGCAAAGCTAATTCATTATATAAGGTATTTTCTTGTGACTTGCACCTGCCTTCTTGGTTAAAGCGTATCACATTTTCTTGATATTCATACTTTCTGTATAAAAACCTTTGTATCTCAGTTATCCAGAAAATAAATTAAGAGTTTAAAATCTATCAAATCTATCTTCTCTGAGATTCAGGATACACATTTCTTCAATACTTTACGAATATGTGAGTCTGGTCACTGGTGAATCTCCCAGTTTTCAAATTGGACATGTAGACAGGTGGATAAGCTGTAAGGATCAGGGAAACATATGGTTTGTCCACATGGGAAAAAATAAAGGAAAGAAATATGACAGGAGACTAAAAACCATTGCGGATTTCTGCAGAATCAATGAGAAAAGCACCGTTAATCTGCAGTGAGATTAATTAGATTTTATTTGTAAATCATTCTTCTTTATTTCACATGTGCCAGTAAACTAAATGATTGCACGTTCAGGTCTGGCTAGAATGCGACAGAGGGCATGGGGACCAGACTGATATCAATCTGTATAAAAAATACAGAAAGATCTATCTGTATCTAATGTTAAAATATAGTTTCTGACAATGTTTGCAAAATTGTACATTTTTGTAAAACAAATGCCATCTAAACTAAAATTCCCATTCATACAAAAAAAACATAAATATTCATTCTGGTTACAGTAACCGTTTTGGCCATTTTCAACGAGCTGAAGGTGGACGTGGACCTTTACGCTCTACTGTTTGGAGAGAGTGTCCTCAATGATGCAGTGGCAATCGTCCTGTCTTCGTAAGAATTAGACACACATCACAGTAACTCATTAAATAGACAATGTTTTTGAGCAGTTTCACATTCATCCATCTGTGTTGTAAAAAGTGCAATTTTGATGGGTTTCTGCTGGTTTTTAAATCCACTGATAATGCATGTGAAAGGAGGTTTTACAACATCATTTAACATCAGTGTTTTTAAGTATAATATTATAGTAAACACCAATTACATTCTATTATTTGGTTGCAATGTTATATTTCACATTGTTGATATGTTTTCCAGTGCAACAAACCATTTATTATAACAATATATAAAGTTGAATTTTAACTAGAGTCATAAATATAGAACATCTTGCCTTATTCATTCTATATTTGAGCATCACTTGACCTTAAAACATCGGAGTGAATCTAATTTAACCTGCAGAAACCCTGGTGTTTGTTGTCCTCGTAAATCCTCACTGTACTAACATCATCCATGTCATTCCCACTGCTGCCTCCTCTGTCTGTGTGGTCGTCTCCTGTACGTACAGTCATGTGAAAAAGTTTGGGCACCCTTGATCGTTTTCAAGATTTTCCTTTATAAATCATTGGTTGTTCAAATAAGCAATTTCAGTTAAATATATCATATAGCAGACAAACACAATGATATTTGAGAAGTGAAATGAAGTTTATAGGATTTACAGAAAGTGTGCAATAATTACTTAAACAAAAGTAGGCATGTGCATAAATTTGGGCACCCCAACAGAAAAATTACATCAGTATTTAGTAGATCCTCCTTTTGCAGAAATAACAGCCTCTAAACGCTTCCTATAGCTTCCAATGAGGGTCTGGATTCTGGTTCAAGGTATTTTTGACCATTCTTCTTTACAACACATCTCCAGTTCAGTCAAGTTTGGTGGTGCCCAAGCATGGACAGCCTGCTTTAAATCGCACCACAGATTTTCAATAATATTCAGGTCTGGGGACTGAGATGGCCATTCCAGAACATTGTACTTGTTCCTCTGCATGAACTGCCTTAGTAGAATTTGAGCAGTGTTTAGGATTGTTGTCTTGTTGAAGTATCCAGCCCTGGCACAACTTCAACTTTGTCACTGATTCTTGAACATTGTTCGCAAGAATCTGCTGATACTGACTCATCAGTCCACAGCACCTTATTCCAAAATTAAGCTGGCTTATCCAAATGTGCTTTAGCAAACCTCAAGCGACTCTCCCATACAGCATCTCCTTGTGCAAAGTGCGCTGAATAGTTCATTGATGCAGTGACACCATCTGCAGCAAGATCATGTCATACGTCTGTGAAGCTGGTCTGTGGGTTGAGTTTGACTGTTTTCACCATCCTTCTCCTCTGCTTATCTGAGATTTTTCTTGGCCTGCCACTCCTGCCTTAACTAGAACTGGGCCTGTGGTCTTCCATTTCCTCACTATGTTCCTCACAGTGGAAACTGACAGCTGAAATTTCTGAGCTAGCTTTTTGTATCCTTCCCCTAAACCATGATGTTGAACAATCTTTGTTTCAGGTCATTTGATAGTTGTTTTGAGGCTCCCATGTTGCCACTCTTCAGAGAAGATGCAAAGAGGAGAACAACTTGCCACTGGCCACCTTAAATACCCTTTCTCCTGATCGGCTTCACCTGTGTATGTAGGCCAAGGGTCAATGAGTTTACCAAACAAATTTTGTGTTCTAATAATTAGTGCTAAAGGTATTAAAAGCAATGAAACAACAAGGGTGCCCAAATTTATGCACATGCCTACTTTTGTTTAAGTAATTATTGCACACTTTCTGTAAATCCTATAAACTTCATTTCACTTCTCAAGTATCACTGTGTTTGTCTGCTATATGATATATTTAACTGAAATTGCTGATCCGAACAACCAATGATTTATAAAGGAAAATCTTGAAAATGATCAGGGGTGTCCAAACTTTTTCACACGACTGTATGTATGTAGAGTGCTCCTGCGTTATGAGAAGCAGAGTAGACACTCTGCCTCAGGGAGCAGGGGCTCAGTGCTGCCCCAGGAGGAGCATGTGCTAATGGGGCCGAACTTCACTGGGACACCCCGGTGGGTGTGGGGTGGTCTGCTAACAATAACTGCTAACAATGTGTAACTTAGAAATTAGCAAAAAATGATGGTACTGTACTGTAGCATTATACCATGTTAATATGATTATTTCCTTGTTTGTTATATTGCCTCTTTGCAGTGGAAGATATTTAATAGTATTTTAAATGAATATATTGAAGATGTTGACAGCATGCTTGTATGCAAAAAGAATTTCCTGCTAGCCCCTTTGTTTTTACTCTGGCTGATTATCTTGTTTGATAGAAACGTTTATCATTCAACTGAGTTAGTTTTAGTTTTGAATCCTTGCATGTGTTAATTTTTGACCAATTCAACCCCTTCTCTCTTTTAAGGGTATATTTCCTTTTTTCTTGTGTCTGATTTTGATTATTGGTTGTAGATCCATTGTTGCGTACCAGCCAGCGGGGGATAACAGCCACAGTTTTGAGGCGATGGCCATGCTCAAGTCCTTTGGGGTTTTTCTGGGAGTTTTCAGTGGATCCTTTGCTCTTGGAGTGGCCACTGGAGTAGTAACTGCATTTATATCCTTCGATCATCACCAGTACCAGTTTAATGGTATTTTTTGTTATGTATACATCAGTATCTGAGTATCTGAGAGTTATTTACAGCTCCAGTTATTTACGTAAAATAGCGAAATAAAGATGATGAATCATTTTGTTAAACATAACTTTATAAATGATGAGAGATGTCTTCTGTCCCTACTTTTGACACATCATTCTTTCAGTTTGTACTTTTTTATTGTCATGCAGCCCTTGTATAGAACCACCATCTGACAACAGCTGAATTTATTGGCATAACACATAATTATATTTCATCTATTGTTTGTGTCTGTTTTGACCGTTGTTCACCTTGACCTTGTTTTTAACGTCACTAAGTTTACAAAGCTGAGGGACTTTCCCCTACTGGAGACCGCCCTCTTCTTCCTCATGTCCTGGAGCACCTTCCTACTGGCAGAGGCCTGCGGGTTTACAGGTACAACCCTGTTGAAAACAGTAGAAAAGATTAAACTGTCTATATTAGGAAACATGTTGGGTATGGATTTTAGTAGATGATCAAGAGTGAACTATGATATCAATATATATAATATCAGTATATAATATTGTGATCGATATTGTGGGTGGCTGTATCGATATATCACTCCATTTTGTAAGTGTGCATGGTAATACATATAAAGATGCACATAAAGTAAGTTAATTTTGGTTCTTTTGACTTTTTTATTAATTGATTATATAATAATCAAAATCAGTCACAATGTTTCATCTCACAAAACCCACACAACTATAATTGGACACTGTTGTTTTAGATTTTTAAATAGAAAAACATGTATGTAGCTTCCATCTACAGTTTCAGTTGCCGCTTCTGCTTTACTGTTTTTATTTTCTTTTATTTAATGACCAGTCTCATGTTGTTGTCTCCAGGAGTGGTGGCGGTGCTGTTCTGTGGCATCACTCAGGCTCACTACACATACAACAACCTCTCCCCGGAGTCTCAGGACCAGACCAAACAGGTACACAGCTACATGCACACCTCTGTTTTGGTTAAAAGCTTAACCGAAAGTATTGTTTTGTTTGCCATTTCAGTACCTACTGGGGCAACAATTTTGGAGATATTTTGTTATTGCAAATGGGATTAGATTTCTGAGGACGCATTTTAAATATGTCCAGGAGCATTAACATTTGAGACTAAAATATTAATTGCAAAACTAAATGCAAATATACAGGAAGGTTTAGTACATAATATGAACAGATCGTTATTTGCATAGGAAATTGTGGTTCTTTGTTTCTTTGCTTGTTTATTGCAATTACCATTTACATTGCAGTTTTGATTTGATTTCATTTAATCTTGCAGCCCTAGTTTTTAATTCGTGGCCATACTGGCTTGTCAAAGCCTGATCCCGTCAGATCTCAGAAGCTAAGCAGGGCCAAGCCTGGTTAGTATTGGATGGGAGACACTGGGAATTCCAGGTGCCACAGTGGGGCGCCAGTGGCAAAAACTGTCGTAGTGTCCTTAGGCAAGGCACATCACCCACATTGCCTAGTATGAAAGTGGTGTGTTGGTGGTGGTCGGATGGGCCGATGGCGCAGATTGGCAGCCTTGCTTCCGTCAGTCTGCCCCAGGGCAGATGTGGCTACAATAGTAGTTTACCACCACCGGGTCTGGAGTGAATGAATAATGCTCTGTAAAGCGCTATATAAAACTGATGTGTTATTATTATTATTATTATTAATATGTTAAAAATTGTACTGTAGACTTTTATCATTTGTATGACCAAGAAAAGCTCATAGTTAAATTGCATAATTACAGACTAAGGTTTGTTTACTGCTTACTCCATTCTGTACTGAAACCTTTTTAATCAAAAGCTTTTTAGTTTGCATTTATGCTTCTGATACCACTTTGTAAGACAAATAGTATAATATATAGCCAAAAAGTGTGTTCTTACACCAATAAAATGTTTTCAGAAATTGTAAATTTTAAAGTGTTTTTTCAAAGCCACTTGCAGAGGTATAAATATATTCACACTGATTTAGGTCAGTGTTGATAAATAGGACTTGTGCAGAACTTATTTTTGCTGCACATTTTACATGTTGCACAAGTTTGTGCATTTCTTTTTAACTGGGTGTGAAAAATAAGAAAAAAACATCTTAAACAGGCCAACACAATGTTTCACAGCAAACCACAGGTTCTGGCTCACAGCTTGTGGTAAGAAAGATGGAAAGTGACATTAAATTATTTCCTGTTCTGATAAACAAGGTAAAACCGCTTTGTACATCAGATGTGTCACATCATTGCATGCCACAATATTAATCTTAAACCAGTATGAGTAATGTTCCAATCTTTTCTTTAATCAAACTCTATGAAGAGTCACGTGATAAAAATCTTATTGAGGGTGTGCAAAGTTGGTCAAGAAGTCTTCATAGCAATGATAGAATCACCTGCAGAGCATTTCTGTTTCACGCACTTCTGTCAGTGCTGGTTACCATCATAGCAGAGATGGAAAATATCCAAAATATGTCTGTGGTACAATATTTACTTAACTGTATGTTTCTCTGATGTCTGCAGTTGTTTGAGCTGCTGAACTTCTTGGCAGAGAACTTCATCTTCTCATACATGGGGCTGACATTGTTCTCCTTCCAGTCTCACGTCTTCAACCCTCTCTTCATCATTGGAGCATTTGTATCCTTCAACATAGACCTCCTAAGATTAGATGTATTCATTATACATACTCCATAATGCCATTGATTCCAGTTTAATATATCAGGACACCAATTACCAAGTGCATTTCAGAACACATGCATACAAAAACCTTCTTAAAAACATGTCTCAATGCGACATTTCAGTTTCATTTGAGGCTGACTAGTAGATATATAGTCTCATTAGGAAAAGCCCTTCACCAGACAAAAACTGCATCTCAATGAAGTTATAGCAGCTATTGTTTTAGGCTCATTTGAACTTCATTCATCAGAAGGTGCCTGTGATAGTATATATGCTCAGAAATAGCAAGGTTAAGGTGTCGAAAAGTAATTCCATAAACTTCAACAATGCAGAACCCTCAATGTACAGTAAAGAGCCTTATTGAAAGTAGTTTGTCAATAGTTTTAAATGTTATTATAGTTTACTATTTAAGGTTCACCTGTTTATTTAATTCTTGAAGTAAAAACAATCAGCTCTGGGCACACATTAAATTCAAAGCGCGCACAACAAAAGCATTAACTGTAATTTGATTCCAGCCTGATGATGAAATTTCCATTGAGTCCTGGTTTTATTTTCCATCGGTGTACTGGCCTCTTCTGTATAAATCAGTATTCAGTCCTTCACCCAAACCACTGCAGTTGGCCGTGTTTTTAGGGCGAGCAGCCAACATCTACCCCCTGTCCTTCCTGTTGAACCTGGGACAAAGGAACAAAATCGGATACAATTTCCAACATGTGATGATGTTTGCAGGTTTGGAAAACAAAGGATGGGCTAAATGCATAACAGTATGGGCAGGTCATGAAGAAAGTTATGAACGAATAGAGACGTACATCAGTTTGCTACAAAAATACCCAAATTAGGCACATTTCAGCTTATATTATATAGTCTTATATTATAGAAAATAGATTCTTGTGAGCTTTAAACCATGTTATAATGTTACCTCATCAAAAAAATACCTGGAGTTGTGTTTTTTTACGTTTTTTTTTACGTGCACACATTTGAGTATGGAGGGTTTATGTGTTTAATCATGTGTGATGAAACAAAACATAACTCCAGGTATATTGTTGTTGAGGAAACAACATTATAACATAGATCAGAAAATAGCAGGGGAAATATAGGTAAATTAAGTAACAAAATTATATATATATCATCATATATATATGATGATATCTGAAAACAGCAAATCATACTTTATTCTGTAATATTTAAATGTGTATGATTCTTCTCTGAGATAAGCTGTTCATATGTCAGCCTGTCGAAATGCCGCCGAATGCTCCTGGTTATATTATTATATTTTTCTAAACCCTTATGACCACTGGCAACAAAAGTAACTTAGTCGATCTTGATTAACATGGCATCTCAGAGAAACAAAATGATAAAATCTATTTTTTTTAGTAAAGCACATCCTAATCTCAAAATACTGCAAAATTATGTGTTTTTTGAAGAGCTCTTAGTCAGCTACATTTTCACTTCTCAATGTAAGGTCAATGTTGGTTGTTAACAGTAGTTTCCTAATGGTTATACCTTAATTTGAACCCACATTTGTGTCAGCAGCCTTTACAAAAACTGTGCTTCCCAGAAAGAGCTTCATTACAAACAGGCTTGGCAGGCATCAGTTGACCATAATAGAGATAATAATGGATGTCTGGAGAATAGATCTGCTCATAATTGTAACTTGTGATGTCTTGACAACGTGACATTTAGACTAGAATATCTCATATCACCGATTACCAAATGTAATTATTTAACAGCCAAAATCAAGTATGTTTACTGAAAAAGGATTCAAAATGTGTTTAAAATTTGGTGCACTTGTTAGCAAACCAACCACTCAGAACAAGTGCAAAGAGACTGCTTTATAAAACAGTCTAAGTATTCACAGGCCTCAAGGCTATTTCTCGCCATATCTAATCTTCCCCCATGTGGTCAATATGAGCCACTTTTTGCCGCATGACTTATCTCATACGGGTGTGGAGCAGAAGTGTGAACAGCTGTCCTGTACATTTTCTATTTTTATTACTTTTTATTCTCAACAATAAAAAACACTTTTTAGCAGTTTAAGTAGAAATATTCTATTGGTCTTATCTGTCGACATGGACAAAGTGTGATGTGAGTGTCCTTTCTCTGCAGGTCTTCGTGGGGCAATGACTTTTGCCCTCTCCATTCGGGACACAGCGACATATGCTCGTCAGATGATGTTTTCCACCACACTCCTCATCGTCATCTTCACCGTGTGGGTCTGTGGGGGTGGGACCATGCCAATGCTGTCCTTCATGAGCATACCGTGAGTTGGCTTATTTTATTATAATAATAATAATAAAAACACAGTTTTATATAGCACTTTTCGTGGTCACACAAAGATGCTTCCCAATGAGGTAACACTAAAACAAAGTGTTTATTGTTTGGCATTTTAGAGAAAGCATTAAAAATAATAATAAAATGGAAATGTTTTTTTAGGGAAACACAAACTATTGATATAAGTTATTATTGATTACTGATATTTTTGTCCATTAGGGTGGGTGTGGACTCAGATCAAGAAAACACAGTAAGTGGTATTATTGATTACTGATATTTTTGTCCATTAGGGTGGGTGTGGACTCAGATCAAGAAAACACAGTAAGTGGCCTAAACTCCATTTAAATAAGTTAAACACAAAATTAAAAGCACAGAAGTCTTTACCATTTTTACTAACACATGACTTATTTTTGCTTAAGAGTGCCACAATGTTGGATGGGTCCCAGAGGAGAAACACAAAACATGAAAGTGCCTGGCCGTTCAGGATCTGGTATAACTTTGATCACAAGTATCCTTTGAATCATGCCCAGTGTTTCTTCCCTCAACCACAAGAGGGAGCAATGCACAAGCTGTAAAGACCTGCAGGAATACAGGAATAGTAAAGTACAGGAATAGTAAGAAAACACAGTGGGTGAACACTTTGTGTTCCTTTGGTACCCTACAGTTAGTATTTTAATTGGGAATGAATGCACCCGGATATATAAAATGTAAGCTTTTTGGTATTTTCTTTCAATCTAATGAAAACATCATACTCAAAGACAAATGTAAGAAATAATGAAGGTTTTATATAAGGTAAAGTGGCAGACCTGTTTATGAACTGCTCCAAACCCACTCGCCGCTCCTCAATGAAAGAGTCCTCAAAAATGCCCTCATCTCCACGAAACGGCAGTTGTCTCTTCAGAGCTTTCCCGGGCAGCGGTGGCACTACAATCTGCAACAGATGCCACACAAACAGTAGTATGACCACCACCAAGTGTGGAGTGAATGAATAATGAACTGTAAAGTGCTTTGGGTATCATGAAAGGCACTATATAAATGCAATGATTAATTAAATTAATGAATTAATACTGTAAACATGAACAAGATTATGGAAAATTCCAATGGTATCGCTTTGTATGAACAGAGTGAGTGAACACAATTTGAAATTAGTATAGTATATATTAAGTATCAGGGCTCTACAGTGCGCCCATTTCACTCGCATTTGCGAGTAAATATTTCGTCGTGCGAACGAGGAAATCAAACCAGTCGCACCAGTGCGAGTGCTTCTGCAGCCACAATAAGAACTGCGCACAGACGTAACGTGACGAGTTAAACGTTCTAAATGTGTCAAACATTAGGGGCAAACTCACACTAGGACTGTGGAACCTACCCAAGCCTGGATCGACCCTAAAGCGCCTCACGCTTGCCCAGCGCGAGCGCAACCAAACCGTGCCCGGACACGACACCTCCGACTGCGCACAACCCCAGCATACGAGCTCCGTGTGTGCGCCGATATCACTCATACGAACAAACTCCGCTTCAAAACACACCCACGCCCCCTTAAACGAGGAGCGCCCCGCAGCAGGACCCACACCTGTCCCACACTCACAGACACCCCCGTGCCCTGGACTTCCTACTCCGCTAAAGCGATGGTTTTGTCTTGGTCTTGTCTCGGACTCGAGCGCATTTGGACTCAGTCTTGTCACGGATTCAAGGTCTGAATACTGAGTGCGGTCATTTTTCATTACGGCCGCTGCTGTCGGCACTAAACTTGTACCGGTGTGTAGGACCTGTGCGCTGGAGCCCGCGCACCCTCGTGTACCAGTGTGTATCACAGGGCAGGTTAAACATCCCACCTGTCCATCCGCATCACATCAAATACGACAATATTAATTTTATGTCCGTGTCCGCACAGAGCAGAGCTACGGCACAGAGCAGGCGATATGTGGGCTGAAGTTTGCCAAAGAAAATGCCAAATAAATCTGTTTGTCACAATGTGCGTTTGGTTTGGTAAATGTGCAGAGGCTAAATACCACTGTAAAACCAGTAAGAGAATGTAACTCCAGTTAGGAATTTGAAAATACAGGTTTAAAAATCCTGCACACTTTTTATACTTTGAAGCAGTTTTGTGTAAAGTGCCAGTGGAAGTTCTCTTAAAGAAGAGGTTCTCAAACTGTGAGTGAGGGTCCAAAAAGGGCCACAGAGTGTTTCAGTGCAGTACAGTTTGTTTGGCTTATTTTAAGTCTAAATATGAATCAGATAAAATTAAGATATATTTATAAAAACATTGCGATCATGCAGGAAAAGTACAGTCATAATTATTTTTTGTTTTTTTGTATTAAATTTATTCAGTGTTAGTGTTGGTGTGTGTAAGTTCTGCACTGTAATAATCATTCAAAACGAAAACCTACTTCCTTTCCTACCATCCTTTCAATTCTAACATGCCTCAAACTGTAATATGTCTGTGCTAACTCAATGACAGAGAAGAAGAAACTGAAAATTTGGTCAAATGTGTTTATATGTTTCAAATATATGTAAATTAATAGCTTCTGTTGTACTTTAGGAGGAACTGCCACTCTTATTTTTACAATAATATTGTGTTATAATGCATTATCTACTTCTCAAATTGAGACCTTAATGCTCTTTCAGTGGACTGCTCACCTTTTTGGCTGGACAATGTAGTCATAGATGTAATACAAAACAGACTCTTTCCCCCCTTACCTTACTGTCTCTTTCCAGTTCAGGTTTTAACCACTCGAAGTCACTGTATCTTCTTGTCACACAGGAATCCTTCAGTTTAAAAATGGGAAGATTTGTCTACAAAAGACAATAATAACTGTTAATCTTTAACAACATTTGTGTAAACTGGAATGGCCTTCAATGAACATGTTTTATCGTCAATGTGACCAGGACAGGTAGAGCGGCTGGATCTACAGTGAGTTACCCAGCTGTACAGAGGACGTGAGGCAGGAGGTCAGGATTCACAAGTCTTTATTTTACATTCCAAAAACAAAGTGCGCCAGTGCAAGAAAGTGCAGTGAAAAAAAAGGTGCCTCGGAGGATCAGAGCCTGGGTCCTCCCCAGCAGTAGTTTTAGAATGATGCCATCAGGCGCCTTATATACCACTGGGTGAAACCAATAAAACTCAAAAGGGTATAAAATTAACATTAGCTCACTTAAAACTAAGTTAAAATCCTCCACTAAATTAACCCAAACCAAATAAACTATACAAAACCAAAATACAAAAGATAAAACCCTAAAACCAAACACCTAATAAAATATAGAGATATCCCGATTAAAACCAGTGCCATTCCCCCCTCCCGATGTCCTCTAATTTGAGCTGGCCCGGAACTCTTAAGCGGTGTCTGGTTCCCCGGGGACTCTTTTGGCCAGACCTCCGGACACAAGACACTGGGTGAGTGAAAGCACAAACTACATTCATCACATACACACGCATACCACTCACACTTTAAAATACCTACACGACACACACACGCAAACACACATGAGACACTACCCATTTAAACACGGCACATATATTGCACAATCCCAATTGTAATCTACATTTGTCTCCGCAGACCGGCGGCCGCCATTACCGGAAGTGCCCTGCCCGACCGAATCCGCGCAACAAATGACCAACTTCCAATAAATAATTTTAAAACAATACAAATATGTGCAATTTTATTTATGTGCAAATCAGCGTATCTCATAAGTGCTCCGTGCTATAAAAGTGCAATGTAAATTTATAAAGTGCAAAGTGAATGAAAGTGCATGTGTGAATAAGTTACTAGTAACGAACGGCCTGTTCGTTACATTTCCCCCTCCCTCTCCTGAGGCACAGCCTCCTCCTCAGCACTCCTAGAGAGACAGTCTGCTACCACATTCGACTTGCCGGGCCGGTATTGGACTGTAAAGTTGTACGGCTGCAAGGAGAGGTACCATCCAGTGATGCGGTTGTTGGCATCCTTCATCTTGTGCAGCCATTGGAGAGCACGATGGTCTGTCTCCAGCACAAAGTGACGTCCGAGCAGGTAGTATCTGAGTGAATCCACAGCCCATTTTACTCCCAAGCACTCCTTTTCAACCGTCGAGTACCTGGTTTCACGGTCCAAAAGCCTCCGACTCAGAAAAACAACCGGCCTCCTCTCCCCCTCCTTCTCCTGTATCAGAACTGCCCCCAGTCCTGTTTGAGAGGCGTCTGTCTGGAGGATGAAGGGCTGGCTGAAATCAGGGCTATGGAGGACTGGTTCTGTGCAAATCACCTCCTTCAGGTCGTTAAACGCCTGCTCACACCCCTCCGTCCAGCGCACCTTATTTGGCGCTGCATTCTTTGTTAGATTTGTTAAGATTGGAGTTCTTTCTGAAAAATGTGGCACAAATTTTCTGTACCAACCTACAAGTCCAAGAAATCCTCTCACCTTTCGCTTAGTGGTGGGGATGGGAAACGAGCGTATCGCCAGCATTTTGTCGACCTGGGGTTTAATCCTCCCAAAGCCGATTGTGAAGCCCAGGTACTGCACTTCCTGATGGGCCACTGCACACTTCCGGGGATTGATGGTCAATCCTGCTGCCCTGATTCTCTGCAAGACCTCCTGGAGGTGGTACAGGTGATCTTCCCAGTTTCCACTGTATACTACCACGTCATCCAGGTAGGCAGCAGAGAAATCAGAGACATCCCGCAGAATGTGGTCCATCAGGCGCTGGAAAGTTGCTGGTGCCCCCTGCAGCCCAAATGGCATTACCTTGAACTGGTACATACCAAATGGTGTCCGGAATGCAGTCAGTTCCTTTGCTTCTGGGGCCAATGCCAGCTGCCAGTAACCTTTACTGAGGTCCAAGGTGGTGATGTAGGTTGCTCCTCCCACTCGCTCCAACAGATCGTCTATCCGGGGCATTGGATAAGGATCAAAATTGGAGATTGCATTGAGGTATCTAAAATCAATACAAAAACGCAACGAGCCGTCCTTTTTAGGTACCAATACAATAGGACTGCACCACTCGCTACTAGACACTTCAATTATTCCAAGTTCAAGCATTAATTTGATCTCCTTTTGTAGCACAGGGACCAACCGCTCCGGGATCCTATAGCTCCTCTGGCGGACCGGGGCCTCCTTCTTTAGCCGTATTTTATGCTGGACCAAAGAGGTAAAGCCTGGGGTCTCCTGAAAAAGGGATGGGTCAAGCAGTGACTGAATGTCCTCCTGCTGAGAGTGAGAGGTGAGCAAGGTCCACAGCAAGAAAGTCATTAGCACCCGTAGGGAAATACTTTTCTGTTACCTCCTCGTCCTGCACAGCCCGGACCAAGAGCTGCTGTGCCGGCTCCTGACGGACATGGAACTCTTTGAGGAGGTTCACATGAAAAACCTGGTGCTTCTTTTGTCTGTCTGGCATATACAGTTCATAATTTACTTTTCCCACTTGTTTGGTAACTTCATAAGGTCCGTGCCATTTAGCCAACAATTTACTATCACTGGTTGGCAACAACAACAGTACCTTTTGGCCAGGGCTGAAGACTCTCTCCTTCGCCTTTTGATCAAACCAGGTTTTCTGCTGCCACTGCGCCTCCTTCAGGTTCTCCTGGGCCAGTGCAGACATAGTCTCTAGTCTCTCCCGCATTTTGATGACATAGGCTATGATATTGTCACCTTCAGTCTCCGTTTGCTCCCAGTAGTCCTTCAGAAGGTCCAGTGGCCCACGTACCTGACGTCCATAGAGAAGTTCAAAGGGGGAGAAACCCGTAGATGACTGTGGGACTTCTCTGTAGGCAAACAGAAGATACGGCAGCCACTGGTCCCAATCAGCGCCTGTGCTGGAAACAAACTTGCGCAGCATATGTTTTAGAGTCTTGTTATAGCGCTCTACTAGCCCGTCCGTCTGGGGGTGATAAGGTGTGGTCCTAATCCCTTTAACCCCCAACAGCTGGTAGACCTGCTTTAACAACCTGGACATGAAATTGGTACCACAATCCGTCAAAATCTCTTTAGCCACTCCCACTCTAGAAAATAGCTGCAATAGACAATTTGCAATTTGCTTTGCTTTAATTGAGCGCAGCGGAAATGCTTCCGGGTACCTAGTGGCATAATCACACAGGACCAAAATGAACCGGTTTCCTGTAGAACTTTTTTCAAGTGGCCCAACGATGTCCATTCCAATCCGTTCAAATGGGGTACCAATTATGGGCAGGGGTTGTAACTGAGCCTGGCCAACTCCTTTCCCTGCAGTTAATTGGCATTTTTCACAAGTTTTACAAAATTTGAAAATCTGCATGTACATGCCAGGCCACACAAAACGACTGCCAACTCTCCGCAGTGTTTTTTGAAATGCCATGTGACCAGCCCAGGGGACAGAGTGGCCAAGTTCCATTACTCTTTGTCTAAACTGGTGAGGTAAGACAATAGCTTCATTTTTGTCATCTCTTTGATACAAAATACCATTTCTGATTATGTATTTTGTGTCTTCCCAACATTTGGATTTCCCTGGCTGCCCTGACACTTTTTCAAACCAGGGTTTTAGGGATGGATCCTGTTTTTGGAGAATCCCCATGTCCAGTGGGATCTCAAACTCAACTGGACTGAGTGGTTTTGGAAACTGATGGTCCTTTCTGGGAGAACCTGCAAACTTTTCTCTCCTTTTCTGTGATTTAGGCTTTCTAGCCTTTCCTGGCTGAGCCTCTACCTCTTCCTCCCAATAAGGAAGCTCCTCAAACATAGCCTTAGCTTTCTGAGCTCTGGTGAGGACATTTACTGACTTAACCGGTTCAATTGTAAGGTTTTCAGTAACATGATTGCAGTCTTTTTCTCCCTCTGACTCTTCACTCTTTGACATAAGATCCAGTAGTGTTGGGACATCATTGCCCAGGATGACCTTGTATGGCAAGTTCTGCGCTAAAGCTACATTTAACAGGTAAGTTTGACCCCCTACTGTAATGTAAACTTCTGCTGTCGGGTACATATGCTCATCTCCATGAATACAGGTAAGTGGTGTAGTCTCACTAGAGCGCCTCTCCTCTGGGATCAAACTGGACAGGACTACAGACTGGAAACACCCAGAGTCTAACAGTGCTTCAACTTTTTGGCCATTAACTAATGCAGGTGTTGTGCGCCCCCTACTCCCCATGGCTAGTACCACAGCCGGCCTAGGCACTGAACACAACAGGGATGGTTTAGATTTTTGAGCCGGGCAAAAATGCTGTGTATGGCCTAAGTTGTTGCAGTTGTAACATCTGACTTCCTGTGTTTGAGACCCATTTGGTGTTTTTTTAACTGGGCGTGACTGGAATGGCCTACTTTTAAACCCCCCGGGACCGGGACCACCACCTTGATCACCCCCATAGGACTTATTTGGCTGGGCAAAACGGGGCTCCCGTCCAAAGTAGCTGGCTCTGGGTCCTTTACGGGCTGCCAGGAAGGACTCCGCAAGACGAGCTGCTTCCTCAGCGCTGGCAGGATCTCGCTCCCGAATCCAGACCTCGAGCTCTGGGCTGACCATGCGGAGAAACTGCTCCAGGATAAGCTTCTCCCAGACATCCTTTGGTGAGGTTTTCTCTGGTTGCAGCCACCGGGTCAGCAAATCCTTGAGTCGGACATACAGCTCCCTTGGCGTCTCTTCTGCCTCAATTTTCAGGGACCTGAAACGTCGACGGTAGGTTTCATCTGTAATTTCATACTTGGATAGAATAGCGTCCTTCACCTTCTCATAGGTGTTGGAATGGCGAATGTCCATTTGTACAAAAGCACTGCGTGCCTTGCCAGTCAATAGGGGAACAAGGCGGACCGCCCAATCTTCGGTTGGCCAATGGCACACTTGGGCCATCCGCTCGAACATGATTAGAAAATGTTCAATATCATCTTCTGGTGTCAGGATTGGCAGTTTGGGCTCCCTCTGCGGTCTGTAGCCATAACCACCAGGGTCTGGCCCATAATCTTCACCATCATCTTCCTCATAGTCAACTGATGGCTCAGTTTGTCCTTGCAAATTCAACTCATAGTGCTCGGACCTCCGCTGCTGCTGGACCTGCTGGAACTGCCGCTGCATGGCCTTCCAGCGCTGCTCCTGTAGAAGCTGGTCTTTCTCCTGCTTTTTCTCTCTGGCATCCTGCTTCTCGATCAATGCTTTCACGAGAGCAGTCAACTCATCCACTTTATTTTTGGACCCACTTGTGGCCTCTTGGGGGTCAGATGTTACAGCAATTCCTTCATCTGGCTCCTCAGCTTTCCTTCCTCCTTTCGGCATCATATAACTCTGTGTACTCACTGTTGCAGGGCAGCACTTCTGACACCATATGTGACCAGGACAGGTAGAGCGGCTGGATCTACAGTGAGTTACCCAGCTGTACAGAGGACGTGAGGCAGGAGGTCAGGATTCACAAGTCTTTATTTTACATTCCAAAAACAAAGTGCGCCAGTGCAAGAAAGTGCAGTGAAAAAAAAAAAAGGTGCCTCGGAGGATCAGAGCCTGGGTCCTCCCCAGCAGTAGTTTTAGAATGATGCCATCAGGCGCCTTATATACCACTGGGTGAAACCAATAAAACTCAAAAGGGTATAAAATTAACATTAGCTCACTTAAAACTAAGTTAAAATCCTCCACTAAATTAACCCAAACCAAATAAACTATACAAAACCAAAATACAAAAGATAAAACCCTAAAACCAAACACCTAATAAAATATAGAGATATCCCGATTAAAACCAGTGCCATTCCCCCCTCCCGATGTCCTCTAATTTGAGCTGGCCCGGAACTCTTAAGCGGTGTCTGGTTCCCCGGGGACTCTTTTGGCCAGACCTCCGGACACAAGACACTGGGTGAGTGAAAGCACAAACTACATTCATCACATACACACGCATACCACTCACACTTTAAAATACCTACACGACACACACACGCAAACACACATGAGACACTACCCATTTAAACACGGCACATATATTGCACAATCCCAATTGTAATCTACATTTGTCTCCGCAGACCGGCGGCCGCCATTACCGGAAGTGCCCTGCCCGACCGAATCCGCGCAACAAATGACCAACTTCCAATAAATAATTTTAAAACAATACAAATATGTGCAATTTTATTTATGTGCAAATCAGCGTATCTCATAAGTGCTCCGTGCTATAAAAGTGCAATGTAAATTTATAAAGTGCAAAGTGAATGAAAGTGCATGTGTGAATAAGTTACTAGTAACGAACGGCCTGTTCGTTACAGTCAAGAATGGACTGCCCAAGCAAAATCTGTCTTGACAATGTATTAATTTTGCATTACATGCCGAAACTTCAAAAGAAGCATGCAATGTATATTTTAGACGTTTTATTTAAAATAAGTGTGCAGGCCTAGAAAGGGTTGTACAATTCATGCATTTTAATCAAGACAGTGATTTCAAAATGCCAGTTTAAACTACAAACAGATCTATAGCCAATCCTGTCTATAAAAGCATGTGGTTTTGATCAGAGGCCAGACTGTATTGAATTGAATAGAATTGTAAATAAAAAAAGTAAACAGTTCTTCTTAAAAATTAGACATTAAGCCTTAAGAAGCTGAGTTGTATAATTAAAGTATTAATAATACAAAATATTCATACATGTATTATAGAAAGCCATTTTAAAAATGTTTTAATGAGACAAATAAATACTGAACTAAGCAGTCATCCCTTGTACTGTAGCTCTACCAATCTGGGGACATGAATCATGGTGTAAGGCTATGCAGCTGTTCTAATAGGATACTCCCTTAAATGTAGCCAGGCATTACAGTAAACAGTTTTCTAAAATTCTACAGAATGAATAAATTGTGAAAGTGACTAGACAGTGAAAGATAAATGAGGAACTATGGGAAAGGAAGTCAAGTAACCTGGAATGAGGCAATAAGCTTGCTGATGAGTTCATTTTTTCTCCCAGATTTTGATGTGTCAGCAATAACTTAACTCATTTAAACTGTATTTCTGAGTACATTTGATGGGTCCAAAATGCTTAAATTCATACTAAAATGTGACGGGCTTTAGTAGCTCATATTATATCATACTGCGATGATTTTAATGTAATTGTTTAGTGTCCGTGTTCAAAGAGCGTCAAGAAGGAAACCTACTCAAGTCAGTTTGTACATACTAGTAGTATTATGAACTATAACATATTAACATGCGTTTAAAGGCATAGCTTGTAAATATAAATGCTGAATGAATGCGGTAAGTAATTGAGCACTTTGTTTTGTTGGCCAGCCTTAACGGTGTGGCCCAGTAATTGCTTGTGTGCACTGCATGCCTGTGGTTTCAGTGTTTTAAAACATGGAGGTAAGACTATCGTTAAAATCAGAATAAACTAGGCCTCGGTTCATCCCCGGCTCTAGATTTTTGCTGATGGCCATGTTACACTTGTTCTGTGGGCTTGCTCGCGCTCGCTCGCCGCTGTTCCGCTAGCTCTGGTGCACAAGCTAATTATGCTAACGCTAATTACGATGTATCGAGTCCGTCCCACTCCTAGGGTTTGTGGATCATACACGTCTATTTCCAAAAAAATGCTGGGGGGGGCGTAGGCATCCGTGAGGTCCTGGGGCTTGGAGTTCAGCCGGCGAGTGTCGGCCACCGCAGGCTGCGACATTTTGGTTAATGTTTGGAGACGAGCTGCAGATAATCAGCGCAAAAGCAACTAAATGCGCGGCAGTATCTTAACTTTCATCGGAAGACATTAATGGATTGTGAAACCACAGCGGGCTAGCTAAGGAAGTAGCTGAGTAGTGTAGCTGTTCTCGCAGGGGCCACCGCCGAGCGCCCTACTCTTCTCTGATCTAGAGAGCGGGATTCCTATAGTGCCATCCAGCGGACAGGGACGGACACATGCTGCTCACAATTCCTGCCAACATGGACAGGAACCAAATCAACCATGGGGCTGACTGATTAGACCATGGGAGAGTAAGTATAATTGGACAAAGAACAGGTATAATTAACCACTTTATAGCCCTAGATCCTAGAAAGAACGCTTAATATTTTTATGGTTCAATGCAATATGGGATCAATGCCTCAGAAGGTGATGCTGTCTGAAAAAGCCCTAGGCTAGATATTTTCTTCAAAATATTAAGTTTTAAAGGCTATCTTATCTTTTTCAGATGAGAGGATCTGGGATGCTCTCTGATCTCAATGGTTTGACGTACAGGTAAAGTATGAGGTGCTCTTTATAACAAAAATGGACATCCAAAAATCTAATAAATACTTGTCTCTGAGTCTATGTCTCTATGATCTATGATATATGTCTATCTATGAGCTCTACAGGTATTCTAGCCATTTGTGAAACAAGGAAAATGCTTATTTTTGTTAGTCAGTTTTGCTTGGCCAGTCAATATACTTTTACTCATGCAACTCATACAAACAGTTTCCTTGTAACAGGGGTTCAAATTCTGGGCCCTGGGTACAAATCATCTTGGTGGGCCCACACTACATATTGTCTAATGAAAGCTTTGTGAGGGCCCCCTCCTTGCACTGGGCCCTGGATAAACAGTACCCTTTCCTCCAGTTCGGAACTCCTGCTTATAAGTCATATCCTATAGAGGATTTCAGTCTGGATGCCAACCAGGCAAGTCAATGAGATCTAGAGCCTGTTTCATCTAAGGTAAATGCAAAATTGCTCGTTTTCTTTTTTTACTTTTATTTTATTATCTACTGACTTAGACAATACAACTAGAACAGAGCTGTATTCAAAATAGAATATGACTGTACAAGAAAAATAACAGACAACATACCAATTAGACTTGTACAACTAAAACTTAGGCCTACTCACTCATAATCATTCAATACTGAACAATAATGTGAAAAATATTAATCAAAGCATATTTCTAAAAACTTGAAAAAGTAATTACTTGCTGTTTTGGGCAAGAACATAGGCCTTTCATAGATATCACTTCAATAGTAAAAATGTACTTTCTTTCTATCAAGTAAATGAAATACACACACAGTTTATATGTACATGTAGGCAAAATTCATTTGGATTTTGAGCAATGATTTCCAATAAATTCCAATCATTTCACCTCTTTACTAAACAGAGACGTGCTGCTCTTCAGGTGGGACAAATTCAGCGCTGAAGGAGGAGGGTCTTGGGTGGCTGACGTCTGGATTCGGGACGTTGTTATAGCAGTTGGTTTGATCTGTGCTGACAGAAATGATGGAGGAATCTGAGCTCTCGCTGTCAGAGAGAGGCACAGGGCAGTACTCTCGGACAGAACAGGTGTGTTCGGTGTAGCTAGTCTTAAAAACCTCCTTTAGGTCTTTAGAGCTGTCTAACCACTCCTGCAAAATCAGCACATGGTAGTTAGTGTTTGTGATCTAGGTGTAGGACATTGTAGTTGTCCATTGTTTTAAATGTTTTTACCGGTACTTACTTTTAAGTCATGAGACGGTTTAGGAACAACTGGTATAAGGATGATCCGGATTCTGGACAATGTCATAGAAATAAAAAATTAAAATGATGAAAAAATGTAGGTACATTTTTATTCATTTTTTTATATCCAGTTTTTCAGGTTATTGAAATTTGAAGGGTAAGGAAAGATTTTGGGTCTTCAGATAGGCTATTATACTGTAATTATATAAGAGCCACCTTAGCAGCAGTTATCACGCAACTTCACTTCTGAGAATTCTATAAAAGTATAGAGTAATCATTTAAATTATTCAATAACAATTTTAGTAAAGTGAACATAGTTATTCACTCTTCAGATCCCAATCTACTAATCTCTGCTGCCATCTAGTGAGACCATGTGTACAGGTCAAATACTGGAAAATAAACCAGATTGTGTATTTGCATCGAAAAGTCATCATTTGGCCTATCAGCATGTTACCAATATGTTGCACCGTAGATGAAAATGATTAGAGACAGAGACAGAGCAATTACACATTGCAGAACAAGTCAGATGTACTGTAGTATGGGAGATTAAAAAAAGATGAATTTGAGTATAACTTCTTTTAAAAGACTGAAAAAGATTTTAAAAATAATAATATAATAAAAAGAATGCTGCAGTGTTATGTCTAACATAAATTATTCTGCAGTTTTGAGGTTAATTTTATTGTCTACTGACTTTTTGTGTAATCATTAAACGTAATACAGTATATATGATTAGGTGATCAGGTGAAGACCTACCTCTCATGACGCAACAGCAAAACAATCAGCAAGAGCAGAATGGTCCCACTCACAAAGCACATGACCACAGTCCACACACTCATAGATTCATGCAGCTGAGTCGAGTCTGACGAAAACAAGGTTAAGACTAATGAGTTGTAATGGTATAAATGTGTATCTTTGGGATTAAAGGGGCACTATGCCACTTCTTTATCTGTATGTGAAATTTGATAGCATGTGGTACAGATGAAGATATCAATTGTCTAAAGCACAACAGAAACATGCCTATATGCTTTGGCACAACTGAAAATGTCAGTACTTATTCAACTTTCACACCCTTCTTCCTACCTACTTTTCCAGATTATTAGACCCTTTTTTGTTTTTACAAATGGTTTTCCTTAATTTCAAATGTTTTTGTGCAATGGTCTTGACTGTTTCTTACATCATTTGATTTTGTCAGACTGTTTAAAATGCACTGTAGTGACTCTCATCTATCTGGACAAAACATTCAAAACTTTAAGTATAACCTCATTGTTTGACCAGGACTCCCTGGAAGAAGAGATATTGTATCTCAATGGGACCTTCCTGGCTAAATAAAGGTTAAATAAAAAAGAAATAAAATAAATTAACACCATAGCCACAAATATACATGGGCAAATATATACAGTGAATAAATCATAGTATCCAGATTGATGCAGACAAATATGTGCATCTTATCCCACAGCAAGGTACATATAGTGTGTGGGGAAGGATGCTGCCCTTATTCACTGCCCGTTTGATCGAGAGAAAATTGTATGGAATTCAACAAAGAAAGCATCACAGATGAGTGTTTTACATTGATTTTACATTTTACATTGAGAGGGAAAAGAGTAAAATGGTGTCCATCAATTATATTTGAAACATTGAAACATTTACAAATCCTGTTGACACATATTTCCAATCTGAGCCTCATATCTGGTCTATGATCTGAAAACACATTCTGAAGCTGATTCCATAAACACAGCTTTGGTTTTGATGCCTGCATAAATAGTTTTGAGAAATGCATTTAAAGCTTTGAAAAATTCACTACTGGTCCAAGAAATATAGTGCAAAGCAACCGAGTAACACTATAGTTCACATTTGTGAACTGTTGATAAATTAAAAAAAAAATACATTATTTTAGTCTAGTTTATTTGAGTTTTTTTTTTGTTTTCTTTCCATGTACACATTAGACAGAAGAATGCAAAGCTCAAAAAGAGTAGGCTGAAGCAGTTAGGCTGAAGCAGATCAGATATCTGTATCTTTTCTGTTATACAAAGATGGACAAACCTGGTTACAGGCTGTAGTGCTGAATGAAGTATGGAGCTAAATAATATCAGTCACAGTTGGGGACCAGCAGATGTCCCCTTCAGTTTGACCAGTCAGTACAAAGCTTACTTTGTCTCGGGGGAACAGGTCAGTCCCATTGCACATTATACTTTGTCAGTGTTTGTTTTAACTTACTTGAACTTGTTTATTAATAAAACAAACAGATCCAAAAAGATGACTTAACGGCAGAAAGAAAAATTGAATATATTTTTCTCTCTTCTTACCTGTCTTGTTGTGGGCGCCCCAAGCGACTGGTTCGCTCCATTCACCCCACATAGAAAGGCCACAGTTGTTGGTCACTCGGTTCCGCACTTGCAGCTCATAACGGGATGAGTTTGATGGGAAGATCAAGCAATACGGGTTTTGTTCATTCGTGGATTCCTATCAATTAAACACAACTGAAGATCATTAGTCTGTCTCATTTCAATTCTCTTTGGCTCCTCACCTGGCAGGCTGAAAGGGTGGAGTGTTTTATGAGTTTCAGCAAGAAGGAAAGGAAGTCATGACACTGTTTAGACATTTCCAGGAATCAAAAGAAGAATTTTTGAAGAATCAAATTGATAAGTATATATATTAGTGAGTTACAAATGACATCACAACATTCTTGGCCAGTGTTATTTAATACAGATGGGGGTAGGTAAAACTAATATTGTTAAAATGCAGATTTTTGTTGTAATACAGTGAGTTCTTGGGTCTAGTTAAAATGATCAGGTTCAACATTTGTGCTTTTACCTTTTCAGTGTTTCATGGCAAATTAGAGTGTAATCAGTAAGAAAATAATGGCTCTGGGAATGTGACATAATGACACTGTAGAATCTGAAACCCACCAATTTAGTGGATTTCTCCACGGTGTGATATTTTTCTCTGATCTTTCCTATTTTAAAGGTATTGATACTGTTCATTTTATAAAGTCCCCCTCCTCGAACCGCCACCTTGACATGGTGGAGGGGTTTGATTGCCCGAATGATCCCAGGAGCTATGTTGTCAGGGGCTTTATGCTCCTGGTAGGGTCACCCAAGGCAAACAGGTCCGGGGGGACAGGTCAGACGAAGAGCGGTTCAGAAGCCCCTAATGATGAATTACACTCAGAGGCCACTTACATCGCCCGGATTGGCGTCACCACCACCAATTCCTTGAGATGGGCTGGACTCTCTATTTCTCTGGCGTTGGCCGCGGGGAGCGGCGGCGAGCTGGTGTGGGCTCATCATCCCATAGCTCAGCCGTTGCGTGTTGGAGTTCTCGGGGGAGGCTGGGGACATGGAGTCCGAGTGGGCTTCGTTCTCGGCCTCCATTGTTGATGCGGCCGCTTGTAGCTGCGGGCCTTGCTGGCTCGGGGGACTCCTGAGACAGCTGCCGGGTACCGGCGGGCCAAGCGTGCTGCAGCCCGGGTGGTTGCAGAGGCAAAAACTCGGGTCTGGGAGGAGTTCGGGGAGGCCATGGAGGAGGACTATCGGACGGCCCCAAGGAAATTCTGGCAAACCGTCCGGCGCCTCAGGAGGGGGAAGCAGTGCTTCATCAACACTGTTTACAGTGCGGGGGGAGAGCTGCTGACCTCGACTGGAGATGTTGTCAGACGGTGGAAGGAATACTTTGGGGATCTCCTCATGTCCTCTGAAGAGGAGGCTGAGGCTGGGGACCCAAAGGCGGACTCATGCATCACCCTGGCCGAAGTCACTGAGGTGGTAGGAAAGCTCCTCGGTGGCAAGACTCCGGGGGTGGATTGCCCTCTCCGGGTGGGTGGGGAGTCTCTGCCTCAAGTGGAGGAGTTCAAGTATCTCGGGGTCTTGTTCACGAGTGAGGGGAGGATGGAGCGTGAGATTGACAGGTGGATCGGTGCAGCGTCGGCAGTGATGTGGTTGCTGTATCGGACCGTTGTGGTGAAGAGGGAGCTGAGCCGAAAGGCGAAGCTCTCGATTTACCGGTCAATCTACGTTCCTCCCCTCACCTATGGTCATGAGCTCTGGGTAATGACTGAAAGGACGAGATCGCGGATACAAGCAGCCGAAATGAGTTTCCTCCTCCCTTAGAGATAGGGTGAGGAGCTCGGTCACACTGGAGGAGCTCGGAGTAGAGTTGCTGCTCCTCCACGTCGAGAGGAGCCAGCTGAGGTGGCTTGGGCATCTGGTCCGGATGCCTCCTGGACATCTCCCTCCGGAGGTGTTCCGGGCATGTCCCACTGGTAGGAGGCCCTGGGGAAGACCCAGGACACACTGGAGGGACTATGTCTCTCGGCTGTCCTGGGAACACCTCAGGGTCAGTCCGGAGGAGCTAGAGGAAGTGGCTGGGGAGCGGGAAGTTTGGGAGCCCCTGCTTAGACTGCTGCCCCCGCAACCTGGCAGAAGATGGATGGATTTTATGAAGTCAGATTTAGATATATTATATTGGACTGCCATTCATTAGGATTATAAAACAGAGCTGCAGAGGTGTGACAGAAGATGATGGGGTTAGTTAGTTTCTGTTACCACCTGCCAGTTCTTGTTGTTGATTCTGTAGCGGACTTGGCTCTCTACACATCTAGGGCTTCTTTGCATCCACTTGAAACACAAGCCGGTGCCAGACCCGTACTCCACAGTGAGGTTGGAAGGTGGATCCAACTTTACTGGAAATTACAGAGAAGTCAGTGATTAAACCATAGAATCATGTTAGGAGTAGTGTTATATTGCAAACATTTCAAACTCAATATTGATACTAAGGAGAAGGTTATTTTATTCTAATCATTTCAATTCCTTTATAATGTCTTTTTTATACAATAGAATGTAATTTTTAGCAATAAAATATTTACTATGCTAGATCTCATAATAACATTTCTAAAACTATTCATGAAAGGTGAAAGGTGAAAGGTGTTGTTTCCTGTATTGATACTTAATAAATTAGTCTCTAGTTATCTAGGTATTGATTTTTTTTCCAACCCTGAAATGGAACTGTTGAATTATTTGATTGAGTTGAGAGAGTGTGTGTTATTCATTCATTTTGCAGATATATTTTGTAGTGCAAATGCACATCTCTTGCCGCAGCTGTTGCAGAGCAGGCTGATGCACACATTAGATAGAAGCATACACAGCCCAGAAGGAGTAAGCTAAAGCAACTATTTGTGAGCGCCTACTAAAAAACCACTACATATTTGCACTTTCCTGTTATACAAAGATGAACTTGGTTAGAGGCTGTAGTGTTGAATGAAGTACGGAGCTAAATAATATGTCGAATATATTTTTTATTCGCAGTTGGTACATCTCTTGCCGCAGCTGTCCCGGGGCAGACTGATGAAAGAGTAGTGTCTGATACTTCACACATATCCGACTATGTACCAAGATTCATACAGTTTGACAAGCAAGATGAGTGAAGAGTTGTGCTCTTTACAACATATGATTTACCTCTGCTTATTAGCTTATGTTTCTGGGAATGATTCTGGTCTCCTTTTCGAAGTTTGGTGAAAAATGCGTCAAATCTCTTTGTCCAAAGGTCTTTGTCGGCTTCGGGCTGATTGCATCCAACAGTGAGGCCATCCTTCACAATGTAGGTATCGCATTTACGAAATGATTCATTTTCAAATCTAAAGCAAAAATCAGACCAAATGATCAATGATGATAGTTTCTATTATAGAGAATTTTTCTTTAATTTCAGACAGAAGTTGTTACTTACCTACTGTAAAAAGTGTAATTGACATCTGAAGTATTCCATAAACATTGGACATATTTCATACTAATCACCATACAGTTCACATCTGTTGGGAAATATGCAATGCTTGTTTTATATAAAGTAAAGTAAACACACATGCAACAATTGTTTTGATAACTTCCCCACATTGGCCTCATATATGCATTACTTTCATTTCTTTTGTCAAAAAAAAAAAAAAAAATCAGTTTCAAATGAGTTTAACTCTAGAGTTTTAGAGCTTATGCCATTCACTACAGGCCTTTCTGTGTGGAGTTTGCATGTTCCTCCCCGTGTCTGGATGGGTTTCCTCCGGGTACTCCGGTTTCCCCCATCAACCTAAAACATGCCCACACCCTTATGAACTAACATCAAGGACCATGATGTCCACCCTCCTGTGGGCTCACCACTCACAGAGGGGTTCATAGGGGGGGTCGGGTGCTATGAGTATTGGGCAGCGAGCTGCCCCCGCGACCCAGCCGGATTGAGCGGGAGAAGATGGATGGATGGATGGACATTCACTACAAACAGCTCAAGGTTTTGCACAATTTGGCATTATAAATGCATGAGCAGAATTATTTTGCAGAACACGAACACACACGCAGATCATATCGAGATTACACCGCATGTTGACGCAAAGGGGAATTCACTTGCCAAATGTCATGGGAAGTAAAATATCTGACACTAAATAACTAACATTTTAAAAACGCACATATATATATTTTAGAATATCCAAACAGATATTTATTTATTTAGATATGATTAGCTATATTTATTGTTATTTACTTATTTGTAAATCTAAACATTATCAACAAGAAATATTTTATTAAAACCAAAAGTAAAAAATCAGTTTATTTCTTACCAGGAGGTTTTTCCGCAAAGCCACTTCCAACCAACCACAAAATCATCAAAAGTCTCATCTTCATTTTAAAGAGAAGAAGGGAGTTGTCAACATGTCAGACAATGTACCTCTGGTCTATAAAAATGTGTGTGTGTGGCTGACTTGAGTGACTTTTATCTAGTTTCCTGTTAGAGGAAGTAGGTTGGATCTAAACCTACGCGTGTTAGGAGACGTATAATATGTAACTTTTCTAAAATGTCTCCATAGAGATATGTTTAAAGCTATACTGTGCAACTTTTCATGCAAACAACAACATCAGGTTGCATCAATAAAAGTGCCAGAACTTCCGCCATAAATGTTAGAAATTAAAGCCCAACGGAATTACAAATATATACATGGGACTTATAGCTTTCACAATACACCTCAGATAAAGACTGAAATAAAATTAAGTGCATTCATTTTCATTTGTTTCAATTATAGATTCTGACTGAAATTGAATTAACAGGGTTTATCCTGCAGGGGCATCAGTGGATGAAAAAGGGTCATTATAATGGAAGAAAGAGTTTTTGTCTGAGCAATGGAAAGTGTAGTTATTACTTTTTGATTAAACTAAAAAATACAATCAATTTATTAACATCTAAAAGAAAAGTAGACACCCGTAATTTAGAAATGGCCAATGAGAGAGAATAAAATAGATTTGAAAATAAAATTGAAAGAGAATCGCCAGGAGCTGATTCGTAAGATGTCCATCCATTCATCCATCCATCTTCTCCCGCTTAATCCAGCTGGGTCGCGGGGGCAGCTTGCTGCCCAATACTCATAGCACCTGACCCCCCTATGAACCCCTCTGTGAGTGGTGAGCCCACAGCAGGGTGGACGTCATGGTCCTTGATGTTAGTTCAGGTGCTGCATGTTTTGAGTTGATGGGGGAAACTGGAGCACCTGGAGGAAACCCATATGTAAGATGTATCAAATTAAAGTCATTGTTGCTCTTTGCATTCACCAAGTATAAACTAAATATTCTAATACATCTCTTCACCACTTTTTTTTTTTTTGCAATATCATAGAGTTTTACAAACCTTTATAGTAGTTCAGGACAACATTTTGTATTAAAACTATCATTTATGTCAAACGTGTTTTTCTGTTTGGTTTTGTGGCTTTCGTTTTCTTTGAAAAAGATTCAAAAAAGGATACAGATACTTTCACGATAAATTGGTGTTGCATCTTGTACTTACAAATATAGCCTACTTTATTTTGTCCAGATGCATTGCATTGTTTTTCTGGTGGAGGGTCCGCCACCTGCTTGTTTCTTTGGATATGTCATTACTCTGCTGCATATCTGCATATTAATACAATTCTGTGAAACATTTCAGACAAAGCATTTGACGGACCCTCCACTAGAAAAGTTACACAGTGCACCTTTAATGCCTTTTGGAAGTGTGTGATTTTACAATCAATCAATGAATGCTTAGTCACAATACTTTACTCTACTCTTTCACTATTGTGGTAAATAATAGTGTAGGCCTACGTTATTAGTCCATTGCACAGAAATGGTTTTCTTTGACTTTTTTAAATGAACATATAGAACACATAAAAATACCAAAGATTTATAATAATATTTAGGAAAAAAACATCCAGGTACACAAGAAAGTAAAAATTGCATGATGAAAAGTATAGTTAAAAGTATTTTATTTAAATGGCCAATCAACATGTTTTGACTATACACAGTCTTCATCAGGACTTAGCTAGAATCATAAAAACTGTAGTGCGGATGTGGACTTTAAAAATGACCCACCAATAGCAAGGACAAATAAGACAAAATAGGTATGATGACAGAACATGGCAAAAAACAAA
This sequence comes from Odontamblyopus lacepedii, assembly GCA_034769755.1. Taxonomy (NCBI): domain Eukaryota; kingdom Metazoa; phylum Chordata; class Actinopteri; order Gobiiformes; family Gobiidae; genus Odontamblyopus; species Odontamblyopus lacepedii. The sequence goes on from CM068352.1 coordinate 25,640,243, forward strand.
CAAACAAAAAAAAAACATCAATAATAATAATAGAAAAAATATATACATTTATAAAAAACAAGATAAATCAAACTCCTCATTCAGATCAGGATGTTCACATGCTCTTAATTTATGAATCCAGGAGGCTTCCCTTTGATTTTATTTTTGAAGTTCATTCCCACCTCTTGCCGGTGGTTTCACTGTTTAATACCTTCAATGAAAAGCAGCGTGTCATTTCTATTATGATATTCACAAAAATGTCAAGCTATTGGGCAGTCAAGCCTTTGAACAGGACTCTGCTCTGATCTCATGTTTCTTTTCAGCCAAGCAATCTCTCATGTGCCTTTTAGTGTGGCCAATATAGAAGAATCGTCTGGACAAGGGCAAGGAAGACAATACATTACATGAGTATTACAATTAATGAAATAATTTCCTCCTGTGGGCTCACCACCTGCAGAGGGGTTCATAGGGGGGGTCAGGTGCTATGAGTATTGGGCAGCAAGCTGCCCCCGCGACCCAGCCGGATTAAGCGGGAGAAGATGGATGGATGGATGGAAATAATTTAGTTTGCGTGATCTATTATTATGTTGATACATCCACAAATGTTTTTGTTTGAAGGACATTTGAATTTCCTTTCGGATCAATAAAGTATCTATTGGTCTATCTATCTTGTACTATGAGGACAGTTCAAACATTTAGCTAAATGTGCCAATCGGGTTCTGCTGCCATTCACTTTTATTTTCTGGAGGAAGATGAGAGTTAATTAACCTGTCTCTAAGATTTAAAGCATGTCTAAAATACAATAAAAGAGGTTCAGGGAAGACTTGCTTAACACAGGGCCACTGACAGTATACTGTCAAGACCAAACTTGTATAGACCAATTTTGCCCTACAAAGAAAAAGCACAGTAACTGCGTACTTTGTCAAAATTGACCAAAAAATACCTTCAGAACACCTGTTTTTTATTTAGTGACAAAGTCTTGTTTTTGAGATATCTTGATGTGAAATTTCTAGTAAAGTTTCTTCAGTGGTTATAGGAACAGTCAGTGGTGGGCCGTCAGGGCCAGCAAGGCCTTCTCTGCTGGCCTAAACATGCTCAACATTCCCACCTGCTGTTACTGCACTGTTCCGAACAGTGCAGTAACAGCAGGTGGGAATGTTGTAACTGCTGATTTCAAATGCAGATTCTTTCTGTTGTTTAACTGGAAAATTTCACACACTATAGTCTTGTTTTCACTGGCAAGGTTTGCTTGGGGCCACCTTTACAGCTGTTAAAAAGTGGTGCTAAAGTAAAGGAGCATTAACACAGATCAATGTTCAAATATAACTCAAAACAAATGTATCATCAATGTACCTCTGACATACACAAGAGGGTTATAATAGTGAAAAAATGCATAGCACACTCAGATGGATGATGTCCAAAAGCTTTTTACTTTGATCAAAGCAAGAAAATTTGTGCCAAAATGTTATTTTAAAATAAAAAAGCTTTTGAACATCTGAGTGTGCTATGCATTTTTAATTTTGTTGTTCCTTGCACTTGCCTAGACCTACAAGCTACAAGAGTTTTTTGTTTCATTTGATACACAAGAGGGTTGACATCTAAATTTAAAAGCCATGTTTCTCATTTTAACTGTTAATGCAGTTCCTACTTTTTCTTTTGTAGAGCAGAAATATCCTTAACAATATATATATTTTTTAATTTATTCAGCACAAGTACTGTAAGTCTTAACAAGCATATGGTGAGATAGCTCTTTAGACCTTGCAATGGTGAGATTGTTTAAATAGCCTAAATAGTCCACTATTTATCCTTATTATTTATTATTTATTTATTTATTTATTATTATATATTTATTTATTATTCTTACTTTTATTACTGTTTAAACGCCAGCAAGGAAACGGCAAAGTCGATTTAATCCTCATGCTAATTTAATTCAATGTTTTATTTGTTTGTGAGTATTATTTTGAAAAATTGTGACTTTTCTTTTGAAAAGCGGAAGTTACAATGTTTTGGTAGTGATAGCGGAAATAGCTGTCATTTTGCTCTGGTCCATGGTCTCGCTGTACAGGGATGACAGACGGCTAATGTAACTCATCATCAGAAAATTAAACAAGGATACAATATGGAGCGCTTTCTAGATGTCACACGCTCGAAATTTTTTATTTTATTACCTTTTCTCTCCACATTTCTGCTCGTGAAGAGTCAGGGTAATGCCATGAATAATGTCGAAACAGAGAGACAGGCTGAAGAAAGCCACCGACAGGACAGTGCCAACTTGCTTATATTTATAATGCTGCTAACACTAACTATTTTAACGATATGGCTTTTCAAGCACCGAAGATTTAGGTTTCTGCACGAGACTGGACTTGCTATGATCTACGGTAAGAAAGCAAACCCCTCGTCCCATAATCAATGAACTTGGCCTCAGTGCTAGCTTTTAGCTTCAGAACTTAACCTATAAGCTTGTTGTTTTTCTAGATACAACCATTTCTAGACTTGCTTTAGGCAGAGAGGACCTTGGGCTAGTTAACCATTCACTATTTAATGCTTCTGATGGATGTAGATTGGAATCTTAGTTATGCAAAAGTCACACTACAAAGCCTAGGCATTATTATTAAAACTGTATTCTTTAAATATATTATTACTACATTATACTCTATTACTATTTCAGCAGCTGTATCGCTTCAATTTGATGCTTGTCTAAATCACACATACAAATTAATACACTTTGACAGACTCACACTTATGTTTTTTCTTTCAACCTGTTCAAAACCCTAGTTAGTATAATTTCTCTGGTTTGGAGTTTTAGGTTTAGTTATTCATTTTTTTTCTCTTGTTATTAAGCTTAAAATCCTATATTTTGTGTCTCATATTTGTTAATCGTACAGGTTTGTTGGTGGGTGTGATCCTGAGATTTGGAGTACATGTTCCACAAAGTACGAGCGATGTGGTGTTGAGCTGTGCTGTAAACTCCAGTCCTGCCACTCTGCTGGTCAATGTGAGCGGGCGCTTCTACGAATACACTCTGAAAGGAGAGGTCAGCCGTGCCAAAGGTGACCAAGTTCAGGATGATGAAATGCTCCGAAAGGTATATCCATGCTTGAAATGTTTTTAATTAATGATTTGTTGCTGTGATTCAGTTTTTAGCCACTGTGTGTGTGTGTGTGTGTGTGTGTGTGTGTGTAAAATATTACTAATAAAAAAAGAATAGTTTTAAGTGAAATGTTAAATGTTGGCATTATAATGTGCACTTTCTATTATCTGTAGGTAACATTTGACCCTGAAGTATTTTTCAACATTTTACTACCACCAATCATCTTTCATGCAGGCTATAGCTTGAAAAGGGTGAGTATTAGCAATAGCAGTTAGCTAATATTATCGCCAGACATCAACTATATACATAAAAGTATCAATCAGCCTTTCCGAATAAATTAACTTTATTTATTTTTTACAGAGACATTTTTTCAGAAACATTGGGTCTATCTTGGCCTATGCCTTCATGGGAACAGTTATCTCCTGTTTTGTGATTGGGTAACTGAACTTGTCAAAGTCATAGCTTTGCTACAGATTTAGATGTATGTTCTAAATAACATGTTTTTATGCTCCCTATAGGCTGATCATGTACGGGTTTGTGTCCTTCATGAAAGTAGTGGGACAGCTTGGAGGAGATTTCTACTTCACAGACTGCCTCTTTTTTGGTGCTATCGTTTCTGCAACAGACCCAGGTTTGTGTTGCTCTTCATGCCATACACATATCCCAGATGTGCAAAACTAATTCATTATATAAGGTATTTTCTTGTGACTTGCACCTGCCTTCTTGGTTAAAGCGTATCACATTTTCTTGATATTCATACTTTCTGTATAAAAACCTTTGTATCTCAGTTATCCAGAAAATAAATTAAGAGTTTAAAATCTATCAAATCTATCTTCTCTGAGATTCAGGATACACATTTCTTCAATACTTTATGAATATGTGAGTCTGGTCACTGGTGAATCTCCCAGTTTTCAAATTGGACATGTAGACAGGTGGATAAGCTGTAAGGATCAGGGAAACGTATGGTTTGTCCACATGGGAAAAAATAAAGGAAAGAAATATTACAGGAGACTAAAAACCATTGCGGATTTCTGCAGAATCAATGAGAAAAGCACCGTTAATCTGAAGTGAGATTAATTAGATTTTATTTGTAAATCATTGGTCACCAATGAGCTTCTTTATTTCACATGTGCCAGTAAACTAAATGATTGCACGTTCAGGTCTGGCTAGAATGCGGCAGAGGGCATGGGGACCAGACTGATATCAATCTGTATAAAAAATACAGAAAGATCTATCTGTATCTAATGTTAAAATATAGTTTCTGACAATGTTTGCAAAATTGTACATTTTTGTAAAACAAATGCCATCTAAACTAAAATTCCCATTCATACAAAAAAAACATAAATATTCATTCTGGTTACAGTAACCGTTTTGGCCATTTTCAACGAGCTGAAGGTGGACGTGGACCTTTACGCTCTACTGTTTGGAGAGAGTGTCCTCAATGATGCAGTGGCAATCGTCCTGTCTTCGTAAGAATTAGACACACATCACAGTAACTCATTAAATAGACAATGTTTTTGAGCAGTTTCACATTCATCCATCTGTGTTGTAAAAAGTGCAATTTTGATGGGTTTCTGCTGGTTTTTAAATCCACTGATAATGCATGTGAAAGAAGGAGGTTTTACAACATCATTTAACATCAGTGTTTTTAAGTATAATATTATAGTAAACACCAATTACATTCTATTATTTGGTTGCAATGTTATATTTCACATTGTTGATATGTTTTCCAGTGCAACAAACCATTTATTATAACAATATATAAAGTTGAATTTTAACTAGAGTCATAAATATAGAACATCTTGCCTTATTCATTCTATATTTGAGCATCACTTGACCTTAAAACATCGGAGTGAATCTAATTTAACCTGCAGAAACCCTGGTGTTTGTTGTCCTCGTAAATCCTCACTGTACTAACATCATCCATGTCATTCCCACTGCCGCCTCCTCCGTCTGTGTGGTCGTCTCCTGTACGTATGTATGTAGAGTGCTCCTGCGTTTTGAGAAGCAGAGTAGACACTCTGCCTCAGGGAGCTGGGGCTCAGTGCTGCCCCAGGAGGAGCATGTGCTAATGGGGCCGAACTTCACTGGGACACCCCGGTGGGTGTGGGGTGGTCTGAGTGGTGCATTTTGATAAAGCATTTAAATCTACCTAAGTTTGATGCATTTTTTTTTATCTTGACTGTAAGTTTTTGCCAGTGACCTACATTGCTTGTATGAACCTTAATTTCTGCTTCAATTTAAAGTGCAAAATTATTTATTAAAGGTGCATTGTGTAACTTTTCTGCTGGGGGGTCTGTCAAATGGTTTTCTCTGTGGAGGTGGCATTGTTTTGTCTGGAATGTTTCATTTAATGTAATGAATGTACCTTAAGGTAGAGCTGTTTTATTTGAACTATGGAGCATTCCAGAAAGAGCAAAGACATATGCATAGAAACAAGCAGGTGACGAACCCCACCAAAAAGTTACATAGTGCACCTTTAAGTGAATGATTTGGATGAGTTGAAGGTTTGTTCATTTACCTGCAGCCAGTGTGTTCTTAGTGCCATTTCCAAACGTGGTTAAATGGATTCTGTTATGTTATTACAAAGTAGAAATCTAAACCAAAAGTGGGGCCTATGCAAGGCTGTTCAAGTACAGAATTCATTGCAGGTAATGTTTTATTTACTATTAAGAAAAGGGTTTAAAAATATTTGTAATTATTTTGGCCACAATATATATCGCACATCCATCCATCTTCTCCCGCTTAATCCGGCTGGGTCGCGGGGGCAGTTTGCTGCCCAATCCTCATAGCACCTGACCCCCCCTATGAACCCCTCTGCAGGTGGTGAGCCCACAGGAGGGTGGATGTCATGGTCCTTGATGTTAGTTCATAGGGGTGCGGGCATGTTTTGAGTTGATGGGGGAAACCGGAGTACCCGGAGGAAACCCATCCAGACATGGGGAGAACATGCAAACTCCACACAGTATGACCCGGGCGACCCGGGGATCGAACCCACAACCTTCTTGCTGTGAGGCATGAGTGTTGCCACTCAGGAGGAAAAGAACATTTAATTTGACAATAACTGCTAACAATGTGTAACTTAGAAATTAGCAAAAAATGACGATACTGTACTGTAGCATTATGCCATGTTAATATGATTATTTCCTTGTTTGTTATATTGCCTCTTTGCAGTGGAAGATATTTAATAGTATTTTAAATGAATATATTGAAGATGTTGACAGCATGCTTGTATGCAAAAAGAATTTCCTGCTAGCCCCTTTGTTTTTACTCTGGCTGATTATCTTGTTTGATAGAAACGTTTATCATTCAACTGAGTTAGTTTTAGTTTTGAATCCTTGCATGTGTTAATTTTTGACCAATTCAACCCCTTCTCTCTTTTAAGGGTATATTTCCTTTTTTCTTGTGTTTGATTTTGATTATTGGTTGTAGATCCATTGTTGCGTACCAGCCAGCGGGGGATAACAGCCACAGTTTTGAGGCGATGGCCATGCTCAAGTCCTTTGGGGTTTTTCTGGGAGTTTTCAGTGGATCCTTTGCTCTTGGAGTGGCCACTGGAGTAGTAACTGCATTTATATCCTTCGATCATCACCAGTACCAGTTTAATGGTATTTTTTGTTATGTATACATCAGTATCTGAGTATCTGAGAGTATCTAGTAACAGAGATTACAGTTATTTACAGCTCCAGTTATTTACGTAAAATAGCGAAATAAAGATGATGAATCATTTTGTTAAACATAACTTTATAAATGATGAGAGATGTCTTCTGTCCCTACTTTTGACACATCATTCTTTCAGTTTGTACTTTTTTATTGTCATGCAGCCCTTGTATAGAACCACCATCTGACAACAGCTGAATTTATTGGCATAACACATAATTATATTTCATCTATTGTTTGTGTCTGTTTTGACCGTTGTTCACCTTGACCTTGTTTTTAACGTCACTAAGTTTACAAAGCTGAGGGACTTTCCCCTACTGGAGACCGCCCTCTTCTTCCTCATGTCCTGGAGCACCTTCCTACTGGCAGAGGCCTGCGGGTTTACAGGTACAACCCTGTTGAAAACAGTAGAAAAGATTAAACTGTCTATATTAGGAAACATGTTGGGTATGGATTTTAGTAGATGATCAAGAGTGAACTATGATATCAATATATATAATATCAGTATATAATATTGTGATCGATATTGTGGGTGGCTGTATCGATATATCACTCCATTTTGTAAGTGTGCATGGTAATACATATAAAGATGCACATAAAGTAAGTTAATTTTGGTTCTTTTGACTTTTTTATTAATTGATTATATAATAATCAAAATCAGTCACAATGTTTCATCTCACAAAACCCACACAACTATAATTGGACACTGTTGTTTTAGATTTTTAAATAGAAAAACATGTATGTAGCTTCCATCTACAGTTTCAGTTGCCGCTTCTGCTTTACTGTTTTTATTTTCTTTTTATTTAATGACCAGTCTCATGTTGTTGTCTCCAGGAGTGGTGGCGGTGCTGTTCTGTGGCATCACTCAGGCTCACTACACATACAACAACCTCTCCCCGGAGTCTCAGGACCAGACCAAACAGGTACACAGCTACATGCACACCTCTGTTTTGGTTAAAAGCTTAACCGAAAGTATTGTTTTGTTTGCCATTTCAGTACCTACTGGGGCAACAATTTTGGAGATATTTTGTTATTGCAAATGGGATTAGATTTCTGAGGACGCATTTTAAATATGTCCAGGAGCATTAACATTTGAGACTAAAATATTAATTGCAAAACTAAATGCAAATATACAGGAAGGTTTAGTACATAATATGAACAGATCGTTATTTGCATAGGAAATTGTGGTTCTTTGTTTCTTTGCTGGTTTATTGCAATTACCATTTACATTGCAGTTTTGATTTGATTTCATTTAATCTTGCAGCCCTAGTTTTTAATTCGTGGCCATACTGGCTTGTCAAAGCCTGATCCCGTCAGATCTCAGAAGCTAAGCAGGGCCAAGCCTGGTTAGTACTTGGATGGGAGACACTGGGAATTCCAGGTGCCACAGTGGGGCGCCAGTGGCAAAAACTGTCGTAGTGTCCTTAGGCAAGGCACATCACCCACATTGCCTAGTATGAAAGTGGTGTGTTGGTGGTGGTCGGATGGGCCGATGGCGCAGATTGGCAGCCTTGCTTCCGTCAGTCTGCCCCAGGGCAGATGTGGCTACAATAGTAGTTTACCACCACCGGGTCTGGAGTGAATGAATAATGCTCTGTAAAGCGCTATATAAAACTGATGTGTTATTATTATTATTATTAATATGTTAAAAATTGTACTGTAGACTTTTATCATTTGTATGACCAAGAAAAGCTCATAGTTAAATTGCATAATTACAGACTAAGGTTTGTTTACTGCTTACTCCATTCTGTACTGAAACCTTTTTAATCAAAAGCTTTTTAGTTTGCATTTATGCTTCTGATACCACTTTGTAAGACAAATAGTATAATATATAGCCAAAAAGTGTGTTCTTACACCAATAAAATGTTTTCAGAAATTGTAAATTTTAAAGTGTTTTTTCAAAGCCACTTGCAGAGGTATAAATATATTCACACTGATTTAGGTCAGTGTTGATAAATAGGACTTGTGCAGAACTTATTTTTGCTGCACATTTTACATGTTGCACAAGATTGTGCATTTCTTTTTAACTGGGTGTGAAAAATAAGAAAAAAACCCCATAAAAAACATCTTAAACAGGCCAACACAATGTTTCACAGCAAACCACAGGTTCTGGCCCACAGCTTGTGGTAAGAGAGATGGAAAGTGACATTAAATTATTTCCTGTTCTGATAAACAAGGTAAAACCGCTTTGTACATCAGATGTGTCACATCATTGCATGCCACAATATTAATCTTAAACCAGTATGAGTAATGTTCCAGTCTTTTCTTTAATCAAACTCTATGAAGAGTCACGTGATTAAAATCTTATTGAGGGTGTGCAAAGTTGGTCAAGAAGTCTTCATAGCAATGATAGAATCACCTGCAGAGCATTTCTGTTTCACGCACTTCTGTCAGTGCTGGTTACCATCATAGCAGAGATGGAAAATATCCAAAATATGTCTGTGGTACAATATTTACTTAACTGTATGTTTCTCTGATGTCTGCAGTTGTTTGAGCTGCTGAACTTCTTGGCAGAGAACTTCATCTTCTCATACATGGGGCTGACATTGTTCTCCTTCCAGTCTCACGTCTTCAACCCTCTCTTCATCATTGGAGCATTTGTATCCTTCAACATAGACCTCCTAAGATTAGATGTATTCATTATACATACATACTCCATAATGCCATTGATTCCAGTTTAATATATCAGGACACCAATTACCAAGTACATTTCAGAACACATGCATACAAAAACCTTCTTAAAAACATGTCTCAATGCGACATCTCAGTTTCATCTGAGGCTGACTAGTAGATATATAGTCTCATTAGGAAAAGCCCTTCACCAGACAAAAACTGCATCTCAATGAAGTTATAGCAGCTATTGTTTTAGGCTCATTTGAACTTCATTCATCAGAAGGTGCCTGTGATAGTATATATGCTCAGAAATAGCAAGGTTAAGGTGTCGAAAAGTAATTCCATAAACTTCAACAATGCAGAACCCTCAATGTACAGTAAAGAGCCTTATTGAAAGTAGTTTGTCAATAGTTTTAAATGTTATTATAGTTTACTATTTAAGGTTCACCTGTTTATTTAATTCTTGAAGTAAAAACAATCAGCTCTGGGCACACATTAAATTCAAAGCGCGCACAACAAAAGCATTAACTGTAATTTGATTCCAGCCTGATGATGAAATTTCCATTGAGTCCTGGTTTTATTTTCCATCGGTGTACTGGCCTCTTCTGTATGAATCAGTATTCAGTCCTTCACCCAAACCACTGCAGTTGGCCGTGTTTTTAGGGCGAGCAGCCAACATCTACCCCCTGTCCTTCCTGTTGAACCTGGGACGAAGGAACAAAATCGGATACAATTTCCAACATGTGATGATGTTTGCAGGTTTGGAAAACAAAGGATGGGCTAAATGCATAACAGTATGGGCAGGTCATGAAGAAAGTTATGAACGAATAGAGACGTACATCAGTTTGCTACAAAAATACCCAAATTAGGCGCATTTCAGCTTATATTATATAGTCTTATATTATAGAAAATAGATTCTTGTGAGCTTTAAACCATGTTATAATGTTACCTCATCAAAAAAATACCTGGAGTTGTGTTTTTTTACGGGTTTTTTTACGTGCACACATTTGAGTATGGAGGGTTTATGTGTTTAATCATGTGTGATGAAACAAAACATAACTCCAGGTATATTGTTGTTGAGGAAACAACATTATAACATAGATCAGAAAATAGCAGGGGAAATATAGGTAAATTAAGTAACAAAATTATATATATATATCATCATATATATATGATGATATCTGAAAACAGCAAATCATACTTTATTCTGTAATATTTAAATGTGTATGATTCTTCTCTGAGATAAGCTGTTCATATGTCAGCCTGTCGAAATGCCGCCGAATGCTCCTTGTTATATTATTATTATATTTTTCTAAACCCTTATGACCACTGGCAACAAAAGTAACTTAGTCGATCTTGATTAACATGGCATCTCAGAGAAACAAAATGATAAAATCTATTTTTTTTAGTAAAGCACATCCTAATCTCAAAATACTGCAAAATTATGTGTTTTTTGAAGAGCTCTTAGTCAGCTACATTTTCACTTCTCAATGTAAGGTCAATGTTGGTTGTTAACAGTAGTTTCCTAATGGTTATACCTTAATTTGAACCCACATTTGTGCCAGCAGCCTTTACAAAAACTGTGCTTCCCAGAAAGAGCTTCATTACAAACAGGCTTGGCAGGCATCAGTTGACCATAATAGAGATAATAATGGATGTCTGGAGAATAGATCTGCTCATAATTGTAACTTGTGATGTCTTGACAACGTGACATTTAGACTAGAATATCTCATATCATCGATTACCAAATGTAATTATGTAACAGCCAAAATCAAGTATGTTTACTGAAAAAGGATTGAAAATGTGTTTAAAATTTGGTGCACTTGTTAGCAAACCAACCACTGCAAAGAGACTGCTTTATAAAACAGTCTAAGTATTCACAGGCCTCAAGGCTATTTCTCGCCATATCTAATCTTCCCCCATGTGGTCAATATGAGCCACTTTTTGCCGCATGACTTATCTCATACGGGTGTGGAGCAGAAGTGTGAACAGCTGTCCTGTACATTTTCTATTTTTATTACTTTTTATTCTCAACAATAAAAAACAATTTTTAGCAGTTTAAGTAGAAGTATTCTATTGGTCTTATCTGTCGACATGGACAAAGTGTGATGTGAGTGTCCTTTCTCTGCAGGTCTTCGTGGGGCAATGACTTTTGCCCTCTCCATCCGGGACACAGCGACATACGCTCGTCAGATGATGTTTTCCACCACACTCCTAATCGTCTTCTTCACCGTGTGGGTCTGTGGGGGTGGGACCATGCCAATGCTGTCCTTCATGAGCATACCGTGAGTTGGCTTATTTTATTATTATAATAATAATAAAAACACAGTTTTATATAGCACTTTTCGTGGTAACACAAAGATGCTTCCCAATGAGGTAACACTAAAACAAGGTGTTTATTGTTTGGCATTTCAGAGAAAGCATTAAAAAAAAAAAAAAAATGGAAATGTTCTTTTAGGGAAACACAAACTATTGATATAAGTTATTATTGATTACTGATATTTTTGTCCATTAGGGTGGGTGTGGACTCAGATCAAGAAAACACAGTAAGTGGCCTAAACTCCATTTAAATAAGTTAAACACAAAATTAAAAGCACAGAAGTCTTTACCATTTTTACTAACACATGACTTATTTTTGCTTAAGAGTGCCACAATGTTGGATGGGTCCCAGAGGAGAAACACAAAACATGAAAGTGCCTGGCCGTTCAGGATCTGGTATAACTTTGATCACAAGTATCCTTTGAATCATGGCCAGCGTTTCTTCCCTCAACCACAAGAGGGAGCAATGCACAAGCTCTAAGGACCTGCAGGAATACAGGAATAGTAAAGTACAGGAATAGTAAAAAAACACAGTGGGTGATATCTTTTTTTTTTTTTTTTTAGATTTTTTTAATATAAAAAAAAATTAAGAAAAAAAAATTCTATTTATGAGTTCAAGCCGTACCCAAGTGTTAAAATGATACCCACTGTTAATATCAGATAGATTACACAGAACTAAAGACCTTAGTTTTGTCTGTAGTTGCTGCAACTACAGACATGACTGTAAATACCTGTCCCTCATCATAGTGAAAGTAAGATAAATTGGCTACTGACTACTGAAACATGTACGAGAGCAGAGCAAAGTCAAACACAGGAAGCAGTGGTGGTTTTGGGCCATTTTTTTTCTGAGGCCCCTTGTTACACAAAAGATTTTTCACGTAGTATTGGTGAGAGTATTGGTGAGTTTAGTATTGTTATTTGACATGTTTGTAGCTCTTTTCCTGGGGCCATTATGCAAAAATACAGACCAGATTCATAAAGCTTTTGGACCATTTTCACATCTAAACCTATGAAAAACTCTAATAATAATAAATAATAATAACAATACATTTTATTTATTACGTGCCTTTCTGGACACTCAAGTTCGCCTTACAACAACATAAATTAAATACAATGAAAACATACATTTAAAAGCCTACAGTTAAAGTGGAACAGTATTTAATTGAGTGATTGTATTTAGTAAACAACTGCGACAAAGAAAACCAGTGAAACCCTTGACAGTTTCCTCTCAGTTACCTGAAGCCGCTGCTGACCCACAGTGGACCTCCTCTCACAGCAACACTGCCCTCCTGCTGTGGGCCCCTCGCACGCTGTCTCACCAGCCCACAGGCCTACGAGGTGGGTGCAGGGACAATAGTGTCACCATACTTTTAAGCGTATCAAAATGTGTATTTTTTATGTACTAAATCTAAAGAATGAAAACGGGTATTTCGGATCTTTTTAGCTATTAACTTTTGTTTACCTGAATGTTTGACAAGAGATACTATTTACTTAAATTGATCAGCTTCAGGCTTTGTAAAATATTAGTATTTTTCCTGTTTCTTATTAGACTAGAACACTTGGACATTTACTGTCAACAGTGAACAGTAGGATGGGGTGATCGGCAACCTGGATTATAACACCGTTAAAAGCTATAGCTAAAAAGTGAAAGACAAAAATGCAGTTGATTATTTTAACAATCATGCACTCAAAATCTTTATAAACTTTTGCATAGTATCACAGGTACAACAGCCCTTTTTCAACATTTGCATTCATCTCGATTCCTCCACCAGAACGAGGGCCAGCTCCATGATGACGACGACTTCGTTCTGAATGATGCCAGCGTCAGTTCGATGTACGCGGACGTGACGGTGAGCACCGATGCCTCCGGGTCTCGAACCATCAACCGCAAACGCTCCAGCACCGGGGCGGGTTTCCCTGACGACGGCCTCGACAACGACCTGGCCCTGTCCGAAAATGAGGTCGCCATCAGGGGAACACGCCTGGTCCTGCCCATGGACGACCCACTGGACGCCCCAACAACAGTCACGCTGCCCCCTCCGCCCTCCCCGCCCAAATCTGACCCACGCAGGCACAGACTGTAAAGGTGTCACTCATTTCACATTTCAGTGTATTAATGTAATGTGAGTTTTAATTTATTTCATGTTTTAGGTCACACAATATATGTAACCAGTAAGTTCAGCGATAAACTTGAGGTGATTTTGTTTTATTGTCAGGATGATTACAACTAACGTTTAAAGCTGATCGTACCCTAATGTGGAGTAGGTACAAGTAGTCCAATACCGAAATTTTTTTTTAACTTTATTTTCACATAAATATTATTGCACAAACACTCCAACAAGACTTTCATTTAATTATGAAGTTAATAGTGCACTATGTAATTTTTCTGGTGAAGGGTCTGCCACTTTTGTCTCCATGAAATGTTCCACAGTATGGCGTTAAACAAATCAGTCTTGCATTTAGTCAGTTGCAAGAATTTTATTTTGTAAAACTTGCTGTAAACGGGCTCGCATCTTAAGCTTTAGCTAACTTGTTCTGGTAACGTCACCTGCTTGTGTCCATGGACTGTAGTTAACATCCAGTCAAAGCAATCACATCTCTATAGAGACAGAGGTAGCGGACCCTCAAACTGCAAAATTACACAGCCCATCTTTAATGTCACCAAATGGGTCTTTTTAAATAGACATATTGAGAACATGTTTCTCATTAAAATGATACTTTATTCATCATTCAATCATTATTAGATGATGCATTTATTCTTTTAAGAAACACAAAATGATTTAGTGACATCTAGTGGCAAAACAAAAAAGTACGTACTTAACTACAGTATAGCATTTTATCAGTACATATCAGTACAACAAGGTTATGAATGTGAATGAGCCTCATAGTTCATCTTGCAGTGCACTTGTGCAGTTTGCAGGTCAGTATGGTCCTTCCTGGGCATCACATTTTGCCCAAGCTAAAGATGTGTTCTGTGAAAAGAAATAATAATTATATATACATTTCATATATCTTTAATTTATATATACAGTCTATACTGAGTCTATCATTAGCACTATTACTTATGGTACAAATCAATTCTGGCCAGAGGTGGATTGTACTCTTCATCACATACTCACTGCATTTACTTGAGGAAATTTTTCATAAGTTTTTAGTTTAGATTCTGAAAGACTTTGACACCATACTTTCACTCCTATTTTAGTAATGTATTTGACAATGTAACAGTAACTTACTAACTACTAACTTTTTTTTCTTTTCCCCCAGTATTTCAGACAGGGTGTGCAATTTTAAATGATTTGAACATTACACTGAACATGACTTCAAGTTTCAACAGTTACTACTTTCATTTAGTAGTTTCCTCCAGACACTAATTATAGTTGAATAATATTATTTTGAGGTGACATTACTCTTATTTGAGTACAACTTCTGGATAATCTGCCCACCTCTGATTCTGTCAACCTTTAACATAAGTAAGTAATAAGTAAGGTACACTAAATCATAGCACTTACTGCTTTATGAAACTTTGTGAAATGCATATTTTTTATTTACTATATTTTATTTAAGCATTGTTTTGAGTTCTTTATTGAAAGTTCAGATATGACATTGTCATAATAATAAACTAACTGGTACAATAATGTGGGCGTTACACATTAACACATTTGTCACATGTGCTCAGCTGACCACTTGTGTCAAAATGTTGAAAGATTAAATGAATCACTGGATAATAATAAATGTTTAATATACTACTGTATGAAGAGACACTGTAAACTTTAGGCTTCTCCATAGTCATAACGCTGCCTTTTAGTGCTCATCTCTTTATGAATCACCTTTTTATTTATTTTATTTATTGTTGTTGTTGTTGTGTGATATTAATAATAGTAACAGAGGATTTGGGGTATTTTTGTTTTAATTTGCACTTTTTATTAAATCAACTTAACTTTTACAGAAAACAGGAAGCTGTTGATTCTTCTCATTTTGTGCATGTTAAAATATTGTAGCATTTATTAATTTATATACTGTACTTGGAAAATAGTGCTTCCTTGTCTGTAACTTGTAAAAGTGTGTATGTGGCTATACAAATTTCAAATGATGATTAGGGCTATTCATTTTTTAAATTCTGTTTAAAAAAAAAAAGGTTGGAGACCGAAGGACTGGCTGAACTGTTTTAAATGAAGTGCCTATATTCAGAAACTGATTTTCATGTTGTAGATTTGTAAATATTTAATTTGTGCAGTAAAACTGTTTTATACAGTTTATTCCCTCACATTCTTATTTTGTTTTATTGTTGGTCAAAATAAGATTTTAAGCCAAAATACTATTTACTTGTTATTTTTGTTGGATTTTCATAGACGTTTGCAACAAAAACAAGAACACAACAAGAGTTTAAATGCATGGGGTTAGTACAACTTTAAACCTTTATGTTTATAAATGTACATAGACAAAAAAATAAAAGCTAAATGTGACAAGTGTACAGAGTAGTAACAACATGGAAAAGACAAATCTTCAAATGTTTGGTTTCCTGTCTGTGGTACCTGCTGCAATGTTGTGTCGAAATGTTTTAAAAAATAACTTTTGTTTGAGGGAAAATGACACTATATTGTACAAATGTCTTCCCTTTGTGGTATTAACAGTGTCTCAGATGACCTCAGAGTGTGTTGGAAAATAAAACACCTTTTCAAATGAAGAAATGAGAGTTACATTTTTATTACATTGTTTTTAAGTATTTTCTGTTGTCATGTTACATATATCTTAGGAAAATATTTCATTGTTATTGTGCTCTACATAAAAATAGCCACAAAACAATTATTTCCTACAAAGTTTATTCATGATGCAGATTATATAAGTAGTACACAAATAATTTACTTTTTTTAACTACAACTTTTAAACTCACAAGTGCAGTCCACTTAAATTAAAGCTTTTAGACTTTTATCAGTAATAACATCTTATCTGCACTTGCCCATACACCAGCACTAAGAAAGCACTACGACTGTGATTAAGTCTTTGATGGGAACAAATAGCTGAGCAAGTTTACTCTTGCTTCTAAAATATTACAACACAGAAGGGAATTGATAGATGGTGCTTGCGTTTGTAACAAAACAGGTCTATGCTCAACAGCACTTTGTGTTGCAATTAATCGTTCCTTAAGCAACATCTTTTAGAGAAGCAAGTTGGAAAAACAGTATAAAATAAATAACCCTTTGTATGAACTATGAGTGCAGTATACGATGTACCAAAGGACATGGCATCCCCTGTGTGTTATCCTATATACTGCCTAAAGTTTGTTTCCTGAAGTTATTTGTGCCATATCGGCTTGTCAAAGCCTGATCCTGTCAGATCTCAGAAGCTCAGCAAGGCTGGGCCTGGTGAGTACTTGGATGGGAGACCAGTGGGAATTCCAGGTGCCACAGGGGGCGCCAGTGGCAAAAACTGTCATTGTGTCCTTAGGCAAGGCACTTCACCCACATTGCCTAGTATGAAAGTGGTGTGTGTGTGTGAGTGATGTAGTGGTCGGAGGGGCCGATGGTGCAGAGTGGAGCCTCACTTCTGTCAGTCTGCCCCAGGGCAGCTGTGGCTACAATAGTAATTTACTACCACCGGGTCTGGAGTGAATGAATAATGCTCTGTAAAGCGTCTTTGAGAGAAAAGTGCTGTATAAAACTGATGCATTATTATTATTATTATTATTATTATTATTATTATTATTATTATTATTATTATTATTATTATTATTATTATTATTATTATTATTATTATCCATCCATCCATCCATCCATCTTCTCCCGCTTAATCCGGCTGGGTCGCGGGGGCAGCGTGCTGCCCAATACTCATAGCACCTGACCCCCCCCTATGAACCCCTCTGCAGGTGGTGAGCCCACAGGAGGTATTATTATTATTATTATTATTATTATTATTATTATTATTATTATTATTATTATTATTATTATTATTATTATTATTATTATTTAGAACCACACAACCCAAATCAAATATCCAGTTTTGCATTACTGCCCTAATGATTCTGCTTAATGATTAAATTAACTTAAGAGAAATAAAAAGCAGGTTATGTGATTAAAATGAGTCAGATACTGTATACCCATAATTTAGGCTAACTCTTATTTTGAAATCAGGTGTTACGTTCTCGCTTGGAGTCTTATTTTGAAATTCCGCGCACACTACCTCCTGAATGGGGGTGGATTTTCGTGTTGAACTTGTCGCACATGGAAGTATTTATGTAGTGGCCGTCAGTGCAAGTTTTCATCGCGGGGTCCCGCCGCAACCTCCGAACTGCCCGGACTCCGCTGCTTCTTTTCCCCACCAACATCACAACAAACCCGGTAAGACTTTCGATCTTTGGTGCAGCTACCACCAACTGGTCCCATCACTCTGCTCATACACATAATAATACATCTTTTCACACATATTATTTAGTTCACGAACAATGAAGGTAACTGCTTATTTTATTAGCTTCTCCTCATGTGATATTACACCTATCAGCGTTGTTTATTTTGTTTCAGATGTTGCGCGCGTCTTTACGCACAGCTTCGGCGACATGTTCTTATACTGTACATGGCACGACTCCTTTTCCTCTTTCACACACGCTTCTCCAACACTACCTTTTGATATGCAGGAAGGAAATAAACCGTATAGTTGAGTGGGGCGTTGGCTATCCGTCTGTCACTCAGTGCGTGTCTGCAAAGTGCAAGTTTGCATAAAAATCTGCGCTACAGTGGTGGATTTGCAGAGAAAGCTATGGGCAGCTCCTTAAATCTGCTTCCAGTTAAGAGGCCGTTTTCCCCGTGTGTGATGGAACCGCTGGGACTGAAAATGCTTCGCAGAGGTCAATTTAAATTCCTGTACAGCTATTTTTCATTGTCCCGCCGCATGTGTGAGAGGAGTGCGTCTGGAGGCGGGATCCTGTACCCACAGAGACTTTGACACTGCTCTTATGATACACTAGGAGATTATGGCCACGCGAGTGACTGAAATACCTTTTAACATTGCATATATTACATAAACCTATACTAGTTTTGTCCAGTAATCCATAAATAATCAAGTAGCCTATGCAATAAAGTAAAACTGGTAATTTTAGTGTAATACCAAAATCTTATAATGTTTCAGATGGACATTTTAGCAGTCCATATTTTTCCACGTCACTGGCTGTGGTTACAGTTACATGCACACGTTTTTTGAGTTAAAAGATTATTTAAATGACACGTAAAAAGCTAAATTATGTAGTTTCTTCCTGATCATAGTCCCTCTGTTAGCTCACATCATCTTAACCCGTTTTCATGTCCTTCGAGTAATCTTAAAAATCCAGAAATCAGACTCTAATCAGACTTTGGTGCATGTGAACAAGGCCACTGCAGGAAGTTATTCTGCACTACATATTTGGGAATTTTCAAAAAGATAAACCCAATCATACTTATTCAGCCCACCCATTGGCCACACCTGTTATTATGGCAATAGGCAAGTGCAATAAGGTGTTCACTACAGTGGGCATACCAATGATCGAATAACATTATTTCGGGATTTTAACTCTATGTCTACTGTTGAGAAAGTCAAACTCTCATTCTGTTTGGTCTTAAATTGAACATTTGTGCAGCCAAACTGGTGCTGACACTTGAAACCTGACAAATAACTGAATCATCATCCCGTCTGAAAAAACAGTAGAGGCAGAGAGATGAAGAAATCAAACTTCCTTTTTTATAATAAAATTAGACAACTGGAACGGGTCACTGCAAGTAAATGTGGATATTTGTTTTGCCCACAGGCCTAAAGTTTAACACACTGTACATGCAGTGAAGCAGTACAGTCCTACTTAACAGGAGGCAGGCCAGAGAATACTGCTTAATTCATCATGCCTATTATTAAAACAATATCATGTTTTGCATCATCACTTGTCCCTGAATAAATTAATCCCTAAGTGTCCTATGGATTAAATATACAGGAACAACTAGATGACCCATTGTTTTTAATTCAGCTGCTCCTTTTATGTCAGATGCCCTTCCTTTCCTAGTAGCCATGACTTAAATGAAACTTAAGTATCTTTCCCAGTGACACAAAACAGCACGAAACCTGCTGCAAACAAACTTTAAATGGGTAAACACTTACCAACTGCATCACTTATCCAACAGTGTCCCTTCCACTGAGTCTCCTATAGGCTTTATAGTTTATGTGTAATCTTAACCTATAGCCTAATGATTCTTCTTTCCCAATTAAGGAAACACAGTTCAATGTAATTGCACCACATTGCACGCCCCAGTTGTAGCCCTGTTCATGTAGTTGCATTCAAGGGTACATCTGGAAATATTTTTACTACCCTTCCAAAGTACTGTGATGTACTTCCAGTGAGCTAGACATGTTTAATTTGACCTTTCAGTCTAACATTGCTCTCCCTTTCTCTCAGAGAGACAGGAGCACCACAGGGAGCTCTGAATCCGATCTGGTGGCAACATGTTAAAGAAATTAGCATGACTCACTCTCATAAAATACATCACAGCCTCATAAAACTTCATGCAATTTGTCTGGCAATACGTCATGCCTGAAAAGTCCCTGTTGTTTCTTGCCTGTGGTGAGTTTAAAGACGCACAATGTAAATGCTATGCAAACTGTAGCGCTATCTTTTTGTGCTTTTATGAATCCCAGTAGAAGAATTTGATGGAGTTTTGTAGTTGTTGTAATCTAACACTTTTACTTACTTACTTTTACCAATTTAATAATAGTGTATCATTACTGCAAACTCAGTTACAAAAGTTTGGTACTTCATAAACTATATTTTATAAAAACTACAATTTTACTTAATTATGCAAAGTTATATATTGATTAGGTGAAGTTAACATATTTCCTAAAACATACTTGTTATGTATGATTTGTCAAGCAGTACTTTTCTCTGACACATTTGTACTTGTAGCCTATTAGAAGCAGATGTATCATCAACATTAGTCACACAAATATTAAATAGTTTAAATAATTAAGTTACTAGTAGTAGCAGTACTAAGATTATAGTGGTACTGTGGTAGTAGAAGAGGCAGCAAAACTTTCTTCACATTAAATACTGTTAAAGCCATTTCAGCCGAGTTCAGATTTGAAGTATTTCCTTCTCCTCTGAATATGGGTCATATCACGCACATCTGTTTTTGAGCAGAGAACCACATCTGGACAAAGGTGATGATGAGGAGTTGTGACTGGAGCTTGCAGTGTTTGTCAGATCCAGGCGAAAGACAAAAAGTACTGAAGTGACATGGGCAGTGAGATGTACCATGACATTGGACTACAGACTCTAAGCAGTTTTGGTCCAAAGTACAGAGGTAAAACTACGCAGAGAGTTCCTCCTGAGCTTAATGTATCACTGGAGATATCATGCAGAGAGGGAAGAAAAATAGTAGGCGGTGGTTTCTGAAAGATTTTACACTTTGATTCCCACTTGGACCATGTGCGGTCATTTGGTTCTTGGGTAAGCAGCTTCACCCACATGACCTAGTATGAATGGCGTGTGCTTGGTGTGATGGGTGAAGGGGCTGATGGTGCAGATTGGCAGCCAATTTTCTGTCAGTCTACCCCAGGGCAGCTGTGGCTAAAGAGGTAGAGTTTTGAGTGAATGAATGTGTGTCTGTAAAAGAGCTATAAAAGGCTATATGATGTGTCGAATGTAAAACAACCTATTACCAGGCTAATGCTTCAGATTGAGGTATTCAAGATCCTGGCTCTGGTTGGAGAAGGAAGTGCTTCTCTCGACAGAGCAAAAAACAAAAGGCAAATAGCAAAATTCCTCATGGGTAATGTAAAGAATTGATAAAACACTCAACACTAAATTCTACCACAATGCAGGCCCACATCCTTACCATTACAACAGAAATTAAAAAAAAAATAGTGGGTCTTATATATTTGATAAATGTATGACAACGTTGTTTTTGGGAAAATGTGAGTTAAGTATTCTGCTACTTTCCACCACTGATCATGAGCAGTGACTCAGACCAGTGAGGTTCTGGGTCATAGAAAGTCATTGGAAATACAATTTATATTTCTCTTTCTTTCTTTTCCATTTGGATTTGTCAGCTGTTTGGCTCTGAAAGATGTCTGGATAAGAAAAAGGAACAGAATTACTTCAACACTAGAAACTGCATACTACAGAGACATACATACAAGCAGCTATTGCTACTTCGACCACCACCACTACAGTCAAATACAGGATTGCAGCAAATACAACTATTAGTACTATTACCAGAAGGCATAATAGAATTGCGTTACTTTCCATCCAAATATTTTTGTCATACAGTTTTGCCCTTCATTCAGTTTTACTTCAGTTTTTAGGCAAGGTCAGTTTATTTGCAGAGCACAATAACAATGCAAAACAATTCAAAGTGATTTACAGATTAAGAAAATCACTAAAATCACAATAGAAACACAAATCAAAACATAAATAATCATTGTAAAATTAACTAATTAACTGCTACTAATACTACTATTACTACCTACTTCTATTATTACTGCTACCTCTGCACACAAACATGTTCTAAATGTATTTGATTCTTTGATTTGTTCAGAAGTTTATATTTCATTGTGATGTTAAAGGAGATTGTGTAATTTGCCTTAATATGTGCACAGTGAACTTGACAAAACTAATCACAAATAGCAAAAAAATCTAAACTATAATTACCAGCACTGCTACTAGAGCCTCCAAAGCCTGTACACCTCACTCTGTCCTACAGGATCTAGCAAAACATGCAGTTCTTAAAACATGCAGAGACCAGGCGTGGGGCAGCTGGTGTTCCCATCTGGGTTTTGGGACACTGGATCTCTGATTTGTGTATCTGCTTTATTTCTCTGTCTGGTATGCGGCTGCTTGGTGCCAAATGAAACAATTACTGGACTTCACAGACAGCACATATTTAGTTGGGCTTGGTGCGAGCAGATTCAATGACTTTATTTTGACGTTGGATTACTGGCGTCAGATCTCTTTGGGGATGCTCCCAGTGGGATTTGGGTGGTGCTGGTTTCTAAGTTGTTCTCAATATTTGGATAGGCTAAGCAAATGGCATATGTGCAATAGGGAATGTTTTATTAATTTTGGGTTAATCTGAGTTTTGAATAAATCACGTAACATTCAGATTTTATCTCAGGTAAAAATATTTTCCAGACTGAAACAACAAAACTTGGCTGATTGCAAATTACAGCTATAATAAATATAAACAGTACATTGTCTGTCTTTTTTTCCATTTCTTTCAATAAAACATTTCAGAACATTTTCGCTGTGAATTTCCACTTAAAATATGTTATTGGTTTATCCGGAAAGTTCCACAGTATCGCATTAAGCTCATCTATCTCAGTGTAGACTAGCAGGAGGCAAGTTACAATTCTGAAAAGCGTAGTTTTCAAACAGGAAACAGGTGAAAACAGAAAAATGTAAGATGTGAAATGCAATTTAGACAAAATAAATGATCTAAATTCATACATCCCACTTTAGAACTAGTTCTTGGGGTTATTTTATCAGATATAGATAGATATCAGATATACAAATTGTTAAAGTACTCTGCAGATTTAAACCCAAGTGGAGAGAAATGCCTAAAGACACATTTTCTAGTTAATAATTAAAACGTTTTGGTTGCTGTTTTTCGGGTCACGTAGTTTCACATGTATACAGTTCATGCAGCAAGTAGAAATAGGTTGTTTAATTGTGGCGTCATTTTGCCGTTAAGACGTTGAATTGTGTTTTAAATTGTTTTAAACGCTTGGTCCCAGCCTTGTCATCCTGATAGGCTTCCTGTTTCTCATTTCTCCACCACATTCTTCAGAGATAAGGTCATGCCAGCACAGATGCCCGGGCAAACGCCAACAAATGGGAGATAGAAATAGGTTGCGTTTGCATTCAATAAATAATTAAGATCTCAGATGAAGGGCGGGGACCAATGGGTGAGGCGCAAATTTGAGAAAACAATACCCAATTTCGAAAAGTACTAATGTCGAATCCAATTTTTCATGGTAACTGAGTAGGTAAACAAACTAAAAATCTTGTAGCTTCAGGTCCTGTCAACTGTGGCAATCTGAATTAAAGAAATACAATACCACTTTTATGTGAAGTAGCTGTAAAGAAATTTCATGAAGACATAAATAACCAGTAATTACAGATGTGAATCATAAACTTGGTTAAAAAATGACAGCATTCAGTCAAAGATACACTAAAACTAATGCATATCGTCATACACTTTAGTTAAAATATGTACAGTGCAGTGTCTGGCCTAGTTCCCATTACACTTTAGACTGTATTGATTAGGGCTGGATATCATTAAGAAGTTGCCGATACGATTCATACCTCCATACATAGGCCACGATACGATACATATCTTGACACAGTGCACTTTCGATTCATTACAATTTGATACAATAGGTTTCAAATCGGTTCGATACGGTTCAGTAAGAAATAAAGTCTAATTCATGGCTGTGATGCTAAAAGTCTTTGTTAAACCACTTCTTGTGCAAAGTGAATATGAAACACACCCATTTTAATCATCAAAACAGTGAAAATGTCAAATGTATTGCATAAACGAGGTTCCTTCCTCCAAACAAGCAACAGAAATGTAGCGTTGTAACAAAATTATTTAGTAAAATATACCAAAAAATAATCTTGCCGACCTATCAATACAGCAGCGTATGACAGAAATACTGTATCATCACATTAAACGGTACGATATATCGATATTTCTGCACCCCTCTAGCTGATACTTTGCAGCTGATGTCGTAAATATTACAACTGTAGGCTCTAACCTGTCTGAGGCTTTATTAGGCCTTAAGGTGTTTTATTTTAACACAATCTGACCATAAAGAGTTGCCTTGGCTGGAACTACAACAGGCGAGCTGATTTTTGTTTTAAAACTCTCACACATGAAATTAGTCACACACTAGTTAGGATTAGCATTAACCAACAGTTTGTCACTCATTTTTGCTGAAAATCAAACCCCTAAATGTGTCCTGTTTAAATCTATTTTACTTTGAGATAAGCTTAAAACCTTTTGACAGTGTTTTCTGAGTCTGACGATACGATACATATCATAATACGCACGTCACGATTCGATATATCGCGATATATCCCAATACAAACACAATGGATGATATATTGCGATTTATCAATAATTACTTCACAAGAACCAAATTGTATGAAATATAATTTATTACCTTTTTTAAATCATGACAACAGTGAATGCAACTAATGAATTTTAGTGAAAAATATTACTTAAAAAATCGATTCAGATGCATTTTGAATCGATTTGAGAATTGTGCAATGAAGTATCACAATATATCACTGAATAGATTTTTTCTTACACCCCGAGTGTTTTCTAACGTGTGCATTTTGTCACCATGGTAACTCTTAAACATTTTACCATTAGAGATACATGTAGAACACCCCCAGCATGATGTCAATAGACTATTACTGGAACTGTTGATCCTAATTTGATTGTTTTTTTGTGCAGTTGTGGTTTTGGTCACACTCAGGCTCATTTAATCCTGGTTTAACTCTGGTCAGGATTAATAGCACATTTCAAACTTCTCACTTTTCATGTGATCCAACCAATTCCCATACTGCATGATGTCACCCCTTTGTGCTAATTTTACAGCTCAAATTTGCCACCCCACCGAACCCTAATGTTGACAGTAAGTGGCTGTTAGTGAAATTACAGTGGGAAAAGTTTGCCCTTCTGTAAATGAACAGCGCACAGCCATAAACAGTTTAATGAAAGAGCAACAAGCAACACACTGCATGCATTATTATGACTGTTACTATGGTGACTTCTGCTCAAGTCAGCGAAACAGCATTAAACAGTGAAGGCATCAAAGGCTTTTTGTTATCAATTATATAAGCTCATATCATTTTTATGCATCGTTTATAGATTCAATCACTTGGATTTGCAAAATTGAAGATTTCAGAAGGAAGGGCATCTAATCAAGTACAAGAAAACACCAACTCAAAATTAGGAATGCATCAATGTTGGAAAATTTTGCTTTAACGGGTATCAGTTTCATGATATCGATTGAGGTAATATCCTGGTTGGGCCTTTAATTAGATCTAACAACACAATTTAAAGGCTGATTTCGGCCTAGAACGTCTCATAATGTTTGAACTTTTATCCATATGAAGGGGTTCAGTCGTGATGTGAAGCGTAAATAACAGTTGCATGACACAATTGCATTTCTTGTGTAATAGGTTAACTGTGTTTTAAGGAATTGGTCCCATTTTCTGTCTCTACACTGATATCTGACACTGAATATCGGATATTGGTACTAAAAGTTATAGTAACAATATCAGTATTGGAACTGAAAAAACTGCATCGTGCATCCCTACTCAAAGTAGTTTTTTCGCAACACATTTAAAACATTTTACACTGAAAGTATTACCAAATTGAGCTATTAGAAACTTTCCAGAAAACAAAAAAAACATAGTCATTGCCTCAAAAAATAAACATATCTTTTATTTCTTAGACTAGACATGTAGTGAGAATCATCAGTTTTAACAGTGACATTATTGTACTGTATGAATTATTTCCAACATTGCGGCAGAGCAAGGGCATTGACCAATTGCAAAACTGAAAAATAATACTAAGACAGCTCTGTTTAATGTAATACAACACAACACAGCTTGTTGTGCTCATTTTGTACATCTCACATCTATCTCCTGCAGGTTATACTGGGTACAAAGGAAGCTATTGTTTAATAAGAACAGCCATAAGTTTTATAGTCAGTAGTTTTTCCTATTCACATGAACTTATAAGTGTTTCTTGGAGGCCGAATTCACGTTAATAATAGCACATTTTAGCATCTCATCCAAACCACTTCAAAAAAATGTTATAGCAACCATTAAAACATTTCCCAAAATCTAGGCTCAAAACCAAGTCCACAAAACCAACAATGACGACAATGCGGCTCTACATAGAAAAATCCAGTAACAAAAACGTCACTGAGGAAGGAAGCAGGGATGCAAGGATACGAGCTAGAAAGATTATCTACTACTATAAAGAGCTATTTGTGCATTTGGTTTGTAATTGTGTGAAGCCCAGAATAGGATAAGAGGGTGTATATCGTTCGTTTATGGGAAACAGTTGCATGTCCCCAGCTGGAAGTAAGTCCTGTAATAGTCGAGCAAGAATTCTTTTATGTTGTGAACGTGCGATTCTGTTATTTATTCTGTCCGGAAACTTAAATTCATTCTGACTTAAATGGACTGAAAAAAACTATGTGAATGTACTGAACTGAAAATAATGTTAGGGTTGAATAAATAACTTCTATAACTCATTATATATTTTTGTTAACGATATTGTACATTTAGAATCCTTTTTTGATCATTCTACTTCAGGGTTATTTGTCAGTAGCATTAATTAGTTTCAATATTATCATTTATCATCTATATTTTTTTTTAAAGGTGCATTGTGTAACTTTTCTAGTGGAGGGTCTGTCAAATGCTTTTATTCCTTCGTCTGGAATGTTTCACAGTAATGTATTAAACCTTTCTATCTAAATGAAAACCAAACAAGACCAATTTACAGGTCAGGTCTGTTTTTCAAGGTATTTTTGAGCCACAGAACCACTTGTAATTGAATAAATGTAAAGTAGAGGTTTCTCAAAATTGAGACTAAAGTGGGGCTTAATTTGGGCTTGGACTAGGACTAACCCAGGACTAGAATAGGACCAAACCAGGTCTACATCAGGACTAAACTGGGATCAAACCAGCGCCAAACCAGCGGTGAATGCAGCCAGATTTACCATTGGGTTTTAAAATTCCAAAGGCCATGATGAGAATCCTTTTTCTTTTTCTGTTTGTCCAGCTTCTGCTCTCATGGTCATGTAAAACATTAATGGAGATCTGTCACCCACTTATTGTCAGTCAATTAAACCATTCTGAACCCCGATATGACCTTTTTAAGTCTCTAAAGCTCCTTTTAGTGAGATATGTTTCAGTTTTGACATGAGAATGGCCAAAACCCAACAAATACTCTATCTACTGTCTAATCTACTGTCTATCAAATCATCCCCAGGGACACCAGCTATACCTATTCTAATATTTCCCCCAAAGAATTGAGGCGGTATTTGACATCTGATGTTCCTCTGTGTGGAGCTTGTTTACACTTTAGAGATGAGAGTAGATCAGACACTCAAAATGAGAGTAGATCAGACACTCAAAATGAGAGTAGACAGCAAAGGCCAAACCTACAGAGCCTCAACTTCACAAAGTCTGACCATTTGTTTGTGCTCCCAAGGGTTCAGAAACAGATTCGGTTTGAATTGAGAGTCATTTTAGTTTGACATTTTGGGAAAAATAGGCTGGAATAGTAAGAGGTTAACTGCGCAGCTCCAGTTTTGAGAGCACTTTTAGCCTTTGGCATTTAGCATTTTCCACTGAGATTATAAAACGTTATTATTGGCAGCACGTTTGACAGACAGTGATCTGTGTCCACAATGTTGAATTTATTGTTGTGAAATAAGTTTAAACTTGCTCCAGCAGAGTCTTGAAAGTCCAATGACGTCAGATAAACTTGATATATTCCTCTACTGTCCTGAATACCGGCTCCTTCCTGCATATTGTTTGCTTCCATCAGATAACATTATGCTCTAGAGCTGATAGCAGAACTGCATTACACTGCGTCTACAACCTCAGCAAACACTACTCTATGTACTTTGGACTAATTTTATAGTATTTTTGCATATTTCTCTAGGTTTACTCAAAGATGGACATGTAGACCTCACCCTGCTGACAAACACGAGTGCTTTAGAAACAGGATGATAAAGGAGGAGGCATGTATGACATTGACAACAGGAGTATGGAGAAGGACAAAAGACATTATTTGACCTAAGCAGAGCACTTTGTCACTGGAAACATTAACCTGATCCACACCTGAGTCAAGCCAAAGACAAACAGGCTACTTCCTCCTTAAAATATGCAGAAAACTATGAACCACTTCCTGTGTTTATTAAGAGTTCATTCTCTTTTATATGTTGTGCAATTGGTTTAATAATTGAGGATTAACATAAAAAAAATGTAATTCTCATAAATGGCAAACTAGTGGAAATGTGCGCATTATCTAAATATGTATAGATATAAACATGTAATAAAAAGTTGCTCCTGTGTATTGAAGCAGTGCTCAGTTAATGATATCTGTTCATTTATTTATTGTACCTTTTTTGTTCAGAATAAGATCAAATTTACACAAAAACATTTTTAATTTGAGTCCAGTTTTTGGCTACTCTTCTCACCGCTATTGCCTCAAATTTGGTTTTGATGATTTGGCGTTATATTACCTCATGGTTTTCCCTTTGATTTGACAAAGTATTTGATCTGTTTTTTATGTGTTATTTTAACAAAATATTTTATGTGCAATTTCATCACATATACTTTTACAAAAAAGTGCAGTGCATTAAGTGAAGGCCTGAGTGTCTACTATGTATTCAGACAATTTTTATCAAAGTGAGCTGCAGATATGCATATCATCAATGATCAGGATTTGGCTTTTTAATCTTGTTTAACAATATTTTATGTGCAATTTCATCACATATACTTTTACAAAAATGTCATTAAGTGAAAGTCTGTGTATTTAGACATTTCGTGCAAAATGTTTATCAAATTGAGATCCAATCACTGCATATTGTCAATGATGAGGTTCAGGATTTTTAATTTTGTGGCATTAAATGAGCTGACAAAATAGAACATTTCTTGCACATTAAATTCAAGATTCAAGATTTTTTTATTTGTCATATGCAGTTCAACACAAGGTCAACATATTCCAATCAAATGCTTAGGATGAGACGAACCGTTTGACTCGCTAATATTGGCACTGAGTAAAAATCTTGTTTCTGATCATGAAATGTCAAAGCCAGTTTTAATAAAAAATCAAATGCAGAATCATAAATATAATCTAAATCATCTAAAAGCAGCCTAAACTAACCAGCCTAACATTCCCCTTGTACTCTCTCCCACTCTTCAGCAGTCCATGCTATACAACAGGACCATAGTTTGCGGTTTTTCTGTTTCCTGGGAGCGGTCGCAGTGTATTTGTGTCATGGAGTCGTCAAAAGACCAAACGCAGCCACAGAAGTCATACCAGGGATTCCTCGTTCCCCCGCGGCCTGAACGTGAACACTGATTCTGCGTGGGGGTGAGATTCCTGATGGTCAGTCACCGTGAACCTGCTCTAGTCTGGACTCAACACCTTTCACCAACTGCAGCTTACATCAGCGTGAGAGGAAGAGGGGCTTATTCCAACTGTATTTAAGCAGTAAAGGTAGACAGGATAGGAAATAATTGAAAAAGGAGTTAAAAATATCCCAGTGTATTGTTAAAATAGTATCACTAATGTAGAAGTGTATAGTAGCCGTCCTCATACCAATACTCTAATACTCTGTAAAAGTATATAAGGGAAAACAATCATTCATGAAGCTTTGTATCTTATTTTAGTGTTGAAAGAAAAAAAATATTTTGGCGTTTCCAGGCAAAAGTAAAAGTAATACACAAGGAAAAAGTATTATAAATGCTCCACAAACTCCACCAGTACTAACGACCACAACTAAACTAGCACAAAACCTTTATTGCCACAAATAGTACATCACCAAGATATTTTTGTGAGGTACGATTTGTTTTTCATGGCTTAATATGTAGTGGTGTGTTTTTGTTTTGCCATTTCCATAGTGATAACTTGTATGAGTGAGCAAAGATTTCAATAACAGGAAATGTTGCTTATTTCCGCCTGAACTCTGCAATTACAGCATAATGTAATGGTAGAAGTACATAGTGATTATGCAGGAAACCTCTGGTGTGCATGGTTATTTGTGGAAAAGTCTGATTTTGTGGTGTGAGAAATATCTTAAATAATTCAACTAAAGTATATTTATAATGTCATTACTGCTAGAAGTCTAGTAATTAAAGAGCTTTATTTTCCTGGTATTGTGTAATGTGGAAAATGATGAGTTCTTCTGCTTGAATTTGTGATGGCAAAGTGGTAAACTCTCTCGAAATAGAAAAGTGAATTTGTCCACTGTGAGATTATGTCTAATTGACCTTTGATCTGAAAAGTGCAGACCTTTTTAAAGTAAATTAAATTGAATATACTGTTAATTTTAGTGAGAATTAAAAACAACACTGGTAGAATTGTGTGTCACTGCATCACTTTTACTGCTTCAATGGCGCCCTTATGTGGTTGTCACAAGTCACTACATGTTACTTGGAAGTAATTGTATTAGCGGTGCGATTTCCCCCCTTCAAAAAATTTTAGATTAAAAAAAATAAAAACTTGATTCACAATTCGATTCAACCATACAGCGAGCATCCAAAACTTTCACCGTGTTGTGAAAACCTCTCTTCTCCACATAATAAACTGGAAGCATTTCACATGGTACACAGTAGGGATGAATAAATTTTCTTTTCGATCGTCGGGAGAATTAATGATCAATTTCGATGAATCATTAGTCATCATTATTATTACTGTTACTAATCTGCATAAATAAACTCAACTCTACAACATATAAACCATCACCACTATAGAACCACATCAGCCGTTTGACATTAGAATGTGTTTAATGCTGCTTTAGCACATTTGTTTATGTCTTACAGAAACAAAACTGCATGGCTGTTTTGCATAAACAGTAAACGCTGAAAAAAGCAGCTCTTTCTTTGTCAGCTTCAGTGGATTATATGTGTTCTTTCTGTGTCAGAGATTTGTTTGTGCTGTTCTCTGTGATAAAGAGAGAGACACACTGCAGGAAATGCACTATGGAAAGCCTTTAAGAAGTCTTGGAGAATACAAAATGTACGCACTGTATAAAAATATCTTAAATATCGATTTTCCCAAACAAACAAAAAATCGATTTGACTTGCCATTTTTATTTAAAATTTTTGCCCTGGCCTAATTGTACTTATCTTTATATGATCTCTTTTTACATTTCACCCACTGTTTTTATATTTCCATTTCCATCACATTAAAGTTAAGTTTCCCGTTAAATGAATAAATAAAAAATAATATGTGGTCATCATCTGATGTTTGTATTGTTGTAGGCGACTGCTTTACGATGGCGGATGGAGGCACGCACTGTTTCTACTGCAGAGAGGACCTGGGGGGGAAGAGGTTCGTCCGAAACGAGGGGCGTCCAGTTTGTGTTCGCTGCCACACCAAGTTCTGTGCCAACACGTGCCACGAGTGCCACCGGCCCATCTCTGTGGAGACCAAAGTAGGTTTTATATCAGTCATACTCTTCATTGTAATAGTTAATTGTTAGTAATTATTAAGTAAGTATTAATTAAAGTTCTTTCAGTTATTATCGCACAAAGATTCCCAGAGAGTTGCTATTTTTCATGCTAAAACATTGTTCTGCATTCAGTGTAGTGAATAATGACTTGATCATTTGAATTTAGAATTTAGGCAAAATAATAACCAACACAGAACATATCAAGAATAATCACATAGCAAATCATAGCAAACTGAATCAATCCATTAATAAATCAGTAACATTTAAGCTTCTCCACGACTTCTTAAAGTAGGACCAGGGCTGAACAGATCCTCCCAACAATCTAAACCACTTCAAAACAGGACTAAATCCAGACAAAACCAGGTCTTACGTTTTTATTTTGTATTAATCTGAATGTTTTTGTCCCTCTTCTGTGCACAGGAGCTGACCCATAAGAACCGACACTGGCACGAGGACTGTTTCCGCTGTGCTAAATGCTACAAGCCTTTGGCCAAAGAGCCGTTCAGCACCAAAGACGAGAGGATCCTGTGTGGAAAGTGTTGCTCCCGAGAGGACGCCCCACGCTGCCATGGGTGCTACAAACCGATCCTGGCCGGTAACAGCCACGTGACAGAGATAGATATATGCTCTGTTTATCTTAGAGTTTAGGAAATTTTATAGGGTTTTATAAGCAAAAACACATTGAAATTTACTAAATGAATGGTTGAATCTTTAACCTATCCTAGAACCGCCCAAAGGTTTTGAATGTGTTGCCAAAATATTGTAATTGTACTTTTAAAGATCAACTATGCATTTATATGAAGTAAAATATTGTGTAGCCAGTATTTTATTCATACTAACAGAGAAAAGTTTTGAAAATAAACTGCTATAATCATGTTTTTTAATCATATTTCTGAAATGATGAGCAATTCAGGAACCTTGTACAGTGTGTTTGCACATCAAAACCGTGACACATGTGTCAGATAAAATCTATTTTCTCATCATGATCTTGTGGTTTAACACTTTAGCAGTTGTAACCAGCAGATGGCAGTAATGTGTTAACCAAAGATTTTAGCCTTTGACAAAACTGAAGCCAAGAGTCAGACAAAGTAACATCAGGGCAGAAAAAGAAGGTAATTTTACATCACTTAGTATATGTTTTGTGTTTCGTCTAAAGGCACAGAGAGCATGGAGTACAAAGGGAACTCGTGGCATGATGACTGCTTCACCTGCTCCAACTGTAAACGTCCAATTGGAACTCAGAGCTTCGTCTCAAAGGGAGACGACATCTTCTGCAGCTCCTGCCATGACAAGAAGTTTGCCAAGCAGTGCTTCAGCTGTAAAAAGGTATATATCTTATAATTCAGAACATACTTTAATAATGGTTCTTTTACTTACATGACATTTATAAATGACTGATTCATTTATATAATTCTAAGTATTTGCTCTGCTTTTCAACAGTGGTTTCAACAGTGGTTGCACAATTAATCACAATGCTGCAGTTATTCATTTCGATAATCAAATATCTTCTGCAAACAAGAAAATAATCCTGTCTTTTTAAAGAAAAAAAAATCATGCTGTAGTTTAGACTTGCACCAACTTAATGCAGAAGACATACAGGCCTATTTCTTGTTGTAGCTGAGCAGTTCATAATTCAGTTTTCTCTTAACTGGTGATGCTCCTGTTTCATGGTGCAGCCCTACTTTAAGCTCTCTCTCCTCTGCTTCAGCCCATAACTTCTGGGGGGGTGACGTACCAGGAGCAGCCATGGCACAGTCACTGCTTCGTGTGTGTGTCCTGCTCCAAACCTTTGGCCGGGACTAGCTTCACAAACCACCAGGACCAGCCCTTCTGCGTGGATTGCTACAAGAGCAACGTGGCCAAGAAGTGCGCCACCTGCAACAACCCCATCACAGGTCAGATATCACTACGCCCATGAGACAATTCAATCATATTATTTTTAAGCAACAGAGCAGCAGACCAGGGATTATTTCATTTAAGGTACTAATATTTTCAGTCTCTCAGTAACCACTTTGAAGAGAGTTTTATACTTCCTCCAAACTTTGACTTCTAGTTAGATCCATTCCCTTTTCAGATAAAAATCATTTTTAATGTCAAATAATAGGCCAGACTACTGCAAAAATTGATATAGATAAAAACCTACTTGGCTAATTTATGAGAAAGACCATACAGTTATTGAAAAGACTTGCAGTAAACATTCACTTCACATAAAACACAAGTATTAAAGCTACCATCCCTAAGTTTATTAAAAAAAAATTCACCAGTAGATGGAAAAACCTGTTCCTCAGTCTCGCCTGTACTTCTTCTGTCAGGCCAAAGCTTGCACAGTATGAGACAAAAGTAACTTGGATAACATCTAGGGGTGATACGTGAGAATGCAACATCAACAATCTATGACCTCAAGTCCCAAGTCAAGTCCCAAGTCAGTGGCCCATGCAAGTCCAAGTTTTCTGCTCCAAGCTTCAAGTAATTTCAAGTCTGAACCAAAGTACTAAATACAGATAGTATTTTAGTAATTTATATGATTTTTAAACTAAATTGTACTTCAAAAAATCATCATCATAGTATATTGATGATGCTATGTTTATTCATACTGTGTGTCTCTTATGGACCCTTTAAGCCTGACTGGAACTTTTTAATGCTGTATGTTGTGGATAAAGAGCTGAGTGAATGTTAATGGAGTTTTGTATAAAAGTGACTGTGAATTATATGGTTATCTGTATGATTGTGCAGTTAGTGAGTATGGAAAATTGTATATAGTGTCTGATCATTGTTTAAAGTAAATTTTACTGTTGTTCCTGATGTATTTCTGACCGCTGTGAGCTGTGAACTACAGATGGAAATGAACCTTTTGGCCACAATCCGACGTATTTACATTCATGCATTTTGTCATGTCTGTTCATTAACATGCATTGTCCCAATTAAATAAACAAATAAATAAAATAAATACTACTTTTCCTTTTGTCTTGACAAGACCTTAGTGCAAATCATTATGGTCATAACTGAAATATAATAACAGTTATTTTGTCCTGTAGTCTGCACTGAAATGGAAGGATCATGTTCCAGTTTGTTCCTGTAAAATCAACATATCATATGTATTAACTGTAAAGAGAAAAATATTTTAATATTTTTTTAAACAGAAGCATAAAGTCTACTCAAGTCACAGGGCTTAAGTGCAAGTCAAGTCCCGAGTCAGGCGGCACGGTGGTTGAGTGGCGTGTAATTTCTACTATTTTAAACCAATCAAAATGTCAATCTTTTTCAGGATTTGGAAAAGGCATAAATGTGATCTCATTTGAGGGCTGCTCTTGGCACGAGTACTGCTTCAACTGTAAGAAGTGCTCCCTGAGTCTGTCCAACAAACGCTTTGTGGCCGAAGGCAAAGACATCCTCTGCACCGACTGTGGCAACAAGTAAAATGTGGATCTGTTTGTAATGAGACAAGTCAAAGAGGGTCTGATTAGAAATGAGTCGATTCTACAAAGCACATGAAATGATCCAAAATTGTTTGTTGTCATAAATGTTATACTTTTTGTTTTGTTATTTCAATAAGCCATGATCATTATTTGGGAGTTGTTTCTCTTATGTCTGTGTAATCCTGCAGTCATCCAGGAATGATCCATAGCAAACAAACAAAAAAATTGACTGGAACTGAAGAAGCCGCTTGGATGAGTGGGCGAAACATCTTCACTCGAAAACTTTTGTCCAATTGACAGAATTGAATCTTTTGTTTGCTTTTGTTTCTATTATGTGTGTGTCTTAAATAAACATTTATGCACTTTGCCAAATCATGTGGATGTTAAATGTACCTTAAAGTTTATATAAAGAGCAAGCTTTTGTTTTAAAACAGAATAAACATTTAATAAAAATAGTGTGTTTTGTATTCATATATATTTTAACAAGCTACGAGGTTATCTGTAAGCTGATCCATCTTTCTGTGAAATTAATAGCTCCATCTACAGGCAAATTCAAAGACAATGAGATGCTCAGTGTATTAATATATTTTTACAATGATCAGTTTCTCCTGGTTATACTATGTTTTAGCTATGATATGATTTACATGTGTTTCATTTCATTCAAATATCAGTTTTCAGGCATGATTACAATTACACGGCCTGGTATTACAATTCAATCTGTGTCGTCTCACATTTCACATGCAGGACTCCGGGAGGCTTACAGTGGTGTGTTGACTGGACCCAGGTTTATTTGTTGAGCCTAATTAGATGTAGCCATGTGCGGCCTCATATTTTCTTTACACGTTCTACAACACAAGATACTGATGTGGACAAATCCTTTTTCCCTCTTATCTCCTATATCTGTGTACACAAACAACACAGTCAGGATTACATGGACTTCCTGGAAACAGGTTGTTTTTCATAACTGGTTATATTTCCAGATAGCACAGAGACCTAAGGAAAACATTTGATGCCATGTTTGGTTATCATTAATAAAATAAAATAATGACTATACTGCTATGTAGGAATTCAATTAAAGTTACAGTAAAATTAAAAAAAGAAGAGAATTAACGTTTATTTTCCCCTTGTAAAATCGTTTGACCAATCACAGCACTGCTTTCTGATTTGGTCCTCCCAGTGTATATAGAAACACCTGAGTAGTTCCTTTTCATTCACTGTACACTGTGTGTGATCTAGGGACTCCGTAGTTTATTGTTAATATTAGTATTATTTTAGCAAAGACATTTAAATTCTGCTCATATTTGTTAACTTAATATTTAAATTAACCAGTTATGCTTTGCAAAACTACAACTTAAACCTGTGCATTTCATATTTTATCATTAAGTCATTATGTATTATCATGTTGTTATTATGTGTGTGCTGACCATGACCGTCTTCAGCTGGGTAGAAGGTGAGTTTTATTTACGTCTTATCAAGATTATGTAACTGAGGGCTAGATTGTTGGTAGCAAATGTGCTTAGAAATGTTAATTGTTGTTTGAAGCCTACATAGTGTAAAACAAGATTTTATTACATTTGATACATAATTGAGTCTGAATAATAATGTAAAATTTAAAGTCTGTAGTTGAGAATCATTATAGAAAACTAGAGTACATTTTTGTGGGATATTCCTTTACAAATCAATGCCATACCTAAACATATGTCATTGCATGTGTATGTAAAAACAGCCATGAAATGTACTGAGTTAAAATACTGCAGTATATATGTGTCAAATAGAGGCTTCACGATTATTGGAAACAATTATTTGTGTACTGTCAAAAGTTATAAGTAACCTATAGAGGAAGTATAGTTCCTCCATAGTAAAACATATAGTAAAATGTTTTAAAACTGTTCTATTTTTTCCTGTGGCGAACAAGCCCCCGTCATTTATAACAGAATTAAAATGTTCGTGTTTTCAGCTACACATTACGTTACTGCAATGTGTTTATCAAGATTAAAACTCGACTGAATGCATAATCCTAATTATGTTATAAAGACAACTGCATTTACTTTTCTTTCCCGCAAACCTTTTCAAAACCTTCATAAAAGGGATCTAGATATTTGAATTAATATATATAAATAGTAAATTCATTATTTGTGGACAACCTATGTTTCACTGAAAATGTGCAATGCTACATCTCACTGGAGCGTCCCATATGTCTATAGTTTCCCCTTTCTTGTCAGGACCACCTGTTGTATAGATAAACACAGCTATGAAGGATGTATTCTGTGCATTTAGTGTTAATGATTGACAGTGTTTTGTATATTCAGGTCCTCAGGTGAGTCTTTGGGGGAAAGTGGCCGACTTCACTCAGACCTGTGCCGCCTGGACTCTGCAGAACCAAGTGATGGTCCCTGCTCTAAAAGAGTTCACCGTCTGCTTCAGTCTGCAGGTCCAGGTACACACCACGGGGTACACACCACAGGGTACACACCACGGGGTACACACCACGGGGTACACACTAGGGAGTACACACTACGGAGTACACACCACGGGGTACACACCACGGGGTACACACCACGGAGTACACACTACGGGGTACACACCATGGGGTACACACTACGGAGTACACACTACGGGGTAAACACCACAGGGTACACACCACAGGGTACACCACGGGGTAGACATCATAGGGTACACACTACGGAGTACACATCATGGAGTACACACCATGAGGTACACACTATGGGGTACACACTACAGGGTACACACCACAGGGTACACACCACAGGGTACACACCACGAGGTACACACCACAGGGTACACACCACGGAGTACACACCACAGAGTACACACCACAGAATGCACACCATGAGGTACACACTATGGGGTACACACTACGGGGTACACACCACAGGGTACACACCACGAGGTACACACTACGGGGTACACACCACAGGGTACACACCATGAGGTACACACCACAGGGTACACACCACGAGGTACACACCACGAGGTACACACCACAGGGTACACACCACAGGGTACACACCACGGACTACACACCACAGGGTACACATTACGGCAGGGGCGTCAAACTCATTTTGGTCCGGGGGCCGTATACAACCAACTTTGACTCCAAAGGGGCCGGATCAGAAAACTCATGGCATATATACCCCAAAAATAGCAATGAGTCCAAATATTTGTGCAGAGAAACGCAAATCTATTACAAAAATCTTTTTTATTTGATTTTATTTTACAAAATATTATAATA
Organism: Odontamblyopus lacepedii; assembly: GCA_034769755.1. Taxonomy (NCBI): domain Eukaryota; kingdom Metazoa; phylum Chordata; class Actinopteri; order Gobiiformes; family Gobiidae; genus Odontamblyopus; species Odontamblyopus lacepedii. The sequence continues at coordinate 25,678,794 of CM068352.1, forward strand.
TTATGCTAGGTTAGGTTGCTTTCACAGCAGCATCACTAGCCTCTTGGCCCCTGGGTGAAAACAGACTGCTGTTTCTTCAGTCCCAGCAATAATTCGTTTATCTTCTGTCTTCTCAATTCTCTGTTCAAGTTATTGTATTTTTCTCAGTGTCTCGTAGTGGCGTTTAAGATCATATTCCTTGAGCGCCGCCACTTGTTGCAAACACACCAAGCGTACAGGTTTCCCATTCACCTCCGTGAACAAATAAGAATTAGTCAATTTTTCTTGGAAAATCCTGCACTCAGCTCCACTTTTCTTATTTTTGACATTTTGCTGATGAGGGTGTCACGGTCAACAGTCAAAACGATCGTCCTTTAAGAGCGTTTGGAAAGAGGCAGGTCTTCATTTGTCTGGTGGAGACGCCACGCACAGAAGCACTGGAGACGCTGCTATGCTAAGATGCGCAGAAAATTACCAGAAAAATCTGAAAATTTTAAATATTTTAATAGAAAATCAGCCGAGGGCCAGATTAAAGGTCTTGGAGGGCCGGATCTGGCCCCCGGGCCGCATGTTTGACACCTGTGCACTACGGGGTACACACCACAGGGTACTCACCACAGAGTACACACCACAGGGTACACACCACAGAATACACACCACGGGGTACACACCACAGGGTACACACCACGGAGTACACACCACAGGGTACACATTACGGGATACACACCACAGGGTACACACCACAGAGTACACACCACAGAGTGCACACCACAGAGTACACACCACAGAGTACACACCATAGGGTACTCACCACGGAGTACACACCACAGAGTACACACCACAGAGTACACACCACAGGGTACACACCACAGAGTACACACCACGGGGTACACACCACAGAGTACACACCACAGAGTACACACCATGAGGTACACACCACAGAGTACACACCACGAGGTACACACCACAGAGTACACACCATGGGGTTAACACCAATAATCAGTTTAGAGGAGGAGTGGTAGAGTAGCCAAACCTGTACAGAAGTAAGTAGTATGCCTGTTGCAATAACAAATTTTGAAGTAAAATATATTGCTACAGAGAAATATGATAAACAACAATATTCAAACTACTTTATGTCACTGACACAATAAAAATAAAGCAAGATAATCCCAATCAACCATTTTTCAGTAGACAATATCCTTGTCTTACCTTATTTCATTAAGACATGCACTGCAACAAATAAATATAAATAATTAACCAGCAATTACCTAGAGAAGTTACTTTATCAACCCTCTGCAGGTCAAATTTGATCGCATTACATCAAAAATCTCCCAAATATTGCAAAGCAATATACTTACAATATTAAGCCCTGAAATATATTATTGTAGCTATCATTTATTGAATAAGTCGATATAGCAATTATCGTGACAGGCCTAGAAAGGAGGATAATATTTATATTCAAAGTAAAAATCCATCAGTCTCACAGACAAAAACGTAATAGTAAAACGTAATCGTAATAGTAAAAAAACGATATTATATATTGTATACTATAGGCCTACTATCAAACAACCAAAAAAAAGCTACATATTTTTCTTTCTTTCCATGTTTCTACTTAGAGCTCGTCTTCTGAATTATGGACAGCCTTCATGTACCACCACCCGGTCCATCTATACGCAGAGCTGGGGTTTGGGGGCAGAAACCAACATCTGGTCATCTGGATTTTTGGACTGGAGTTCAGAACAATAAAGAGATCCCCTATGATACCTAAAAGGTGGTATGACCTGTGCATCACCTGGTCCAAAAAGAAGACCGCTCTGGTTCTGTATCTAGACAGGAAACCACTGGAGATGGAAACAAATGGGCTTGATGGCAAAGATCTATACTCAACCTGTTTCAAAACTGGTACGTACAGAAAGAATATGCAAAGATTGTTGATTGTCATTGACAGTGATTGACATGATTGATGTAATGTTTAATTTATTTACTACACTGCAATAATTTAAAAATAATTATTAGCAAAAGGTTTTTACTCATTTTAACAAGTGTTTCATGTTCACTTTAAATGGTAAAGCCAATGTAATCAGTATCATGTTCACACATTTTGCAACATTGCACTTTTGGAATCATGACATTAGTTTAAGTTGTGTTTTTGCCCTCTGGAGACCCCACTGGAGACCCCTCTCAAGACTTCTCATCATCCTCGTCCTGTTGTCAGCTGGCCCCTAACGGCTCTCTGACACTCGGGGCGTCTTATACTGTGGTGAGAGGACGCATTCAGGAGCTGCCTGTGGGACGTCTGAAGGGAAAAGTGTCCCTGTTCAGGATCTGGAGTTGGGAGCTCAGCAGAGATGAAGTGAAAACATTAAAGTGCATTGAGGGGGTTGTGGTCAAGTGGGAGAAGAGCCAGTGGGACACTGCAACATGCTCTGCTGTACAGGACACCAGCCTGAAGTGTGGTAAGTTCTTAATACTTAACAAAGTGTCCTGTCTATTTAAATAGTATTCTATTTGAAGGGTTTTGGAGGTACTGAAGGGTTTAAAACCTGAGACCCAAGATGTCTGGAATGTTCCACAGTATGGCTTAAAACCTTTCCATCTACAAGGAGACAGGTGGGTAAGGCCAGGCCAAGTATTTTCTTTAACAATAAAAAGGCCTGTAATTGAATGGATGCAAGATAAATATACCAGACTATGAGATGTGTTCACCTTCATTTAGTTACAGAAAACATGGATGGAATTATTTTAAAGTCTCCACCGATCAATATTAGGTCTTGATTTACATACTGCATAAGGTTGGGTATGTAAACTGATTTAAAAAAAGCAAACCTTGATCAAAGTGACGAGGGTAAAGAATAGACTCATAGTCGATATTTACTGCTGACGTATGGTGCACAGGTTCAGCTGCTTCAGTTTGACAGGTTTTGAAAGCAGTGTGGGAACAGTGCTATAAAAAGCAGTAAACACTGATGAAGCGTTTTACAGCCGCCTCTCCGTCGGCTTTATATCTACAAATCTCAAACAAAAGCCATTCACTTCGATTCCTTTTACTGGGTTAAACAGCTTTCTTGTGTGTTTAATGAATTTCTTACAGACTGGTCCAGTTATGAAGTGAAGCTGAAGTTTATAATTTTCCGTTTTGATGATAAGAACAACACAGAATCGTACATGGCCAGAGAGATTGCCCACCGCTGGGTAATTACAACTTTTACTGTTGTGATAATCCATTACAAAAAACATATAGAGAAGTTCACTATTTATTACAATGTAAGACATTTTCTAATAGTTTAACCACTCCAAGTTACATGAACAAGTTCCATATCAGATCAGTGCACAGATGAACGTGCCACAGCACAATGCATTTCTTGCTATTTGTAAAACATTCCAGGAAACATCTCCATGGAGGCAAGAGGGTGGCAGACCCCCATCAGAAAAGTTAAATAGTGCTCCCTTTAGGCATACAGTCCAGCTGAGATTCAGAGTTTCCATTGCACATTTAATTAATTAAAGATCAGTTCTAAGACTGAATATGTGTGTATGTTATTGCAGTTGGAGGAAGTGCTGCCGACATCAGTCCATTTACCTCTAGTCTCTGTGTTTAAGGACACTTTAGTATCAAGGTACTAACATATTTAACTAGTGTAGGCACTCCACTACAAATCTTTTAACATTATGTAAATAGATGTTTTATTTGTCTTTTTTCCAGATCTGATACTGAAGGTGTTGTGGATTTGCTACCCGGCTACGACCATTTGAAATCCATGGTACAATATAATAATATAATATAACAATATGCACAATAAAATGGATGCATCTCCAAATGTTACTAAATATGCAACTTTTGTTTATGTTTTCATTTTCATTCTTACAGCGTCGATGGGCTCCAACTTCATTCAGGTAACTGATTTTAGGATCAGTATCAGTATATCCATATGTAAACTATTTTTTTTACCATTATAATTTCAAATAGCAGTAATAGCAAACAAAATTAAATTCTGTCAACTGGACCAAACTTTCAAAGTGAAGACATTTTGCTGACCAGTTCTGGTGCTGGTGGAGACTGGCTTATAACTGACGACACTGAAACTAACTCACCTACTTGTTTACAGTTTCTGTTTGTTAGCAAGGTCTATTGAGCTGCACTGAGTCTGAACTGAACAGATTGTTTCCTAACAAAAACAGCCTCTTTAATTCCTATCTCAAACCATGTCTTTTCTTTGTCTAAGATCTGTACCTCACTATCTTCAAAGGTGTGGTTAGTGGCTCTGAGATGGAGATGTGCGGCAGATTAGGGTTCTGAGCTGCTCTTGGGAAGATGTTGGTACATATGGAGTGGCTGTTTAGTTTCTCCAATATAACGCTCACTCATACTAGACTATACTGGTATATATAAATGACATAACCAGAACCAGAAGCAGCTAACCAGAGAAGGTTTGGTCTTCTTCAGTTTTCCCTCTGTGCTCCTAGAAACCACAGGGTGTGTTGTAATGTTTGAATAAAGCAGAGTTTGTGCTGTAGTGGATGGTGTGAATCGAAAAGCAGGGGTCGGTGTGTCTTTATCCGGTTGACAGAATTTAAAATTTTAATTTGATATGGATCATACCTGGACAACGGGATTACACAAACAAATAGCAGTAATCCTAAATATGGAAACATTGAATGAAGTTGTAGGCTGTGATTTTGATGTGAATATATAAAGTTTAGTATATTCGTATATACGGCATTGCAAATGTTGTTTCCCTTCAGGTTTCGTTCCCTGGTGCACTTGAACAGTATTCCTAGTTGGGATGTGGGGCAGTTTCAGTCTATGGTGCACAGTCTCCTCACACCGATGTTCAACGATAGACACACTGGTCTGGTGCTGCTGACCGATGAAACCAGCATCTACGTCACTGCGGTCGGTGAGAGACTAGAGCTGGAACACAGCACACACATTCATATGACATGAGGCATAACTTAAAATCTGATGTGCCGATATTTGATTGTGGTAACAATACTTCACTATTATTAAGTAATAATCTACATTTCTAACATTGTATTTCCACAATAAGCTACAAAGAGATTGAAAATTAAAACAGACAAATGTAGTTGTGAAATATATTTAATTTATAGTCATAATCTACAATACTGTATCACCTGATCGTATCTCTATGTATCTGACCCAAACTGCTCAAGATTACAAGAGTACAACTTGCATGAAAGTTAATGCCAAAACAATTGATGTTTTTACAATATATGCAGAAAAAAAAGTAATAGGAAACAATGTATTAAATATAGACAGATTAAAGAACTCATTTGAACATTTGAAGCTAAATCCATTGCTAGAGGTGTTCGAACACTGTCAGAAGCCGAAAAACAGCACAGATCAGTGTTTTCTAGGCGGAGATCTCGCCGTGAGCCTGTCAAGACAACAAACTAGTGTAGTGATGGGGGCAAGTTCTGTATGCCAAATTTTCTATCCACAAATGTAAAATTCAGAAATGTCCCCCTAACCTTACTCATTTAAAAAATTATCTCAAATTATATATAAAATCTTTGAAACATATGAAAGGATCAAAAGCTCAAAAAGTGTTTTCCTATATGTGTGAAATTCCCTTGAACTCTGTTTCCCTTGCTACATTTTCTTTTTCTAAATGCACTTTTTGTTATATTATTCTAACTACACACAGCCATGTCTGATATATCACTTGTATATTAAATAAATAAATAGAAACTAATTTTAAAAAACGGGGCAAGTTCTTAGCTTCCATGTAAAACGACAATTTCCACACTGAAAAAGTTTAACACCACTTTCTAATCCATTTTACAACAGCCACGAGTCTAACAAACAAAATGCTCTTCCTGGTTCACTCATTAGTGTTTAATGAGTGAATGTCTAGAAACGTTATAAAACAACTTTATAAGCAGCCTTAGCATTCGCTTAGCCTTAGCTCGTTGATTTCCCACTGCGCATGTGAAAGCCCAAAAGACTCGATCGCCAATGTCGTTTCTAATCTATAGACCGTATGTTCTAATCTCATTTATTTACGAGTGAATTATATTTTTTGAAAACGCTAAGAATACAGTCCCAAACCATTTTCTTTCAACAACTTTCAGTTTCTATTGTTCTTCACCGTCAGTAGTCGATGGCGGTTACTAGCCGCTCGCTACTGCTGGAGTCGGCGATCGAGTCTTTTGGGCTTTCACAATGCGCAGTGGGAAATCAACAAGCTAATGCTAAGGTAACGCTAAAGTTGCTGATAAAGTTATTTTATAATGTTTCCACTAATGAGTGAAGTAGGCAGAACGTTTTGTTTGTTAGACTCGTGGCTGTTGTAAGATGGGTTAGAAAGTGGTGTTAAGCTTCTTCAGTGTGCTAATAATTTTTCGTGGAAGTTAAGAGCTTGCCCCTTCACTATGCTAATTTGTTGCCTTGACAGACTCACTACCACAGCGAGATCTCCGCCGAGGCAACACTGGTCTGTGCTGTTTTTTGGCTCCTGACAGTATTCAACCAACTCTAGCAAAGGACTTTAGCTTCAAATGTGCCGGAGTTCCCCACCTAAATATTCAAAATCTTTAGCTTCACTAACTCATTCACTGCCGTCCCATATAAATGCTTATAATCTAAATAAACAGTCGATTAATACACATTTTGCGAGACTAAAAACACATGACTGATATGTTATAAAACTATATTATATTTATTTCACAGTGCCTTAATTTTATACCTTCTCTACATTTACATTTTCACTCTTCAAATACTAATATCAAACATTTCCTCTGATACTGTGGAACATTTCATTGTTTGTCAGACTTTACAGCGGTCACCACGACGACGCCCTCTGACCCCAGCACAATTACGACCCCCACAGAGACGAGTCCAGCCACAACCTCTCCCATCATCCCTTTCACCTCTATCGCTTCTACCCCTCAATCATCTGACCCTGCACCTGCCACTTCACCTGTCCCAACACCTTCCACTTCACCTCTCTCGACACCTGCCAGTTCATCTGTACCTACACCTTCCACTTCACCTGTCCCCACACCTTCCAGTTCACCTGTCCCGACCCCTGCCACTTCACCTGTCCCAACACCTTCCACTTCACCTCTCTCGACACCTGCCAGTTCATCTGTACCTACACCTTCCGATTCACCTGTCCCTACACCTGCCACTTCACTTGTCCCTACCCCTGCCACTTCACCTGTCCCAACACCTTCCGCTTCACCTCTCTCGACACCTGCCAGTTCATCTGTACCTACACCTTCCACTTCACCTGTCCTGTCAATTGCCACTTCACCTGTCCCGACACCTTCCACTTCGCCTGTCTCAACACCTGCCAGTTCACCTGTCCCTACCCCTGCCACTTCACCTGTTCCGTCAATTGCCACTTCACCTGTCCCTACCCCTGCCACTTCACCTGTTGCAACACCTTCCACTTCGCCTGTCTCAACACCTGCCAGTTCACCTGTACCTACCACTGCCACTTCACCTGTTGCAACACCTGCCACTTCACCTGTCCCGACACACTCCAGTTCACCTGCGCCAACACCTGTCACTTCACCTGCCCCAACACCTGCCACAACAGCTGAGGAAGTGACGTCAACTTTTATCACGACTCTCACAACTCGTCTGACAGATGCAACAGGTCAGTTGATCAAACTGACAGTTATTCAGTGCTATATATTCCTTCTGTTGAATACTGAAAAGTGCTTATTTTTTTATCATAATGCTGTTAATTTGATAATGATTAGGCAACAATGCTCACTGTAGTTTCTTTCTTCATAGATGCCCTCTCAACAGCAGTCAGTCCGTCTGCAGAGGTGAAATCAACTTTAAGCACAAACGCAGCAACAAGACCCAGTGTCTCCAGTGAGTCTCAACAACCGTATTATTATCCATTAGTTATCAATGACAATGATGACAGACTATCCTCAGCAATATCAATGTTTGAACATTTGATTTATCACAAAAACATCTCAGTGGGGTGAACAATACTGACAAAAAATATTCTTTTTTTGTTTTGCTGCCATTAAAGAAATGTGCTAAAATGTGCCTGTAAATGTGGAGATTGAGGTTCTATAAATCATATATTCTATAAAAAACTTAATTTGCAATGTACAAATTATCCCACCTCCACCTCTTAGCCAACATCTTTATAAATATCTTTTATATTCTTTGTTACAGTGCTGTATTTTGAGGTCCAGGTCAATGTGTCCATGACAGGAGTCAGCGACCCAGAACAAACCATCGCATATTGGGTATGACACACAAAGTTATTTTCTAGATCTAGAGAAACATAAACATGTTTAAACTATCCAATATTTCACAGCTCAACTCCAGTTTGCCAGATGACACAATGTCAGTCCTGGATCTACAACTGCTCTCCAAAAGTACAAAGTAAAATGAATACTGGCTACTATACTATCAGTCTTTTTAAAATCTAACAGAGTCAATTTAAGACATGAATTTTAAAATTGTATATTGACATTTATTTTACAGAACTCACCACAGCCTTCATGTTCGAGTGAGTAACATCTAAAACCAGTCTGGTAACCTCCTTAATACACTTATTAAATTACAACTATTATTTACAACTAATATGATAATTGGGGGTGAGATAAAAATATCTGGGATCTTGCTCAAAGCTCACGTCACAATTTCATGCATTATTCATTCAATTCACACCCACAGTTACTATTGGCCCCTCCAACCAACACATTCATTCATTAATTCATACATAGCAAAGTGGGTGAAGTGTCTTGCCTAAAGACACAATGTTTAATACATTGATATAAGTTTAGTAATTATTTTATTCTAATCAAATCCAACAGTGACATGCAATTTATCTTGGGCACAAAACTAAACAAATATACAAATTAAAAGTATGTATCAATTATATCTTTTCTTCTACAGGCACTTGTGGACAGCATTTTGAGGTATGACAACTACACCTGACTCACACTGCTGGAGAAAATGTAATATTTCAAACAAAAACTTACTATATATTTAAAATTAAACAACATTAAATAAATAAATGCAAGTTTCTTAATATTTTGAAATCTGCACAGTAGCATGCAGTGACTTCTTAGCTAAACAAGAAGAACTTAGGTGGAGTTAATTTGATTGTTAATAATTAATATGCTATGGACAATATTACATTAGGCTATTAATGTATTATTGACACATACAATAATCTGTGCACTGTGTCTGTGTGTGCAGAGAGAGCTGCGTTTTCCAGGTGGAGGTGTCCATGTCAGACTCGGAGCCTTTGCAAATCGAGGAACTGATTGAGAGTCTCTTAGAAAAACCTTTTGAGAATGACTCGACCTCCATCGCAGCAGTGGGCATCATCATCAGCCGCATCTGTGAGTCCAGGTTATGGTCATACTGCAAGAAATGGGGTTTTCAAATATTGCAAAATATAGCAAAAAAATGAAAAATGAAAGCAATGAAAATGGCATAATTGCTATCTCTTTCCATAGTTAATTTTAAGTGTACTGCTGAAATTCGTCAGAACAGAAAAGGACAGTTTCATTGGCCTGATACTTCAGGAGGGAGGAACGCAACACTACAATGCCCCAAAAACCTTCTCCAATCAGCCACACGCCACTGGTAATTAAAAAAAAGTCATATTATTTAAATCTTGGTTATAGATTTACGTCTGCTGTAACATCAAGAAAAGAGAACATTGCACCTGCGTATCTTCAGTCAACAAAGTTCAACACATCAATAAACAGACATTGATTTCTTCCAGGTTTTATTTACAAAGCTGGTGAGTTGCGTTCAGGGCCCTCGTAATGTGTCGATTCACAACAATAAAATATTATGGACAGCCAGTTTTATGACAGGCTGTAAAAGGATTAATTTGGTCCACATCTGATCCCAGAGCAAACAAGTAAATATCTCAGTGGATTTGGTATTGACTTTACTACATGACGTTATTTGATCTATTTTATGACAAATTGGACATGACAAACAAAGGCAATTCAGTGAGCTTAGCTAACATATAATTATGACATAAGAGGACTTGAAATTGCCTTTGTTTGTCATGTCCAATTTGTATACTATATATATATATATATATATATATATATATATATATATATATATATATATATATATATATATATATATATATATATATATAGTTTTTTTTTAAACTGAGTAATTTTTCCACAGTAAGATTTGTTTGCACACTTACTGGCTGGATGCAGACTTGAGCAGATGCCCTCTACTGGTAGAAATCATCCCTGATTTGGACAACATCGCAATTACTACAGGTTTGTGTCACGTTAACAGCACAAGTTTTTGTTGATTTAAAAAAACAAACACATTTATTTTGTTCCCTGTTTGTTTTGTCTGCAGAAAATGCATTGGATATATTGGACATGATTCAGGATTTTCTGAAGAACCAGTCCACTCTGAACTTTGAGGATTTGGCCACAATCCTGAACAAAGTGGTGGACATTATAAATGTGAGCGTGGTCACTCCTCCTCTGGGACAGGCTCTGCTCGATGTGATTTCTGATGTTCTGGATACTAAAAGCAACCTACACCCTTTCATCAACACGTAAGAGCCAGATTAGACCTTGAACTATAGTATTATTTTAAAAAGATCCAGCTACAATTGTTTCATACAAGGTATCGTGAGCCTTACATACCAGGGTTATCAATGATGTATCAAGGGATTTCATCAGATTTCAGCATCATCTTGATATTGAAAATATAGAATTGATATTTTGACACCAATATAACACAATATATGCAAATATTATGTGTCATTCCCAGTTTTTCTTCTGTGAATTGTTGTGTTTTTGAACAAACAAATAAGTGAAAATAGAATAAAAAGCAATTAAGCTAAAATATTTTTTACAAAAAGGAAAGGTTGTAATAAAATTTAAAAAATGAACTTGGTCTTTCCTATGGGTTTTTAAATCTTAATATCAGTATCAATATCTGCAACAACTGCATGATAAATATCAGCTCAAAAAAATCCTTATTGGACCATCCCTAATCTTAATTGTTCCATTGTCCATTTTACCTGCATACTTCTTTAGTTTTATTGGAAGCCACAGAAATAAATCATAATTAACTGCAATTTCAAAGTGGAATAGACTATTCAACAAATTTATATATCTACATACTTGACACATTATATAGTGATTAAGAACTCTCCTTTATTTCTAATATTGCAGTATCCTGAACATCACAGAGTTTCTGGGTGACAAAATAACTGGATATAATGACTCTACCATTTTGGCATCTCCTTATGTGGGCATGTCTGTGGTAGATGTGGACCCAGGACACTTCAAGGCTCTGAGCTTCGGGGTTTTATCAGGTCGAGTGGGACTAACGCCTGAGGTCAGTGAGTCTATGAACAAATTTATGTTATAATAATAGTGCTGTCAATTGAGTAAAATATTTAATTGCAATTAACCTCATGAATGTCATAGATAACTTTTTTTTGTCACTTGAATCATCATTTTAATACTCTTATCAACATAGGAAAGTGGATTGGCTTGCTTTGTGCAAATATTTTTTTTAGTGCAAACCAAACAATTGTAAGTGAGACAACTTTGTGTTCGATGTTCCACTCTCTGGCTAGTCTTTATCGGTGGATTTGTCGTCTGTTTTGAAGCAAACTTTAGAAGCGTGTTTTCCTTGTATGAGTAACATCAGCGCACTGGACAGGGCTAACCGTGCCGTGCTTTGGCCCACCTTCCTCCGGTTAACAGCTGGATCCTGTAGTTTTTCTAACGTTACTAGCAGTGGCCACAGCTTATGAAAAAACTAGATCACTAATTAAAAATTTAAAAATTATTGCCGTAAAAATAGTTTTGCATTAAATTGTTAGTAACGTGATATTTTTAACAGCACTATATAATTATAAAAGTGCATGCTACCTGTCAAAAGTTTAGACATACATTTTAATTCATGGCTCTACTTCATTTCCATTATTATTTACATTGTAGATCGTCACTAAAGGCATCAAAACTATATATGAAGACATATAAAATGTAGCAAACAAAATATTTTTAAAGGGTGACTATTTTTAAAAATAGTCACCCTTTGCTTTGATCACGGCTTTGCACTTTTGACATGTCTTGTGACAAGGCACAAGTGTGAAGTGAAAATTATTTCAGGAGACTTCACAAAGCAGCTTATTGAGAGAAGGCCAAACGTTTGCACCGCTGTCCACAAATCAAAGGGTGGCTACATTGAGAATTTGAATATAAAATGGAAAAGAATAGAGAATTTGAATAGAAAATAACTAAAAAAAAAAAAAATTACTTTTTTTCTTTTCTACATAATTCCATATATCTTAGATCATACGTTTGATGTGTTCTATATCAAATGTAGAAAATGGTAAACATGCAAAAACACATTTTAGAAGAAGTGTGCAAACCTTTGACTGGTAGGGTAGATACAGAAAACAATGCTGTCCAAAATCTTTAGGGAAATGTAAAAATATAGTTAACTGTATATTTATAAAAAAAAAACACATAAAAAGTCAAGTCATTGTGCCATATTTTATTTGATCTCTTTTATTTGATCATTGCTATGTTTTGTATAGATTTTCATAAATAGACTTCCTCTAAATGGGACAGTGGCTTTCATCTCGCTGCCCTCCATCCTGCAGCAGAGCTTCCCTCAAGGCATCGAAAATCACACACCAAGAGTTCAGTTTCAGTTCTTTGGAGTCCCGTGGCTTTTCATGGTACAATTCTTGCTTTAACTCTCATACAGCAATGTCTTCTGTTCACTTCTGAGCAGCTAGTACTGATTTATTTGAACAAATTAAAACTCTTGATCAATAAATAAAACTACCATTAAAGTACTACAAAAATATAATGTATTTAAAATATAAACACCATTTTGTTAGTATATACTAGTCAGTAAGTGTTGGTTGCTATGTTGACAACAATATCAGCATAAATATCCATAAAATTTTCAAAACACACCAATTTTGTGGATTGACATTATAAAACTGGATGTTGCTGATAATGGTTGCCTCAAAGAAATGATGTAGAATATTTTTAAGTGTAACTATAATGACATAACTTGAGTAACTTTCCAGAACGAAACTCCAAACGACATGATCCTGAACACGTTTGTGGTGTCAGCGAGTGTGACCAACGCCAGCTCCTCGATCAAAGACCTGGAGGAGGATGTCCTAATTACACTGTCCCATCTCAGACCCAACTATGTACGATTCACTACCAGTACTACTGCAACCACTACTATGACCACTACTACTACTACTACTCTACTATATACTAGTACTAGTACTACCACTACTATACTATATACTACCTATGGCTATGCCTGTCACGATAACACATTGTGAAGCGTGTACTGATTCTGAAAACAATAATAATAAACAATAATATTGAAATTAATTGATACCACTTTAACAATAACTTTAAAGCAGGATAATCACAGTAAACCTATTTTTAACATAATGTGGTCAGCAATATATAAACAGTATAATAAAACAAAGTAGTATCTGTTCTAGTGTCTATAATGCATTTATGCAGGTTAATTATTGGACCATCTACAACTCAAATGTCATCATACAAACCTAATACTACCTGAAATTAAGAAAAATGTCCCCACTAGAATGAATGATAAGTGGATATAATAATTACTGTAGCAGGCAGCTGTTTTTCCTGTAAAACTAACTACAGCTTATTTCCCCATAGGATAACAAGGATGTCCAATGCGTTTATTGGAACTTTAACCTAAATGGTAAGCTCGGCCCACAGCTCATTTCATTTGGAAAACATTTTTTGATTTGCGTTATTGCCCTCAGATGGACAGGGAGGCTGGGACCCTTCTGGCTGCCGTAAATTCATAAGCTCTTCTCAGTACACCACCTGTCTGTGTGACCACCTCACTCACTTTGGAGTACTTCTGGTAAAAATGGTTCATTTTTCGCAATTATTGTTTATAATACAGAATTAACTGTGAACTTTTCAGTACAGAAGTCTTACCACTAGAGGGCATTCAAAGCACAAAAATGGTCAGTGCATACACAAGACAGGAAATGTAACAGAATAAAAAAATACTAAGGACATTTATCATCCTGGAAGCCTCATTGAAAGCAAACATCATATTAAGTTTCTGTGTTGCATTACAGTTGGGGTTAGTCATTTAGACCTGATCAACACGCAGTTTAGTCATGATGTATTGTAGATAAACTTTATACATGAAGTACCACCTCATAAAATATGAGAATTATTGGACTGGGTTAGATTTTGGTAGATTTAGGAGAATTCATTCACTGTATGATTTGCAAATTTCGATATTTGAGGAAGAAAAAAAATGCTATTAGGTTTGTAAATCAGGAGAAAGTATCATTCATATCAATTTGTAGAGGCCTAAAATTCTGAGCCGACACATTTTCCATGAATAAGGTACATTCTGTGGTTCTACTGCCAAAAATAACACCCTCTGTAATTTTATGATTGGGACCATTTTGATTTTGAATCAGTTGTAACGTGTTGTGCTATTATTATCATGTGTCTATGTGCAGGATGTGTCTCGAAAACCCGTGGACCCAAGTGATGAGTACAAATTGACCATCATCTCCTATGTGGGCTGTGGAGTCTCCTCTCTGTTTCTGGGAATCACTGTGCTCACCTACACTGCCTTTGAGTAAGTTTGTCCTTGGGCTAATCTGTTACAATGCAATAGTCATTTATTTTCATTTTAAATTCCAAAATGCCAAAGTTCAGCTGTGTCAATATTGCTGTTTTCACACTAGTACAAATGCACATTACAGCTATTATCCATCTTTCCTGCGACTTCTTACCTTTCTGTCTTGTTTCAGGAAGCTCCGTCGGGACTATCCCTCTCAGATCCTCATAAACCTCTCGCTGGCTCTTCTGGGCCTGAACCTGGTCTTTTTGGTCAACACCTGGTTTTCATCGTTGGGTGTCTATGGTCTGTGCATCTTTGTGGCGTCTGCTCTGCACTACTTCCTGCTGGCCTCCTTCACCTGGATGGGATTAGAGGCTGTTAATATGTACTTCGCATTAGTCAAAGTTTTCAACGTCTATGTGCCCTCCTACATACTCAAGTTCTGTGCACTTGGGTGGGGTAAGTGATGATTTATTTTTCTGTACTACTTTTGGGTCTGTTCCTTTTGACTTATCTTAATAACACATATGCAAAAGATGAGTAGATTGTTCAGTCAATTAAATGGGGGCAAATAAAGAGTTGTTTATAGAGTACCAGAGGCACATTGGGGTTAACTGTGTTGTTTTGAAATGCGCTACTCAAAAGATGTGGGTACTATGTTTGAGGTAGAACATGCAAGATTTAACTTTTCCACAAGAGGGCCTGACACCTGTTTATCTCCATGCCTTTACTGTTTGGAATATTCCACAGTATGACATTAAACTGATCTATCTTCATGGTGACAAGCAGGGGCACCACAGGGCCAAGTTACAGGTCATATTTGTGGAGAAGGGCCCCCGCTCACAGTGAGAATGCATGTTTTTCAAAGTTCCTGTGGTTGTAAAGTGCCTGTAATTGAATGAACACAGATACAATAGATACTGAAGCACATTCCAGGCAAAGCAAGAACATCTCCATAACCCAGAACCAGAAAAGTTACATAGAGCACCTCTAAACTAAACTAAACTAAACTAAACTAAACCAAAAAAGTGCATTTTGTCTTCTTTTGAACATTAAATTCTTGGGTTATTTTTAAAGACTGAGAAACATGTCAACACGTCAACGAAATGCATGTCCTATTTTATTGTCTTGAAACAAAAACAAGAAGTTAATAAACTAAACTAACTACATTTTTAGACACCCCAAAAAACAACCTTAATACACCAAAACAGTATATTGCTGCCAAAAAGAAAGAATCTTTATAATATATATATATTGTTTGAATGGTATTTATTTATAGTAAAGTTGTATTTGAATTTGCACATGAATTTGGCAGAAGTCTATAGTGATCATGTCTTTTCAGGGATCCCATTGTTGGTCTGTGTGGTGCTGCTGATTGTGGACAGAGAGGCTTATGGGAATCACTTGTACACAGCGACTAACCGGAGCGTGCAGCCGCTGGACACCGGTGACAACTTGTGAGTTTGAAACGGATTCACAGTATTTCTTGTATTTTTGTTTTCTCAAAAAAATATTGAAAAAAGGTTTGTTTTCACAATTTTAGATAATAATAGGTTGAAGAATATTCAGTTTGTAGTAGTTACAGTAGTTATGACTGGTAAGTGGCAAGTGTAAATAATTACTGAAAGTGGAAAACACAAACAGGCATGGTCATAAAATGTCCAACTGAAACAAACCTTCAGTTGGCTATTGCTTGAGATTCTTTACTTTTTATTTTGTCATTTCATTTTCAAGGTGCTTCATGATCTAATTGCATTTACAGTATATAAAAATAATAGGCATGATTATGTGTGCATCATGTAGAGAGACGCTAAATGACACTGTTCTTTTTCCACAAGTTGCTGGATTCAGGATGATGTGGCTTTTTATGTGTCGGTGGTCGGATATGCTGCACTAGTTTTCCTCTTCAACACTGCAGTAAGTTCTCCTGGATATCACACTTTTCACAACATTTTCGAGTAAGTTCATAGTTGCATATACTACACCACAAAATAGACTTCATGGGGACTAAACCTGGACTAGACATGGACACAACCAAGTCAACATGGGCTTAAACAATGACCAAACCAGGACACGTGTGCAGGCATCCTTGATCTATGCTGTCCAAAATATTGCTCACCACCACATCTACATGCCGAATACATTTCCGATCGGTCAAATAGTAATAATTCCCTGTACTTTCTTTTTAGGTGTTCATAGTGGTCCTGATCCAGATCCGGAAGATGCGGTACAACAGTCCGGCCGGAATCCATAGTGGTCTGATGAAGGACCTGAAGGGCGTGGCCAGTCTGACCTTGCTCCTGGGACTCACCTGGACCATCGGCTTCTGCACCTGGGGCCCGGCCCGAGTCGCCATGCTCTTCCTGTTCTCCACACTCAACTCCCTGCAAGGTCCCAAATGCGCCTGAAAAAACATAATACAATACCCAAATAAAGATAAAGATATAAAAAGTAAATAAAAAAAAACAACTGGCTTGTTTAGTGCTTTCAATCAATCTCAAAATTAGCCTGTTTGAGTTTGATTTTTATATTGACTACCCTTAATCAAAACTATGGACACATATGGAATATAGTAAACAAAAAAATAAACTCAAACTAACTCAAAACTCATTTTAGATTTTCAAAAATAGCCACCTTTTGCTTTGGCCACAGCTTTGCACTTTTGACATTTCTTAACCTTGACCAGGCAGAGCTGTGAAGGGAAAACCATTTCAGACTTCATCAAGAAGTTCATTTCGAGAATGCCGGGAGTTTGCAGCGCTGTCCACAAAGCAAAGGGTCACTACTTTGAGGATTTGAATATTAAATATAAAAATTGTCATTTAACTTTTTTCTTTGCTGCATAATTCCGTACAGCTTGCATCATACGTTTGTGAGCTTGTGCCTACCAAATGTAGAAGGTGGTAAATATGAAAAAATACATTCATACTCACGCCAGACTGATGTGTGTCACTCTGAGTTCTACACATTATCATTCTGGGAGGCTTCACCCTGAAGTGATCAGAAAACATGGAACATCATCATGACTACTTGAATTTGATTGGCCCCAGTTCAACAAGCCAAAAACATCAAACTTTTATTACATCCAGTTGAGTGAAAAGCACAGACATCTTCCCTGTGAAATGCACAACGCTCTTACCTTCTGCATGTTTTTCACAAACAAAATAGTCAGTGCTGATGCTAAAATAAGCTGAAGCACATCTGTGGGCGTCGCCATGTTTGTTTTGGTTCATTTTGGTGCTTCACCTTTGGCTTCCAGACAAACCTCAATGCTGCTCTGTGATTGGTCCGCCCGGCCACTTAACCTCAGAGTGGGAGTCCTTAAAATGGATTCTTGCGAGGAGTTTGTGCGAGTTGACAAATATCATGTGAATGCATCTTGCCGTGTAAGGTTAAGTGTGCCTCCTACTTTAAGTACCATGTAACAAATGTGTAATGCCAGTGACACAACCCCTCGAAACCTTAAATACATATCTGTTATTGAAATTACTACTACTCTTTGTTTATATAAGCAATATTATATCAAATATATCTGACAAAAACAAATACAGACAAAAAAAACCCATCCTAAATTTCACCTTTTAAAACCTGAAATCATTCCAAATACCCAATGGTACCTGCACCTCTGGTTGAGAAACATAGCTCTATTTTAACTGTGCACTTACCAGTTACTCAACACCACAATGTACAAGGCACTGATTGTGATAGCGTAGACATAATTGCATACAAGTTGTGATTGTGGTCAGTGGTTTATTCAACTTTATTTTCTATACAAAGTCCGTTGTTGTTCGTCCGTTTGTCCATTTCCTGAACATGTCGCTCCTCATCTAGACAGAGCACACTTCAAATCATCAAAACGTCTGATGAAACTGTTTCACAACCTCCGTTTTCTGAGCGCCTCTTTGTTGTGCTCTTCTTTATCTGAAGTGATGCAACTCCAATCGTGGCCTTCTATAACCCTCAGACAAAGCCTCTACTCAAGTGCAAGTGTACTCTCCCTCTGCCTGTCTCTGTCTGTGTAACACTGAAGGTCTTAATGCGGCATTTTTTTAATGTATATTTTTTCGTTCTAGGGCTTTTTATCTTCGTCTTTCACTGTCTTATGAAGGAAAACGTCAAGAAACAGTGGAGGATACATCTTTGCTTTGGGCGTTTCAGGCTGGAGGATAATTCTGGTAAGACTTTTTGTGATAAAGAAGTAAATTCATAAGATGCAATGGTCATTTTAGTCTGAAGAACATTATATGATATAGTAGGTTAGTGTGTCAAAAAGACAAAGATTTTTTGCAATTCTTCTTCAATTTTTGTTGAGCCTTGATGACAACTCAAATTTTTACCATGATTACATACTGGATTAAGCGGGAGAAGATGGATGGATGGATGGATTACATACTCTTAGTATCTTTATCGTCACTAAATACTTTTGTTTATATGAGATTGGTTAAACCCACTGGTCAGTCAATGAGAATGAGAATGCAAGTTGAGCACCTAAAATAATCCCTGGTGTACTTTCACCTTTGTCTTCCTTAGAGTGGAGCGCCTCTGCCTCTTACGGTCACATGGCCAAACCGAAGCCCCCGGCCGGTCAAGCCCGAGTCCCGTCAGTCCGTTCCATCAAGTCCAGCTCCACCGAGAGCACCTCCGCCTCCTCAGACTCCAGCCAACGAGAGTCTGTCAGCAGCAACAAAAGACTAGACCTGGGTAAAACAAAAACACACACATTAAAAAATAACAGCTTAATTTAATATAGAAGAGACACTACATTAATCAAACACAAGTAAAATCACACATTATACCAAAAATTGGAGAGACAAATGTTTTTTTCAAAGTAGTCCATTTTCCTCAAAACACAGCTTTGTGATTCATTTTTAGGTTTCCAATATGTAAACCCTACTAGTAGTTTCAATTAGAAACCAACCTTGGCTTCATGTAAAATTGCTGACATCAGGTTTAGTTGGATATCACAAGTGTCAGCTCTTATACACACGATGAAGGTCATTGCTACATTAATGAGTCTGTGATAACAACAACCAATTCAAAATAAATGGGTAGTCTTCATCTTAGAGCAGGCATATCTTACAGCTCCTTCAGTGTGTCACTACTGTCAGAGTAAATTACCTATGCTTATATCTTTAGGCCTGTTGGTGAACGGTCTGACCATTCCTCGAGCGCAGCGCATCAGCATCAGTCCAGCTCCAAGGTCCCATGGCTCCCTGAAGCCCACGCCTGGATGGACTAATCACTTACTCGCACAAGGAAACACTTAAATATGCACACTCCATCCTGACGAATGCGCTGTACATGGAAAAACAATCTCTGGTCTAATGCAATAAAACTAACTTTCATTTGGATTAGCTAAAGTAAACCATTTATTTTGGCTTCATATAATGCAATCTTGTGTAATTGTATTTGGTGTTTTTTGCCTAATATCGTCAAAGAGCCTGTAATTATGAAGACATGAGTCGTTGCATCAGTTCCAAGGAGGAGTTGGTTGCCAAGCAACTGGTGAGTGGAGCCATGGTGACAATGAACCATGGCACCGCACAGTTTGTGCAAAAAAATAATACATTTTGGAAATTAAGATGATGCAAGCCTCCTGGTGCTTCTCGCCCTTCAATTCTGCAAAAAGCCACTCCAGGTTACACCCAATAAATATTTCACCAGCGGCTACGAAATTACTTTGTGAATTTATGAAACAGCCATTTTAAAAACAGGATAAATTTATCTCCTATTTGGAAACACTTTGCAATAAATTAGATCTGGCATATTACACTACTATTTCAACAATGGGTGTCTTTTTTGTTATACTTGAAGTTAATCCTTTTGTATAGGCTGCAAAACATAGTAAGCAGTTTAAAAATGAAGATATGTGGCCTAGTAGCACAGACCCTGTTTGAATGGGAAGCTTAAGGTTTGAATTTGTGTGTTGAAATGGTGGTATTCTTAATATGTAAACTGTATTTGCACTGCTGTTTTGTGCCTTGAAGATATTTCTAGAGCTGAAATGAGGGAAAAGGGAGAGGGGGAATTACACACAGCACACCTTACAAAGCCAGGCTGCAGCCATCTGGTACATACTCTGCCAGGTGAGCAATCATGATGTCCAGCACTTGAATTGCACTAATTGAAAAATAATACTATGCTATGGATCTACGCTTACAGGCTAAACAAACCTTTTGTTCCAGGATGGCAACAAAACTACATCCTCTGTGTTTATTCTTTCACAGGTGCTATTGACATTTACATCACTGCAGAAAGCAAAGTGAGGCACACTGTCAAATCTGCTGAAGGCAGACTGCATATCTTGGAATCCCATAAAGAAATGCTGCAATCCAACTTCTGGCTTGTGAAAAAAGTAGTTAAAAATTGGAAATGTTCAGAGTAACTGCTGTAGTATATTAGCAGTAGTTGTAGTAGAAGTAGAATTGATGTATTTTAGATGTATAAGTACATTAACAGAAGTACTATTAGTAAATTAACAGTAGGAGGGCTGATTTGCAAAAAATAGTGTAATAAGAATATATTGCGCGAGGTAGCAGTAGTACTATATAGCAGTAAAAACAGTAGAAGTTGCTGTGCAAAATAGTAGCAGTTATATAGACACTTTTGTACTAAGGGTTATTACACACCTGAAATTGCCCCGACACCGAGTTTGAGCTCCTATTATTTCATATATATTTTAAGTGTAAAATATTTTAGTGCTCAATGTGCTTAAATTGCCCCTTGGAGACAAATTGCAACATTGATTGGGTGACTGATTAATTGATATAGTGAGAATAGTTGCAGAAGTAGAAGCACTAATAATAGCTAAGTTCTTAATACTTTTAATCAAGTAGAAATTATTACATAGTGGCAACTACAACAATGTACTGGCAACGGTGGTTATAAGGGAGGCAATAGTTGTAGTACTGGATGTAGTAGATGTTTGTAGTAGTAATATAAACTAATAGTAGAGTAAGTAATGTGCAGTATGTTTAGTATTACTGTTACTGTATCTTTCTAATACATTCCCTCGAGTTGACTTAATACTACCACATCTACTGAAAAACATGTTCAGAGCATAGATCTTTTGGGACTGTGGTTTGAGTAAAGTAGCTTTTAGCTACAGACGAGTTAATTTTTCTGAATTTGCCTTGACAGTGCAGATGTGTTCCACCCACTGCTCATTCAGGGACGACTTCACTGCGGTGCTTAACAGTGGGCTTTTTTATTTTTCTCAAACTCCCACACCAAACCAAAACAACACTGACATTTTGCATAAAACTAAATAAAAATTACAAAGGAGGGCAACTGCCAACAGGGAACAACTCTTAAGAGAAACTCAAACTTTTTAAATCTGCCCTCTTTCTTTAGGCACTAAACAAGTCCACTAGCTTTTTGGATGCCCAAAGACCAGCGTGGTGGTTCACAAACTGTTGATTGACAAGTTCTTTGGCTGCTTGATACAGTCCTGCATCCACCTTTAAAATGAGCAGGAAGAGTTTTAATTTCAAGAGCTTTAAGTCATCTTAAAAGTACGTGCATTGAAAAGTACCTTGGCGCTGTGGTACGTGGGCAGGTCCAGCAGATAGCTATGGCCTCCGAGTTTTGTGACTTGGCGGAAGTATTTGTAGAGGGCTCTCTTACAGACTCTGCTGGAGAAGCCAGGCCCACTCACAAATGGGGAGCTAGGGAGGAGAAAAACAGATAACACTATAACATTAAATACCAAGCATATTATATCTGTATGTTTATATTCTGGTCTGCTTTTTCAACCAGAACACCATCTCAGAATGTTATTCAGGGAGGAAACACATGTAAAGAATATAGAATACATACATATTTGGGCTTTCTATAAATACCCTTTGAGTCCTAATAAAAAATACTTGTTTATCTTTTTATAGTGTGCTGTTGTATTGACTCCTTGACACTGTCCCCCTGAAAGATGGAAAAGGGGGAAGAAAGAGAGGGGAGGATAAAGGAGGAAATAAGGATAAGAGAGAAAGAGAAAAAGAAGATGGGGAGGAGGACTTAGAAAAAGAGAGGAGGAGGAGAGAAAGACAGAAGTGGAGAAAGGAAGAGAGGGGGCAAGAGAGGAAATGAGAGAGAAAAGAGGAGGGAAGCAGGAGGGAGGGAGAAGAAGAGAGGAAGAAAAAGGTGTGAAAGGAGAAGAGAGGGTGATGGGAGGAGAGAGAGAAGGAGATGTAAGTGGGTCTATTTTTGGCTGTAATCTGGGCTCAAGGACACAACAGCCTGCAGCAGGAGGAGCATCTGTGCTGGACACGGGCACAGACGGCAACAGCAGCCTCAGGACGCTGTACTGTATGTGAAACACACAGAACTGGGGTGAAGTGGGGTGAACCAGAGGAGATACAGAGAAAAGACAGGAAGAGCAGTGCTGAGGAGAACATTAGTGTTTGTTTAACCTCTGCAATGTCTTCACAGAGCGTCAAGAGTTAAATGGAAACTTTGGGGCTCAATGTACCAACTTGTTCACATATTAAGTAGCCATGTGCCCTGGGGCAGGTTTCTGTCTTTTTACAGGCCTCAAACCTAAGTAATATGATGAAAAACACTGCTTTTTGAAAGAGGGGCGAAACATCACCAAATACCGCTGTTAGACACAGTGACGTTATTTTACAGTATTACTGAACAATTGCCCATACTCTATCCATGCCTTTTCCCCATTGTAACATGCAAGCCACCGTGAAGAAGCTCAGTGACTTGGCCCTAAAGACTAGGTTCGGGGTCAGCACAGCCTCACCGTTCGATGATGAGCCCTTTGCTGCTGTCCAGAACCTCAACGTCTCTGTCCCCCAGGCTCCAGTTGATGCTGAGCTGGCTGTTTGCAGATGATGACCCTGAAGCCACTTGTTCACCGCAGACAAAGTGGATGTTGTGTTTCCTGAAAGGCGGAGGCAGCAGCTCCTCCCAGCCCTCACCCAGGCGTTTGTTAGTGATATCAGACACCTCCTCGTTGGACAGTTTCACCCCACCTGGACGATGAGATTGATCATCTATTTGCAACTTTTCCAAATGATACTAAATGTGTCAGGGTTTGGTGTCTGTTATGTGTTCCCCCTCCCTTCTGTGTCTATGTGCTCCTCTCAGGGGTGTGGCTGGGCTAATGCTGCAGTGTGGATCACCTGCTCGGTGGTTCACCTGCAGCTAATTGTCTAATCAGCCCCACTACTTGGTTCTGTCCTTGTCCTTTCTTCTGTGTCAGTTCATTCCTCCTCTATCCCTTGTCTACGTCCTCGTCCTGCTTGTCCACGTCCACGTCCTCATCCTGCTTGTCCACGTCGTCCTGCCTGCCCTTGTCGTCCAGTCTGTCTACCTGTGAGTCTACCCCAGTGTCTTCCCTCCGTCTATGTCTCCAGCCAGTTTCCATCACCACATCCTTCATTCCCGGCAATTAACCTGTTTAACAGCTACCTGCGCCTCTTTCTCTGCTTTGGGATCCTCAACCACACTCAAACCATGACAGAATGAACTGACCACTTGGACCTCACAGAGTGTAGAGCATCGGCAGGCTCCAATTCCCAGATGCCTCGTTTGTCCTCACCTGTTCCTCTGCAACAGCCACTACCCTACTCCTGTCCCAGCTCCTGTTTTCTCTGCCTCCATGTCCCTTGAACTTCTTGGACCACCGCTGAACACTGTTCTCCGTCTGGGGTGGTAGATTCCCTTCTTGGACCACCGCTGGACATTGTTCTCCGTCCAGGGTGGTAGATTCCCTTCCTGGACCACCGCTGGACACTGTTCTCCGTCCAGGGTGGTAGATTCCCTTCTTGGACCACCGCTGGACATTGTTCTCTGTCCAGGGTGGTAGATTCCCTTCTTGGACCACCGCTGGACACTGTTCTCTGTCTGGGGTGGTAGATTCCCTTCCTGGACCACCGCTGGACATTGTTCTCCGTCCAGGGTGGTAGATTCCCTTCCTGGACCACCGCTGGACATAGTTCTCCGTCCAGGGTGGTAGATTCCCTTCCTGGACCACCGCTGGACATAGTTCTCCGTCCAAGGTGGTAGGTTCCCTTCCTGGACCACCGCTGGACACTGTTCTCCGTCCAGGGTGGGAGATTCCCTTCCTGGACCACCGCTGGACATTGTTCTCCGTCCAGGGTGGTAGATTCCCTTCCTGGACCACCGCTGGACATAGTTCTCCGTCCAGGGTGGTAGATTCCCTTCTTGGGACCCCACAGAGTGTAGAGCATCGGCAGGCTCCAATTCCCAGATGCCTCGTTTGTCCTCACCTGTTCCTCTGAAGCGTTCTGCAACAGCCACTACCCTACTCCTGTCCCAGCTCCAGTTTTCTCTGCCTCCATGTCCCTTGAACTTCTTGGACCACCGCTGAACACTGTTCTCCGTCTGGGGTGGTAGATTCCCTTCCTGGACCACCGCTGGACATTGTTCTCCGTCCAGGGTGGTAGATTCCCTTCCTGGACCACCGCTGGACACTGTTCTCCGTCCAGGGTGGGAGATTCCCTTCCTGGACCACCGCTGGACATTGTTCTCCATCCAGGGTGGTAGATTCCCTTCTTGGACTACCGCTGGACACTGTTCTCCGTCTGGGGTGGTCAACTCCCTTCCTAGGCCGCCGCTGGACACTTGTCTCCGTCTGGGGTGGCCGTATCCCTTCTACAGCCACTGCTGGACACTCGTTTCCATCCGGGGTGGCTGTGTCCTTTCCTGGGCTGCTGCTGGTTGCTCCTCTCCATCCTGGGTGCCAGTTCCCCTGTGCTTGTCCACGTCCTCGTCCTGCTTGTCCACGTCCTCGTCCTGCTTGTCCACGTCGTCCAGTCTGTCTACCTGTGAGTCTACCCCAGTGTCTTCCCTCCGTCTATGTCTCCAGCCAGTTTCCATCACCACATACTTCATTCCCGGCAATTAACCTGTTTAACAGCTACCTGCACATCTGTCTCTGCTTTGGGGTCCTCAACCACACTCAAACCATGACAAAATGAATGTTTTACTTTTGAAGCTGAATACAGAAGTGTCCTATACAACATAGACTCACTCATTCATTCAAGTCATAAATCATATGAATTTACTGTACAATACATGGTATTAGTGACATGCAAAACTATTTCTGGTATAGTATAAGAAATAATTTTTGTTCAGTTACTAAACTCAAAATATGAACTGTCACATGTTTTTAACATTTAACAGATAGGTCATGGTCATGCCAAATAGACAGATGATCACACCCCTTTTACCTAGAACCATGCTGGTGATATAGATGGGCTGTATGAAGTGGCTCAGCAGCGCCCCCTGCACTCCAATCACAGTCCAGCGACACAGTTTGTCACTGGCGGACACACAGCAGACTCTGGAGGCCCAGTAGCTGGGCTCTAGATACACCATAGGGACCAGGACTCCTTTAGCATGGTAGTGCAGCTTCACCGATGTCAAATTGGCAGATCTGGATTGTTATGGGAACAAATAATGTTTTTAATAGTAAATGTTTACCACTAATGCTTGATGAAGATTTTCTGTGAAGCATATAACACTGCTAATTAAATGAAATACTTTTTATATGAAAATTAATTTAAATTCCAGCCATTGAACAGGCACAATTTTAACATGTTTTATAAATTTACCCAAAGTAGAAGTTTTTTGTGGCGCCTTCTGGTGGCTGGTTGGAATAAAGGTGGAAGCTGACTGTGGGTTTGAGCTGAAGCAGGTGCCTCTCTGCACTGGCCTCAAAAATACTGCACTCTTTCAACTTTGGATCGTTGTCAAAAAAGAGCAGCAGTTGTTTGTACAAGAACCTAAAAGAGAGGCAACTTTTTAGTTTTTTTTTTTAGTTACTGTATTAACCAGACAAATATTATAGTGTATGAAGAGTCTTGCTCAGGGACACAACAACTGGATTTAATGCTTTGCTCCTCGTCCCTCTCTTTAGAAGTTACACTGTGTAACTTTTCTGCTGTAGGGGCCACCACTTGCTTGTCTCCATAGAGATGTTATGGTTTTTCCTTCATTATTCTACAGTATGGAAATAAAGTTGGTCATCACAATGGAGAGAGATTAATGGTCAGATCTATGGAGAAGCAAGCCTGCAAATGGTAAATATCCATGTTTTTAAGATATTTTTGAACTATAAAACACCAATAATTGAACAAATGCATTCCAGGCAAAGAAATGACATCCATGTAGACAAGCAAATAGTGGACCCTCCACCTTAGAAGTTACAGAATGCGATTTTAAGGGTACTTGGCCATGGGAGAGATGCATCACAATCTCTCAATTTTAAAATGGTTAATAATTAAAAACTAGAAACTATTTTAAAAAAAGGCTGCACAAAAGGCATGGTGTATTGAATGGATATTTCTGTACAGAAGAAATTACTGTTCATATTTTCGCATGATGCTTGCACCTCAACTAAGACATTTACAGGCACATTTCTGCTGAACTGCCGTATTATCATCTGAATATTTCCATTGAAATAATAAAAATGGTGATGTACTAGTTTTTGTCAAGATCGCCCACACCCACTCCATACTTAACAATCGTAGGCAACATGAACCAGTACCTGAGCAGGGCCCGTCTGGCGATGACAATAGCGTGGCAGTCATGGACCATAGTTCCATTGTAGCAAAGCCACTTCTGACAGCTGGAGGAACCTGCCCCCAACGCCACGACTTTATAATGGTCACAAGGATTACTGTCAGTATCCAACGACTCTGGTGTACAGAAAGGATGAGAGAAATGTCGAGGTTAGCAGGTTGTCAGTGCAGAAAAGAGTGCGTTATTTAAAGTTGCTCTTACCTTTTATCATGACAAAAGCCGCCATGTTGATTTTGCAGCTTTGAAAATCAGGACACATCTTGAGGAGCACGTCAAACTTCTCGCCACTTATAGCTGCCATGTGATTCTTATGCCAGTCAGTCCGCCAAGCTGTTAAGAAAGAAGGGGAAAAGAAAACTTCAAGACCGACAATTTGTTGTAATCAAGGGGAACATGAACACCCTTTATGGCCACTTTAAACTAAAGAATTGATAGCAGGAATGGCAGTGTCTAGACACAGTTTAACATTAGGACAAGACACAAAGGAAATCAAACCATGGTGGTTGTAGAACTAAAACAAGAAGTGAATAATAAAGTTTAAGTATATTTTATAAAAATTCAATACAATATTCAGGCCTGAAAGCATCTTGGCTTTGAGAGAATACTAAAATATTACAAACGAAAATACAAAACAATTACATTTCAGTAAAGGTTCAACAAGGTTTTATACATAAGAAGCTATGGCAGTGAGATATTTAGTTTGATTAAGGACAAAATTAATTTCTACCTTTGCTAATTGTGACCCCTCAAATGTGATTTCCATTTGATTGTAAGTCATTTTACTTACACATAGTTTATAAATAGAACTAACAACTCTAAGAACACAGGGATTCAGACATTTTTTGCAGAATACATATTATAGAACCAAACCAGTACAAAATAAGATCTTGGACAGAAATAAAAATGGTCTCTACATTTGACTCATCTGTAAGTTGTACTACAGTTTGACAAACACTGCTCGTAAAATACAAATAAATCTGAAATGCACTTGGACATGTACCTTGGGTCTTGGCAGTCTTTTTGACAGGTTTCTTGAGTTCCATGCTTGGGTCGAGGCTGGTCTTTTCAAACTCAAACACACTTCTGGGTGGAGACGTACCCAACAATGACAAAACCTCATTGCTGTCATCAGAGTATTCCTCCTGATGATGCTGTAAACAGAGAAAGTCTTAGTAACAAGGACTAAAGTCTTTTCCAAACCAATTTCAAGGACTGAGAAATAAATAATTATTCTTTTTCATTAAATGATAATCAGTAGCAAAAGATTCATACTCATAAATTACTCATCACCCAGGAGTACCTAGTTGGAAGAGAATGACCCCATTGTGTTTTAGGCTGGCATTTGGCTCCTGCTTGAATCACTGAATCATAAGATACCTGGAATGTGGTGGGATCTTGTTAACCACTGCTACTGGGCCGCCCGACTATTCCTCCAAAACCACTCTTATGCATCTACAGTACATAGTAAATATGCACAAAGAGACAACCTTCAAGTATAAAGTTTGTTTTCCCTGTTTACAAAAAGGGAGAGGGGATGATGGATGTGATGGTAAACATTAACTAGCTGATGGAAAATCAATGGGATGAACAGACAGAGGCATGTGTGTCAAAGAGGATGGTGATGCGTGGTGATGCAGTGGTGATGCAGTGGTGAATACAGATGGATTTGGAGCCCTCCAGTCAACTGATTAATAAAGTCAGGCTCTGTGGTGTTGCCAATCGGACAACGTGCTGGTAATTATCAGAGATTCAATGTCGGAGTCTAAGTTTACACCTGTCAATTGGGGGTTGTCTGAGTGGCATCTCTTATGCCAATCTGAGCTGCATGAATGTGTTTAATTTTAGCTGCTAAGAGTGAGAGTGAAATTTTGTGTAAAACATCTAATTTAATCTTTTATAATCCATATTACTGCTGTGCTGTATGAGTAGTCAAAAAATGTATATCAGGTACTAATCAATACCAAAACGACTATGGAAACTGAGTACTCATTAGTATTGATAACCATGCAATTTTTTTGTCTTATTTTGGATGTCATACCACACAACGTGAGGTATTTGAAAGAGAAAGCTGGCATTCATTCACAGAGTGCAATGGTTCACATGAATAGCTGTGCCTATGAGAATATCTGGCTCCAGGCGGCGTGTGGTAAAATCACTGTTGTTGTACCATAGACTAGTGGTGTTTTTGTTAGTAAATAAGAAATGGGGAGATAGGGCTCGATTTTGTTGGTAATATGTTTCACAAGAACTCAATCTTTACACAACTGCTGAAAGTCAATCGTAACTCTCTGTATGACCATTCATCTCACTGTGAAATCCATGATTTATGAGCTACAACATAAAATTTTCCCATAGTCAAAAATCATTGCAGGTGACTGAAATTATGTAATGGACTTGACCTTAGGCAGCAACTGTGTGCACTACGCTCTGGTATCCCACTAAGATAACCACTCTATAACTATTGATCATAATTTCAAGATTGTTATTGCTAAAAACATTGATAATATGACATATATTTTCAGATGTGCAATATCTAAGACAAGATGGACCAGAATGAAGTGAAA
This sequence comes from Odontamblyopus lacepedii, assembly GCA_034769755.1. Lineage (NCBI taxonomy): Eukaryota > Metazoa > Chordata > Actinopteri > Gobiiformes > Gobiidae > Odontamblyopus > Odontamblyopus lacepedii. Next base: position 25,708,512 of record CM068352.1, read on the forward strand.
AAGTGACTTACCTCATAATTTCTTGAGTCAAATTCCACGTGTTTTGGGAGTGCAGACCTATCTGAAAGTCCAGGGCTGTTCACTGATGAAACCGGTAGAGTCTTTTTCAAACTGGTCTCAGTAGCACAGGAATATGTTTGAACAAAAGTGTCTTTCCTAAAACACATACAGTAAAAATTATATTATATAACAAACTAAAAAAAAAAAAAAAGTACTGGAAATGACACTGCAATGTAATATTAAGACCGCCAATTCATTTAATATTGTACAATGTAGTAGTTAGTACTATTATACAACTTGACAAAGCATTTCAGACTATAGTATGTCTGTCCAGTCCATGTTACTGTTGGGGTACTGCACAAATGTTTTGTAGTGTATTGTATGTATATGAACAAAAGTGCAGAATATCACCTTTATTTATAATCATATAAATGAACCCTTTTTAAAATTTTAGACTTTAGCTGATGTTCTAGATTTGCAAGTCATAATGTCATTCACTGCACAATATATCTCCCATTTCTAGTGTGTAGGAGATCTTTAAGTTTCCCAAGTGCACTCATGAAAGGCTTTAAAAACACACTGAAAAGAACTCTGCATTTAGTTGAGTCAAGTATGTGTGCAGGTTGTCAATTAACAACAAATAAGTATTGAACTGTCCAATTCATCTCTGCCTGTAGTGCCCTCACCTCCGTACCACAGGTTCGCTGGAGCCAGTGCAGTCCATCTGTATCTGGATCCTGCGCTGGGGCATTCGAGGCTCATAGTCTGGAACATGTCCGTAAGTGGGGGCTCCTCTGCGGATGGTGTGCTTGAATCGCCCTTCTGCAGACATCCTTCTTCTCAAAGAGTATGAAAAATAGTCTTCAAACTCAGCAGTTGTGCAACAAGAATCAAAAATTCATGATTATACATGTCACAATACAATAATACACCTCTTTTTCTTCAGAAAGTATGATTTCATGAAGGCTGTCATACTGAAGCAATGGTATATTCTATTTAGATTATTTATTTCTTCTCACAGTAATAAAGTGCAAAACAATTTCATATAATATTAGGCTATTTCTATACGTGGACAACAACAACTATCTCTTATTTCTTTTGCATTGTCATTGTTATTATTAATAAATTAGAAGTCTACAAAAACTACATCATAATACAAAACAAAGAACTCACACAAATGTAATGCGTATGTTTTACCACCTTCACCAACAACATCAGCCTAGAACTAATCGGCATCAAGTCAGACCAGGTAAGTGTGCAACTATTTAACTAAAACTTTGAAAAACAAGTTGATAATTTCAGATATATTTACCAACAAACTGAATTAATATCACCCGCAGATTAGATTGGGGTCGCTAGTTTTAGCATTAGCTTTTTTGCACGTGCTTCTAGCTAGTTAGCAAACTCTGCGCATAAAAGAAAACAGAAGCGAAGCGTGATTTTATTACTCAACATAGACTGAAATTAATTAAATTACGCCTTATATTTTTCATATTTACTTTACAGATCCGGCTCACCTTGCTTTTGTTCGGATGAGGGTGTAGTTTTGCCCTTGTTGTATAAGGAAGAGAGGAAATGATGCACGGTGGCTGAGTGGCAACACTCAGGCCTCACAGCAAGAAGGTTGCGGGTTCGATCCCCGGGTCGCCCGGGCCCTTTCTGTGTGGAGTTTGCATGTTCCTCCCCGTGTCTGGATGGGTTTCCTCCGGGTGCTCCGGTTTCCCCCATCAACCCAAAACATGCCCGCACCCCTATGAACTAACATCAAGGACCATGTTGTCCACCCTCCTGTGGGCTCACCACCTGCAGAGGGGTTCATAGGGGGGGTCAGGTGCTATGAGGATTGGGCAGCAAACTGCCCCCGCGACCCAGCTGGATTAAGCGGGAGAAGATGGATGGATGGATGAAATGATGCAAATGAACGCCAAAAACAGCAGGTAAATTTTAACATTGACATAAATATTGTTCTCGGAGAGTTTTACTCAAAAGGGTGTCTGCCTGCCAACAAATATGCTAACACTCATGCATTTTTTAAAATTAATTAATTATTTATTTATTTAATTATTAATTACCTGTAAATGTAAGTTTTTTTTTCTTACATCCCTTTTATTTTAGGGCCATAGCTTGACTAACCTGGATATTATTGTGTACAAAATTAATCTATGACACTTTTTTTGCATTTTTTTCAGATTCAAAAGAGATTGCATCCAAATGATCAATCTTGACTAGGGTGACCAGATTCGCAAAACCAAAAACTTGGACACCCCCAGTTTGTGGTGGTTGATAATAATAAAACTGTGAAAATAGTCCGTAATGCACTAGGTTCATTCATGACTAACATAAAGTAAGCATAGTCACGTTTTCTTTGTGTTTTGGTGATTTTTAAGCAGCTTTTCTGTAGTTTACCTTTAACACATGACAATGTATGCCTCTCTTTACTATTGGCAGGTATCAAATTGGTCAAAAATAGGGACACATAGGACATTCCTGTATAAAACTGGGATAAATCAATGGTTTGGGATAAATCTGCTGGGACAGGGGACACAGGGCTCAAAACTGAGATTGTCCCGGGTAAATAGGGACGTCTGGTCACCCTAATCTTGACCCATACTCAGAGACTGCACAGTGTATTCCTGTGGTACATGGTGGTACACAGTGCCATAGACTTGCACACACACCACCTCAAAGCTATAAGACTTGATTACACCTGGAGCTAAAGCAGAACTAGACTAAACCAGGACTAGGGGACCAAACCATATCTACATATCTACGACAAACTTTAATGATCCTCAAGGGAAATTATTTGGAGCTCCCACATCACAATATAATAAAATAGCAAGGAATAAAAACATAAATGGTAATAATAAATTCTAAATAAGTAGCAAAAACATAGCAAGGGACTGGTGTCCAATAAAACATAATTACAGTATAGTCATTTGGTCTTCCTATAATTTATGTTATTAGGTTTTTTCAGACCAAGACCAATTTGAAGATTGACTAATAATTTGCATGTATAAACAAGCTACATCCAGTATCTGAATGCATAAAACTTTTTGTTACGTATCAATCTTGCTTTTGTCGCTGCAGTTTTGCTTAGCTCTGTTGTGTATAATGTTTTTTTTCTGACAACGGTTTGATGATTCACTGGTGTGTGCATATAAATTGAATGTTTTGGATACTAGAGAAATGAAAGGCGGGCCTCTGTCATGTTTTATGTATAGCTGCAGTAAATAAGCAAATAGATAGCAAGGGGTCCTCTGATTTCTATGAATTTTAAATGTGCTGTGCTGTGCACAAATACAGCAAACATAATGTATAAACACTAGCACCAGACACAGATATAAGTATTGAATTAAAGCCATTAAGTGCCACCCGTGTCTCTGGTGATGGAAGTATGCAGAGTATTCTTGTATTTCTGGTGTTATTTCCTCTACTAAGCATCCTAGGCCTAATGTGAGCTCTTCATCCTCATCTTCTGCTTATAAGCAAGAGGTTGCTGATGGATTGCTTCTGTTTAGTGAGTTCTCAAAAACTATAGACACCCAGTCTCTAGTGACAGCAGTGTACATGCAGACTATATGTGAATTCATTGCTTTTGAACAGGTTTAAGAAGTATCCAGTGTTCATATTTCAAAATACAATATTACTCAATCAGACTATATCTTCATCAATCATGTATTTTTTTTATTTTTTATTTTGTTATGAGTCAGCCGTAAACTTCAAATGGAACTGAAAGTACTGCAAAAGCTACATGTAGCGTGTCAAATTTTATTATGACTGACAGAACCACTACTATTTTTTCCTGAACATACTACAATTACTACTCCTTTTAAGCTTTTAAGGGCTGCACAATGTTGAAAAAACAAAATCTAATTGTGATTTTTTTGACAAGCATTGCAGTTACTGTTGATACTATATGGATAGGCTACTTACTGATACTACACCCTCAACATATCTCTTTCCACCCAGTCAACCTTAGACAATTAAAGTTATTAAATAGGACATGTATATCTGAGGCTTCAGTGCTCAGTAAATGTCACTTATCACCTACTTCGTATTGGTGGCAATTGCACTGTACTTGTGATGTATTTACTATAAGTCTGACTCTGGGTCGTACATGGAGGGTTCAGAAGTGTCACATAGCTATATATCAACAGCAAAACATTGCAAATGAAAGTCTTCGGTGAAATGGCCCAAGTCGTTTCTATTTTTTAGCCATTGTAGGCCAGTATTGCAGTTTAACACGAACACAATGTAAAATGGTGATCTGGACATGTTTATAGTGCAGTATTAATGATACAAAAACACAATATGTCTTCTTCAAGTAAAAGTATTTCTACTTCTTTACTCTTTAAGGCTTAACTGGACTGAACAGAAGTCATTCATCACGCCAATCACTGCAGTCTGGACTCATCAGTGCATCAAGGTGAGCTTTAGTTAGTGACAGGAAGTTCGTTTGTGAAATTCCACTTGAGTTGTGCATGGTTACTATCCTATCTCCAGAGATGGCACAAGGCCTCACTGGAAACCCTCCTAGGTGCCATCTTCACATAAAACACATTTATTCCCTTGCTCCTTTTCTCTTTAGTTGTTTATTTTTACTCCTCGTCCCTGTCTCTTCATCTCCTACGCAGTTTTCATTCACACCCACATGCTCCGCGCTCGGATACAGGCGCACTTATTCAAGGCAGTGTTTGATTAGGTCTTCTGCATCCAGGGACTGCATGTTTCTAATGCACTGTCACAGCTTTTTTACTTGGAAAATGGACAAGGAAAACTGTGAAATATGGCGGCAGATGACAATTCTCCTTAACATATGTTCGACTGTGTGAGGGTGCGAGATCTATGTAGAAACAAAACACATGCTAAGACGTGCATTATGAAAAGATAGTAGTGAATGTCTGACTTTCTACTGTATTCACATTAAAGGAATTTAACTTTTAGGATTTAAAGTTAAGTTATGTTGCTGACAAGCTATAACCACAGACAACACCAAGATAAGTCAGAAGTCTTGATGGCAATATTGTGATGTGTTGTGTAATTATTTGACATTTTATTCTGTTAGACACAAGAGGAATCAATGATGAGTCAACCGAAGTCTAAACAAGTTTGAGTTCAAGTCCATTATAGGTTTTGTTTGCATAGAAGTTACAACAATACATCTTTAAGCCATGAGCAAAGTAGCCATTTTGTTCCATAAAACCAAAACATTGCAAAGGCACAAAGGTAATTTAGTTTTCCGCTGTCTGTCTATTACTTTTGACTAACCATTTTGTCATTGATAAACAGAGGTGCCTCAGTGCCAAATATTTGTGTTACATTCATGGACTGTTTATATAAAGGGACATAACTAACCTACTAGCTGCTACGTTCCAAATAGGAAGGCTCCATTGGCTCCATCAGGGGTCCAAAAAACGTCACCCCTCTCTCTGTAACTGTCAGGCTCCTCATTTGGTCTTAAAATGTTCATATTAAATCAGTTCCTATTCCTAATATGGAACTTGGCTCCAAATTCTCCCCATAACTGCTGGCCTCGGCTCGATAAGCTTCATTTGTCTGGAACTGAATGCTGTGGATGTCGTCACGCTCCCTTTGTCCAATTCTTTATACAGTATACAGTAGAAATTATCGCTTGACTAGTCTACTAACAGAAAAAATAACTTGTCACCTACTAAAGCAATCGTCTTTATACAGTCTTTAGTTACAGTGGGAGAAGAGACATACATTTTTCAATTATTCACACCATGACCAAGCAACCGTGACATCCTTAACTGTCTTTCAAATGATCTAATAGATCACCATTCAGCTTTATGAATCAATCGTTATGAAGTAAAGTTAATGTAACATAAACAGTCAGATTAAACTACATACTGTATAGGTCACTTTTATTATTTGTAGTTCTAACCATCATATCGTGACCTGACTTTTCACAATTGTCGATTAATCCCCATTGATAAATCATATTGTTCATGATATTTTAGTGGATGATAATAAGCTAGTTGCTAGAGACACTGTATCAGTATAATTCAATACAAAGCATCACATTTAGGGCTGTAGCTAATAATAATTGTAGGTGACAAGTTATTTTTTCTGTTAGTAGACTAGTTAAGCGATTATTTCTACTGTACATTGAAAATTTGTACATGCATTTTTAACCATATAAAGGTTGAAATATGGTTGATCTAAGATTCAAAATTGAGAATATTTACAAATTGCGTTGATTTTTGGTTTCATAATGTCACTGACTGTTATAAAATGTTTTTTTGTAGGCTTTAAGACACTTTTATAGTAATCTAGTGGCGATTAGTTGCTTAATCATTGCTGTCCTAATCACAGTTCAGTTTACATTATACAAGCCCTTGTTATGCAGTTAAAGTTTAGAGAAACGGTCTGTGCCTTGTTCATACGTCAAATGAGGAGAGACTAAACCTCATTTGTCACGAATACATGAGCTGCTGTGAGTAAAATCATGAATCTCTATCAGACAGACTCCTCAGAATGAAATTTGAAAATCTAAAATGAGATTTGAGTGTGGGTCGCTGCTGCCTCCATACGCAGCCGAACAGGGATAATTGGGCACATACAGTCTTTCCACGTAAATGGATGTGACAGGCATTTCCTCAGGCTCGCCACTAGAGGGAGGAGGTCTCTTTTAGCTACCATCGCTCATGACCTACAAACTAAGCAGCAGCTCCCAGACACAGAGCAGAGGAACAGAGCGGTCTTTGATTTCTGCAGCGGTGAGATGTGTAGAGTAGACTGTGTCCATTCAGGGGCAGTGCTTCTCAATCTGTGGCACCAACACCTCCTCTGGATCTGAAATTTGAATGTGCAGTTCTAATGATTTTGTTATGGTTTATTGAGTGCATCTGAGGCTTACATTAAAGTGTTGACTATGTTGTTGTCCTGATTTGGAAAATTTCAAACCCAAAACCAATGTCAATACTACAATAAAACAACAGAATGTAATGTAATCTGCAAAAGATCAAGACCGCTTTCATTTTTGACCATGCTTTTGTCATCTTAGCCCTTTGTGTATAATTTCAATGCTCTGGGTTTTCTTAGGTAAGGTTGAAAATAAATATTACATATTTTTACATAATGAGGACAAAGGCACTGAGAAAAAGGTGTCAATTCATACTGCTGTAGGCTTAACCTTTACATGCGTTAATTGTATGAAGATGAGAAAGATTACAGATGTATAGATGTTAAAGTGAGACTTATGCATTTTATCTCATAAGCACAAAGCATATTCAACATTTTTAAATTAGAAAACACATTTCAGGCATAGACTGTATAAAAAAAGTGGGCTATCCTCTTCCAATGTCTAAGCAAAAGGTTATTTGCCCTTATTTCCTCCAAATGTCATACAAACTTCATCTAGGTTATTCAAATCAAAATATATTATTAGGATATGTTCGGATAAGCCCGTTTGATTTAGTGCCTCAGAAAAACATAATATTACATGTGGAACAGCTGTGTTGTACTCTGAAACATAAATACTCAGACCAGATAAAATACTGCGTAGGTGTATACTGTACGTATGTTGTATGCCGTGAATCTTTGTACTGGAGGTGAGTCACACAGGTGTCCAGACCAAAGCTGTGTGGTCCTTTAATGTCCGGAAGGGCAGTGGATTTAGCAGAGAAGCAAACAGCACTCTATTTCCCCCCGTCTCTTCCTCTCTCTCTTGTATCAGGCTGCTCTCTCTTTCTGTTTTCAGCTCACCTCTCTCTCTTCAACTCTCTCTCTCATATATCTTTCTCCCCACTCTCTTTCTCACTCCTCCATCTCCCTCTAGCTCACTCTTTCTCTCTCTATCTATAGCTATCTCCACTTTCATTTCCCACCCACTCTTCATTCTATCCCTCATTCCTCTCACCCTGTCTCTGTCCCCTCTCTCTCTGTACCCCCATCCCTTTCTCTGTCTTTCCTTTCATCTCTCACCCACTCTTCGTTCCATGTTCTATCCCTCCTTTCCTCTCATCCCGTCTCTGTCCCCCCTCTTTCTTTCTCGCTATCTTCCCTTTCATTGCTCACCCACTGCTCACTCTATGTTCTACCCTTCCCTGCTTCTCACCCTTTCTTTATCCCTTCTCCCTCCATCCACCATCTCTCTCTCTCTCTTTCCCTCTCTCTCTGAAGAGGAGGGAGGTGGCGTTGATTCCCGTTTTGATGTGGTGCCATCCTACAGCGCGGGCAGCATCTCAAAAAGGAGGTGGTTGCTGATAATAACCACAACACAGAGGATGCGTGCCTATAAATAGTAGTGTGTAATGTACTGCACTTACACCCTCTGCACTGGTGCATCACTGACACATATACTATAGGAGCAAACATGCTAGGCTACATTAGCGCTGTAGCATCCCTTTATGGCTGTTTGAAGATATAGACATTTCAACCAGAGACTGTCTATTATTGATGGGCACTGCATCAGGCCCAGAATACTCTCTTTTATCCTGGATGTCCCCGTCTGGCCTCACAGCAGCACTTTTTACAATCTCTTTTCCTTCCTGTGTTATCCGTACACTCAAAAAAAAAAAAAAGAAACGTTGAAACTATGAATATATCATGTCATCTTATTCTATTTCAATACGTCATGGTAAATTATAGGTGCTATATTCCTCAAAACGGACTCTTGTGAGCTTTAAGACATATTATATATTGCTATTACCTCATCAAAAACATACCTTGATGTGTCTACATCTCCTCAAAATGTTCTGTTCCACCTTGTGATGTCATGAAGCGGCAGTTTTCAAGTTAACAGCTCCTTTTGCTGTTTGTCTAGGTGAGATTAGTAATTCCTGAAATTATCCAAGTCATTCTAGTGAAAGTGTTTTATTTTAAAAATGCAGTGAAGCACTTCCTGTACATTAATTGTCTCTATTGTTTTGCCTGGAATGTTCCACAGTATTGCATTAAAAATTATTGCTATTTTTACTGCTCAGAAATGTCTTGAAAAGCTTGTATTCTTTCTGTGAGTGGGGTCAACTCTCCACAGATCTATAATTTTTCATTAATGCTGTTCTATTCCAGGCAACGCAATAACATGTACAAAGAGACACGCTGGTGGTAACTCTCCATTAGAAACGCTCAAAAATGCTTAATATGGGCCCTTTAAAGGTGCCTTGAATGTAACGTGCCCAAGCTGGTGATTGGTTATTGTGATTTATGCGTCTGTGTGCACACTTACTATGGGCGCTTGTATGTGTACTTTTCAATGTCTAAACTACATGGCACTGTATTGCATTTTCACAATTTCATAGCTCTTGTACACAGTTCCCCACACTCTGAATGATCTTGTGTCTGGAAAATTGAAAGAGTATAAATTGCCACTTTTGGAGCAAGGCTGACTTAGTCTCTCTAGGTACATACACGTGTGACTGTGGTTTGAAATGGAGGAAACCAGTGCCCTTGTCTTCTCCTCACTGCCCCCTGTGTGCAGTAGATTCATGCATCTTTAAAACATGAGCCTTCCATTCTCACGCTGCCTTCACGCTGGGGCAGAGGAGACACTTGAAGGAGAAACCACCATTAACCCAAGCAGCTGCACTCCTTATGCCCAACTTAATCAGCTTTGTCCTGTTTATTTTTTCTCACATCTTTTGCAAAGTATTCCCCAAATTATTACTCTTCGCTCTAGGTGTTATGAAATATTGAAATTTAGACGTATCATGATAAGAGGTGGCTGATATATTGTCGGCAAGAGAGGATATAACATGGATGATTCGAATATGCAGAATTGGCATATATAAATTATATTGTGTATAATAAGAAAACTCTAAAATGCTACAAAAAAAAAAAAAAAAACTAATGAAACTAAAAGAAACTTTCTGTTTAATTTTACAATCCATTCACTTTTTATGTAAGGCATGTTTTAGCAAATATGACCCGATTTTTGCAGCTATATTTTGGCAACAGTTTACAGTTGATGTCAAAGGACCACATATAGTGGTTTTAGGAAATAGTGAAATATAATATTGTTGCGCTATCAGTATTATATTGTCATTTTGAGCCATGTATCACATATTGAATCTTAACAGGCCCTCCAAGCCCCAACCCTGTACCATTAACCCACAATACTACTTTCCTTAGTCAACTCTATCAGCTTTGTCCTGATTTTTTTCGTGATCTTTCGTGAGGTATTCCCCAAGTTTTGCCTCCTGCCTCGGTTGCTAAAGCTAGCTCTGGTGGTAGATCTTGTCAGGACGATTATAGCTGCACAGAATTCGAGGTGTGAGCATATGCCTCTCCTTCTGTTGACCACCCCTCCTCTCTACCCCCTCTTTCCTCCTCTCCCCTTCACCCTCTGTTTCCCTCTCTCCCCCTCACGCTATCCTCCGCTTTGTTTCTCCCATGCCATACATACACATAGATGTACATACCTCCAATTTCAACCAACCAGCATCTCCACTGCAGAGATACAATGGGAAGAGGATGATGCATTCACTGTTCAAATAAAATATTGAGGCTGAGGCATCAGTCACTTTAGTAGAAGTATTAATGCAATAGAACCCAAACTTAAAATAAAATAAGCACCATGAAAATAAAATAAATTGATGTTTTTTTCACTACTTTTACAAAATAGTTTCTGATTCATTTTTGTATTGACGTCTGAATGCCCTTCATTTAAGCGGTATACTCACACTAATAATAAAATATATATGCAGTAGTGTACCTTACCTTACTTTAGCTTGTGTTAAAAAAGAGAGGTTTATATTGGCTGCCATCTTGAGAAAAAAAAAACAAGAAATTGGTCCTAGATAAAATCCTCCATTCTTTTTTAGCTTGTGTGAGTGAACACATTTAAGCATATGGACTGCACATTTGCCAGGTGCGCAGCCAGGTGCTGAAGCTGAATGTTTTAAGTTACTATTTTATTCTGTACATAAAACAAATGTAGCATCGTTCTCTCATCTTTAGCCACCTTTGCATCTAACATTTTAGATGATCCGTAATGACCAAGCGTGATCCTAGTGTGGGGCTTAATCTGGACAGCTGTGCATACGTTAGTAGTTTATGTTCATATACTATTAAAAAAATAACAACTCAGTACAAACATGTTATCTTATTCAAAGATCAGCAAGATAGCCTTTGCTTATTAAGTGTTACCTGACCCTACAGATGTGTTCCAGAGAGGACAGAGATAAGGTAAGAGTAGCTTCTCCAGGAGAAGATTTCCTCTATGCATTAAGTCAACATCCGGTCCCTGTATCATTTTACACCCAGTCTGCTCTAATGTATATACCACCACTTAACTCACGGCAAAATCTCAGCAAAAGGCACACACACACATATAAATATATACATCTTTTTTTTTTCAAGATACTGTCAACAATGATGTTTTGTCAGTCTTAAACTCAAATCTAACGGCAGAATTACAGTATATTTTTACTGCAATATTGGGCAACAAAAACTGAAGTAAAACATTTATATCATGTTTATATCAAATTTGGACCATTCTAATATATATATAAAAATGTTGTCCTATATTTATGGCTGATTCTGACTACTGGTTCAGTTTGATTTACCTTGGAATTGGGCTAGTCCTGGTTTTGTCCTGGTTTTGTCCTGGTTTTGTCCTGGTTTAGTCCTGTTGTAGTCCTGGTTTAACCCTGATCTGAAACCCCTTTATCTCACCACTTGTGTATCTGTGGTTTTGTAGTGTCCATAGATTTCACATGATGGCTGCACTTCCCTGAAAAGCATATGGGCGACAGCCCTGCTCTGTCTGATCCTATTTAAGATGATTGATGTGTCTGCGGACCAACACATTACTGACCAGCCGCGATGCCAGGAATCCTGAAATCACATTAAAGCCATGGAGTATACACCCCCAAAATGAATCTATATGATGAAACCATGGCCATGCTGTTGTTAATGACAAAACAGCATTTTCTGATGGCAAGTTATGACCACTTTGAGTGGCACTGGTCATCTGTCTGTGCACTGAAATGACAAATAGAAAAAACTATTCTGGCCACGATGGGATGTTGTTGCCATGTCAACCAGCAATCATCTTCAATTTCTTCTATAAGCACAACTCAACTAAGCGAATAATGTTGCTGCACACATTATAGTTGAAATCTTTTATGACACACATGACATATATGACATCACTTCGCTCTTGTCTTGTCAGAAATGCCCAGTTACTGTCTTTTTGAGTGGCAGTGAAACCATTTTCTCTGTCGCCAGAGGGTTGTTGGTTCCAATCTCACCAATGGCCGTATATGCGCTATAGGTTCTTGTATGTTGAACAAATACAGTATGTTTTAAGGGCCCTTATTATACTATTTTCTGCTCTATGTTACAATGCAGTTTCACCATCACAAACATACCCGGAGTTGTGTTTTGTTTCATTCACACATTTAACACAGTTCTTCTCTCAAACAGAAAATGCACTGTTCCACCTTGTGATGTCATGTGGTAATACAGGAAGTGCTCCACTGTGTTTTCAAACTCCATACACCTTCACTAGAATCATTTGGATGCCCTGGAATTGCCGATCTCTACTGTATTGCATACCTACATTTAAATGTTTGAACTGTCCTCATCGTGCAAATGTCCTTCAAACAAAAATGTTCATGGATGTACACAATAATAGATCATTCACACAAAATCATTTCATTAACTGTAATACTACTGTTATATATCGTCTTTCTTGTCCTTGTCATGGTCGAAACATGTTGGCTTTGGCCATTTAAATAAAGGCCTTTTAACTATACTTTTCCTCGTGCAACTTTTATTTTTTTGGAGTGCCTGGATTTCATTGTGTCTAAAGTTTTGATCCTTTTCCCAAGAAAACCTGTTTCACTGACTGGAACACCTGCAGCAAACAGCCACATTTTTGTTTTTTCTGTACGACTCCAGGTATGCTTTTGAGGAGGTGGCAACATTATAACATGACAAGAGTCAGTTTTGTGTTATGTAGGTCCTTAAACTGTTTTTTTGTGCGTGTTTTTTTTTTTTTTTTTTTTGTTATTGCACGTTTAAATAAAATAAATGACACTGATTTCTGATGTTGCCTCCTGGCTGCCTCACTCCTTTGACAATTTACCATCTGGTACTCATTCTCTACATTAAATTATACATTCCCATACGGTCCATTCTTTCTGACAGCAGTAGCATTGTCGTAGAAACTCCCTTTATACATCCACAGTTCACTTTATCCGCTTATATTTGACACCACATTGGAAAGTACATCATTGCAAAGAGCTGCTCCAAAGCTGCGTTAACAGTACTCGCAGTCAGATCAGGAAAAGTCAACACGCATCAAGCTGGCATCTGGCAAATACTACACTGAAGATCTGCTGACTACTTGGAATCACGTTTTTGGATCGCGACGCGTTTTGAGGGAGCAGATTGTACTTTGCCTGTTTATCCCACCTGGCTTCAGCTTGTCAGGCGTCTCCACAGGCACTTAGCTGTTCCTGTTCCCGAATCGTCACCTCCTTCACCTCCTTCGCCTCCATCTCTCACCATCTCTCACCATGCTATGTCCTTGCATCCACTGCATCTGTCACTAATCACTTCTGTGGCGTATACGAGGATATAAATAGCAAAAATGCATTGAAAGTGTTGGAGTGGGGCTCTCGAACTAATGCAATATGGTAAACTGGTAAGTATAGGCTTTCTGGTGTGTTTGAGGAATTAGAGAGCTGTTGAATTTACATAATGCATGTCTTCACGTCCTCATGTCCCTGTAGTTTTGCTCTCCCAGGTTGACTGTGGTCGCCTCCAGTGTGCATTGATTTACATACTAAATTATATACAATTTAGTGATGAATGCCCCCTTTTCCCCCTCTGCTTATGCAGGCTTGGAGATGGAACATGGAGTATGCCGGTGTCCAATTCCTTGTAGTTGTATTGAGACTTTCAGCGAAATGGTATGAATGGGCCCTCCTGTGGGTTCACCACCTGCAGAGGAGTTCATAGGGAATATCAGGTGCTATGAGTATTGGGCAGTAAGATGCCCCCGTGACCCAGCTGGATTAAGCGGGAGAAGATGGATGGATGGATGGATGGATGGTATGAATGGGTTGGGTATAGCAATTTAAACTCTTTTAAAGTATTATAGCATATGGACATTTACCCTGTTAATGAATAGCTTATTCAAATCCAAAATGATCCTTTTTATGTTACTGGCTATATATTGTACTAATGCTTATGTGAAATTTACAGTTTCAAAAGTGCTGTTTTTGGGACTAAATAAATAGATAGATAGCTAAAAACCAAATAAAACAAAACACGATTTTTGCAATGATTTCCTGTATTCCTGTATTATTTATACAAATTTTAACCTTGGTTAGCTTGAGCAGTAAAGGAAGGAAATGGAAATGCATCTACTCATGAAGTATAATGAAATAACCCACTGACATTAGTATCTTAGTATGAAACTCGAATATTGTATGAAGCTGTTTTCTTGTCATATTGCTGGCCTGCCTTCCACCTAACATTGTTTTTGAAAAAACGTTTTGCAAAAAAAAGTTGCAAAAAAAAAAACTGTTAAATGTGGTTAAGATTTCTTATAAATTGATGCAAGCAGACTGTAGAATGGATAGTATGGAATTGTAATCTAAAGTAAAGGTGAACAACATTTGCTTAATTAAATACTGCTCAAGATTCCTCTCCACCTTTTTGCGTGCTATATATAACATACACGCTATAACAAAGAACTTGACATGTCCATACCATCTTCCTGTTGGTAGCTGCAGTTAAGTGTCGAGCCTGCAGTGCATTCCACATCTTTATCTCAACAAAAGCTTTAGGCAGCTGGTCTATAGGCTTGATTTTTGTTGTCCTGGTGCAGCGTGACATGCTATAATTTTATAAGATTTCACCAAAATTGCACAGCGTAACATGGCTTTAACTAAATTGCAGCTCCTCACAGCTTTGGTCTTAATAATAATAATGCATTTGTCTTATATAGCGCTTTTCCAGATGCTCAAAGTCACAGCTGGGGCAGACTGACAGAAACAACGCTGCCAATCTGCACCATCAGCCACTCCAAGCACCAACACTCATGCACACACCACTGATATGGGTGAAGTGTCTTGCCTAAGGGTACAACATTTTTGCCACTGGCACCCCACTGGCACCTGGTATTCCCAGAAGTCTCTCACCCAAGTACTAACCAGGGCCACCTTGCTTAGCTTCTGACGTCTGACGAGATTAGGCTTTGTCCATGTGTCTCCTCTGGGCTACATTGGTGAGTGTGGTCCACATAGTGCCTTGGCTATAGTTAATTACTCTGCTCAAGCTAATTTAAAAATCCTTCCATTATTTAAAGTATATTTGCAAATCTAATTCAAAAGTTCAGCCCTGGGTAAATTAATTATTCTTGGGAGGTTGAGTACAATTGCCATGCATTTATAGCCATACATTATGCGTGCTAGGACTATATATAAATCGCCTATAGAAGTTCATCCCATAACTTGGCGTTTTGTCTTAAACAATAGTCCTATGATCAAAGAGCAGAAAGAGAGACTGCACCAAAAGATTTAAGTTCACTTGTAACTGAACATCTAATTATACCCACAGAATTGAATGAGATCGCACTAGAGAAATAGGGGGAATTTTTCACACATATACACTGGTGCGGTTTTGCATTGCATTGTGGGTATAGCGTGGGGGGATGGTGGCTTCTTGCTCACTATAGCCCAGTATGCAACCATATTGAGCGTACAGTAGCTCAGACATACTGTATAAGGATTTTTCAAGGGCACTCATCCAAGTCAAGTTCATTCAAGCAGCTATCAAGTTGAATGCAAGAGATATTTTGAAGAGGAGTGGTTAGAATTAAGGGTGCACATCTCAACGCTACTGAGCCGAAATTGCGTTTTGAATTGTTACAAATACCAAATGGCACAAGCTGCAGTTATGTAGATTGGATTTCCTTTCCTTTCTTCCACCTCATAGCTCATACGCACCGAGAATATTTTGCACAGTTGATGCTATAAAATCTTGAACCCTTGTGGTGAAAATGTCTTCAGAATTTCTACATGAGATGCCTGTAATATTGATAGAACGTGTTTGTAATCTAACCCAATAATTTGCTATAGACAGAAATTTGCAAATCCTCAACAAACATGTTCTGAATTATGTAGCATTTTTGTTTTTGTTTAGCTCTTTATGTATCATCATGTATCATCATATCTTCTCTTAAATGTTAATGCTCTTGAAAATGTTTCAAATATGAATTGAATCCTGATTTGAACATAAATTGCAAATGTGACCATAATTTCAATACTTAGATTTGAAAATCGTGCAGCCCTTGTTTGTAGCATAGGGCATCTGAGACATCGCCTGCATGCGCTATAAGCCATATCAATTAAACATTGTGTCCAGAAGGGCATCACTGCTCTCTGAACCTACCACCGCTTTTGAATTCCTTCATATTCCACAAAGGCTCGGGGTCCAAAAATAGCGTCGGCACGTTGGTACTGCTCGTGGTAGTGTTGATAAATGATAAATGAATCTGTGATGGTGGAGTTTCTTCACGCACTGGGTCATTCCTTGAAGCGGTTCTGTTCCTCTCCGTGGTGACGCCGGTTTCCATGGCAGCAACATCAGCACCAAACCTCCTCCTGCAGCCACCTCTTCTCCTTCCTGCTACCCACTGTCTTTCCCCATCCTTCTGCTGTACTCCCACCCAACAGTCCCTTTTTTCATTTCTCTGCTCTTGTTAATCTAATATTCTGACCAGTGCAGCCCAAGTGTAATTTGTAGTTTGTCCGGTTGATGAAAATGTCCTCGAGCTTGACCAGATGTCGTATATTGTTTTTGGTGATTTCGTTTGGCTAGTTGGGAATTCCCCTCGTTTGGGAAACGTATTCAATGTCAACGGCATTAAAGCTTTTCTGTTATTGATTTTTGACATCACATGTAGATTTGACTTGAATGTTTATAGTACATGCACGACTCTTTGCAGTATTGTAGAGTAAGCTATAGTAAAGGTAACATTATCCAGCTTGTATTCTTTGCAAATGCATCAATAACTATGCTTTTGTATTTTCAATGCAGCCCTAATGTCTAGTTCCAGTCATGATTTCAGAACAGACAGTGCACACCACAGGACAGCAGGCTTCATGTCTTCATCTTGTTACCATATCTTTGATGTCTTCCTCTTGCTCTGGTTTCAGTCAGGTCTTGTTGCACCTGTCAATCACAGGTCTAGGCCCGCCCCTGGCTCATGCCCTCTTTTCACAGTCTAACTTGCCTTATTGACTCAATCATCATGTGTCCCCCTAACCTACTTTCTGTCTTTCAAAGTACTAGAAAGTTTATGTTTAAAAGCTGAGATATGCTAAATCTAGATTAGCAAGGCAAAATAGCATCGGCATAAAATCTTTTCTTCCCTCTCCCTCACTGTCTCTCTCTAGCTCTTCTCCCTTCTCACTCTCCCTCCCTCTCTCTCCTTCCTTCTCTTTTTCTGCCTCTCTTTCTCTCTCTTCTCTCACACAGTAAGCAGGCCACCGCTTGTCATTTACATGGCACAGTTGGTCTGTAGCCAGGCTTTTCTCATCTCTGGCAGCCTGTGTACGGAAATTATGGAAATGTGACACAATCATGACAATACTACTACTGCAGCTGCCTTCTCTCCCCTCCCCTCTCCTCCACACACGATACCGATTCCCACATCACCTGTCCTTATTTGACTTTTCTTCTGTTATCACTTTGTTTCTGGCTCGGAGGAGGACTCACGATGCAGCCGAGATGCGCGTTTGGAAAGGTACAGGAACCAGGACATTGACAGACCCATATGGCATGTTGATAAGAGAGCCATGTGATATAAAAAATTCATTCTTGCTCTTTATGTTCAACAAAAGACTGACTGAACTGTGCTAATTATCAGGGAAGCGCATGCCAGGGATTAGCGCTTTGAATTTTAATGTTTTTGGTCAATGAGATGGAGCCATGCTGATTTACATGCACAGAATCAATACACCAGTACCCGTAGCTCAGGTGTCTATAGTTCACTCATCATGTGTTATAACAATCCTGTATTATATTTGATTATCCCAAAAGGATAATTCAAATGTCATAAGTTATCATACAAGTCAATAGCTGTTTATATGCACATTTGTGTGTATTATACTTATTGGAGCCAGGTATGGCTTGTTAAAACGGTAGGTAGAAGGTTTCAGTTTAAGGCTATGCAATTAATTAATATCTAATTGAATTTCCATTCATCCATCCATCTTCTCCCGCTTAATCCATCTGGGTCGCGGGGGCAGTTTGCCGCCCAATACTCACAACACCTGACCCCCCCTATGAACCCCTCTGCAGGTGGTGAGCCCACAGGAGGGTGGACATTTTGGTCCTTGATGTTAGTTCATAGGGGTGCGGGCATGTTTTAGGTTGATGGGGGAAACCGGAGCCCCCGGAGGAAACCCATCCAGACACGGGAAGGAACATGCAAACTCCACACAGAAAGTCCTAGGCTACCGGGGGATCGAACCCGCAACCTTCTTGCTGTGAGGCCTGAGTGTTGCCACTCAGCCACCGTGCCGCCAAATTGATTTTTTTAAAATTGAATTTCCAATATGATCTAATCATTTCATATTGCCAAGGATCAGCTCAGGTCTTTTTCACTAAACATGTGCAATAAAAGTGTGGGGGGCGGAACCATAGACTGTATAAAAGAAGTGGACTAAGCGAGTGTGTCGTCACCCACAGCGTTCAGCGCCGCTCAAATGAGGCTCCCAATTCTAACAGAAGGTAACAACGGTAACAGAAGTGAATCTGGAGCCAGACAAAATAATGAAAAAAAAAAAAAATTCTGAATCATGTAGAGCGTGTTAATACGAACATTTTAAGACCAAAATGACAAGGCTCAGTGCAGCAGTTACAGAGAGAGGAGTCACAAGATCCCAATGTAAGTCAGAAGGATCCGGAAGAGCCTCCTGATGCACTTCCTATTTGGCACGCGACAGCTAGCACGTTAGCTACGTCCACTCATATACGATTATGGTTGGAACAGATTTCTTTGTATTAAGTGGGTCTCATTAATACAGTATATAATCAATAAATTGATGACTTTTTTTTTCTATTAATCCATGAAATGTTTAAACTAATTACACAATAAAAAACTGATTATTTTGCCAAATATTGAGTATATTAGAAAATGGGCATGGTTGTATTGTATTTAGAGTTGTTTGTGCCTTTTGTGTAGCTAACTAAACACAGACCCAAACACATAGTGCTAATTGCCCGAAGCACTGATGACACGTTTATTCCAGATTGAAGATGTGCGACTTTAGTGTGACTTCATTGCTTCCTGTTGATAAGCCTAGAGCAAATGTAGGTAATATCTAATTTAGGTTCAGTTCAGGTCAACACGTATGCTCTTTTAATGATTAATACCAAACCATAATTGTACCAAGCATTAGACCTTCACTGGTTCACTGTAGTCGTCACGTGACCTGTGCCCACAACTAAAAGGTTAAATGTGACTTATTTTATTAATTAGTAATGTGAACAATAATACTAAAACAAGTATGAAAACAAAGTGATCTTTAGAACTAGTAGAAGAACACATACTCAACAATTATGTGACTGGATTTTAATTATATTCTATTGCCTAAAAAATGTAATAGATCCATAGAACATATAGTCAATGCACCCTGTATTTATCCTGTATTTCAGTGGTTGTTTTCCATTTGCCTTCAGCCTGAAGAAGTCTACCCTGAGCCAAGAATAGTTGGTTCATGAGATTTGAGAAACAAAGTGGTGCAGATGGTGCGGTGTAATGTAGAGGCTTGATCTCAGATGCAGTACAAATCAATAGACCGAGATGTAGCCCGTGTGTGTGCCTATAGTGCACCTCATTTGTGTGAATCTGTTTGAAACCGTTTTAAATTCACTAAACGTCTTTCTCAAATTTGTGTGTGCGTAGATGATCTAAGAACCACTCTGGCTTTTCAAACACTTTAGTGAGGATCCAAGGCCACCCTCTCTCTGTGTCCTTGAGTCGACCCGCAAAGAAGTGCACAGAACATTTCACAGTCACCTTTGTCCGTAACATTGAGTTTGACCTCACTATAAAGTGCTTTTCCACTAGTGCTTTGAAAAGACCCATTTCACTGTTCCATTTTGGAAAATCTGTCAGGTTTGATAAGTCACATTGGATTTTCTATCTTATTATGTTTTTACTTTTCATTCCTAGATATTTGTTGGTAATACAACAAAACTGTGAATACTGCTTTGTTAATAATCTAATAAATGTATTTTCTTAGGAAAGTACATGACAGTGAAGTTGTGACCATAGACTGTGTATATAAATGAACATAGCTAATGTGTTAGTCGCCGTGTTCCAAACAGGAAATTCGCTTTTTGACACTTCTGGCTCCTACTGACCCGGACTCCCATTGACTTACTTTAGAATACTGTGGACCCTCTCTCTGTAACTGCTGCAGTGAGCTTCGTCATTTTGTCTTGAAATGTTCTTATTAACCTGATCTACATGATCCTGGTGTTTTTCTGACTCCAAATTCGCTCCTGTAACCTCTGTAACCTTCATTTGAGTGGCACCGAACGCAGGATATTATACATTCACAACACTGATGATGATAACAATATTGACTTTCCTTTGGTGAAATTGGTAGTTTTCAAATTTGAAGTAGGATGTTATGAGTTTGACTGAAAGTCAGCCACAAGCCCAGATACAATTTGTATTAGGAAAGGCATCAGATATAAAAATGTGCCATGTGGAAGTTTTGTGCAGCTCAAAAAATTACTGGCGATTTGTGTTGTCAAATCAAGATTCAGTTAACAGTGAACATTTTAACCCTTTCCACTTGCTTTAAGATTCAAGAGCAGATTGACTAAGCTAATACAAGATCCCTTTACATACACAATGAGGGGACATTGAATTAAAGCTCCTGTATTACACAAAACTGACTCTTGTGAACTTTAAGCCCTGTTAGAATGTTATTACATCATTAAAAACATACCTGGAGTTGTGTTTTGCTTCATTCACACGTTTGTGTCATCCTTTATTATTAGTCTGTCTAAATCTCCAAAAAGGAGGTAACAACATTATAACACAGATCAGAAAATAGTGTAATATGGGCCCTTTAACTGACTGATTTGATAATTGAGGCAACCAAAATGTAGATATAATTGTCATTATATTGTACAGGCCCAGTTTAAACAAGTACAATTATGTCTATGTTTATTAATGTTCTATTAGTAAAATATTACTACTGCTATGGTTCAGCTAGTCTGCCATCTTTGTAGTTTATTTTACTATGAACACTAGTAAAATAAATACATAAGCCCCCATTGTCCTCTCTCTTCAATCCTTTCACCATTAACCTTAATTGACTTTGAAAATGAAAATTCAGTACGAGTCTCCCTCATGCCCTTCATACCCCGACCACTATCAGTCTTTGCAGCATTCCTTTGCAGCTGAGCCTAAAGGAGCCTGCCACAGCCACAGGGTAATCAATAGTGACTGTAAATGATGGCCATAATGGGACCCCGCTCTGGTGGGGCGGTGTGCAGAGGAGGAGATCTGTGCCTGGGATAGGGGTGCATTTGATCCCATAGTGTTTGTCTGTGGCGGTGCAGGGGAGCAGACGGGTACGTGGTGGTGGTGGTAATTGAATTGAGCTCCTGGTAAAGCTTGTGTGTGTATATGTGTGTGTGTGTGGGGGTAATCACAGGGAAACTGGATCCTCTGGCTGTCCGCTCTGGGCTGAATGAATAAGTGATCAAGGTCTATAGTCTGGAACTGTGCATTTAAGAAACATCTCAATAGTATTTGTTTCTTATGGCACTCCTCATCTCTTGGTCGCTGGGAGTAAAATGGCCATTCATAAAGTTTCTGATAAAAAGGACAATATATTTCTTAAACTTTACTTTTATATAAGATGTAACCAAGTTTTATGTTTTATTTTTGAACAGAAAATAAAATTGTTGTACCATTAAAGTTTACACTTCATTCGAAATAAAAAAAAAAAAAAGTATATGGGAGGAAAAAAAGGGAAATTTATTCAAATGCAGCTGACTTCATGGTTTCTGGGGTTGTTCAGATTCATTACAGCATGTGGAGGATTCTATGTAGTAATACAAGAAGACGCTTGACATTGGCGATTTGACCCCTACACCAATCCCCTACATAATGCTGTGTCTTCTTGCAACACACTTTGCCCATAAATGTGTTATTTTGATAATGATTGAAGTTTTCCCCACACAAAGGACTAATTTATGAAGGATATTAAAGATAAAATACATATTAAGACTGTCCACTTACTTGAGCTTGGAGTAACACAGTATGAACTTGGCATGTGTTTGTGCACATCTTGATCTTTATTAGCATCTTGATTGGTTTTGAGGGGCAGAATATAATAAAATACCATGATTACATTTGTGGTGCATGTTCTCAAGTGATATCAGATTTACAGCAGCCCAATGACACAGCACTATTGTCTGACTTCCTTGTATTGATTGACAGCTGTGATGGCCTGCTCCTGCTCCTATACTATTGATTTAGCTGAACATTTAGGTTACATTTATTCAGCCCACGGGCTCAAATTTGCACTCGTTGCACTCAGAGCACCAGAGCTGTTACTTTTAATTTTGAGAATATAACAAATGTATGTTTAAAAACAGTTCTTATATTTCTGACTTGCCATCTCAAATTTTGTTGCAATTTTGACATTTTGAGCCACTAGATGGAGTAATGTCTGCCTTTCCTTTGATTGTTGGTTGAATAGAACCCAGCATCTATATAAAATCTTAATCAGGATTGCATCTCTTGACTGATTAGCTGTACAAATTCTGCATCCATAAAAATGTTTATAGTCCCAAATGAAATGCATCATGGGCAAACTAATTTGATCTCCATCTGTGGTCTATGGCTTCTGCATGCTCCTATAGGAGTGTTTGAGGAAAATACTGTCCAATTAACAGGAATTTACTTCCCTGTTAATTATTCCGAGGATTCTGAGATGAGAGATGAGAAGTTGGGATCTTGTTTGCATTCATGTACTCAGTGTCGGAAAGTCCACTCTTTAACAGCCCTCAATAAAACTGTAACATTTGTTGTTGTAAGACTTCTCAAAAGATAAGGATAATTTATTATGGAAACATCCTACTTTTTCAAAATGCTTTCTACTTTATTTAGCTAATGTTACATCTGTAATAAGCTGTTGGGCCTTTTTGCATAAATCTACTGCACCTATGGTGTGGACAACGGACAGACCTGACTCCCCTTTGTCCCTATGTGGACACAAGGTGACAGTGAGTTTCCTCCATGTTGTCCTGTGTTGGGCTGTGAGCTGTACTTTGCCCCATGTCAGTCCCAGCTCCTTCAGCTCAGTGATGACAGTAAACCCTTACATTTAGCAACATTAAGTCAAAGAGCTCAAATGCAAATGAACAAATCAGCTGACGTCATGTGTGTAAGGCATGTTTTTTTCACAACTTGTGCAATCGTTCGTTTTCTCAAGTTCCAGAGGATCACGTGAACGCTTCATTAAAATCTTAACTTTCTGATTTTATTGCTTGAAAGTGTAACCCAGTAACATCAAATCACACCACTGTCTTACAACTTAAAAACATTTCAAAGACATATGTGCTCCTTGACATTTGCTCAGCTTACTGTGTCCTCATCATCCTTCCTTCACTAACATGAGGTAGTGACTCACACCAAAAGACTTTTGCCTGGGATCCAGAATACACACATGATTGACAGGTGGATTAGTCTTATCAAAACAAAGATGGCTGTTTACAAGGAAAAAGGAAACAGAAAAAAATTGGGGACTGAAAACAGATTTCTGCATAATCATTGAGTGAAGCACTAAACTCTCTTAATCTGAGTTGGAGAAATTATTATATTCACAATGATGGGTGACCAATAAGTGCCGTCATTTCACATGCGTCACTAGAAAAAAAAAGTTAAAATCTGATTGATTTGAGTCATGTTTCTGGCTCAAGGTGTAATGTAGGGAGTGTGGACCAGACCAGATCATTCTGGACTTGCCAGGGAACACACATGTATCTACATATGACAAAAAGCACTACAGAGATCAGGAGGAGGTTAGCACTCTCCAGTGCTTCTTGTTCACAGTCAAAACACACATTTAATTATAATATTGATTGACTCATTTTTTATTCAAATTTTAAGACAAAAGGAAAACAGAGAAGTGATCTGGCTTTCACATTGACTCCTAGACTCAGCAAGCTCCCTTTGAGCAGCCTGGCTGGTTCACCTGCACTTTTGCTTTCCCTGTGTTTTTTAATCTGCACTGAGGGTTAACTCTTATTGATATTGCTTTATTTGATGTCTTTTATATGTCTTTTGTTTTCTCTTTCTTTATGAGCCTGGCTGTCGTGAACTGTGTTATAATCTTTTATAAGTAAAGTAAATTGTATAAGTAATTCAGATAAAAACTTCTCATTAGAGGTGGAAAATACACTGTCTACAGTGTATAAGGAATAATATAAGGAACTGAAGTGAATGTGCAGTGTTTCAACCAAGGGTAAAAAGTGCACTGCACATTTGTGTTTTAACTTTACAGTCCCGTCACTTTTTCTCAGAATCTCAAACCTGTACCATGACTTCTTGTTTAAATGATTAGATTGCAACTTTCTTTTCTTTCCAGCATTTTAAGATGCTCCATTCTAATTTTCAATATTTCCAAAGATGATCTCTATGGCTTATTATTTATTTCTACAAAATATCCAACAACGACTCCAGCCTTAACTTCCACAATACATCCACATTTCCAAGATAATATTCTTCTTGGCATTCAGTATCCTTCTTTTCAAGCCCTAACTAATGTTGCTCACTTCCTCCCTGCACTAACATGGAGTAGTGACACAACCACAGTCACACATGAGCACACACACATACAGAGCCATGGAGAGACGTAAGCACACATACAGAGACATGCATTAGACGCTCACATGTATCCGCATGGACAAAAGGCGCTGGAGTGGTCATTCATGCATTCAGACCACACATGGAGTATGCATGCTCTGCTGCCCATCCCTGCAGGCTGAGGCTTCACTGTAATCTCCTCCATAATATGAGTCCAGCTCTGCCTGTGCTGTGTGCCCACAAGAGCAGAGCTGTGGCCTGGTTTGATTGGGACACGCTCGTTCATCAAGAGCACAATAATAAAGCTATACATGACCTGACAAAAACACACTTCTCCTGATAATGATATATGATTTACCCAAAAATATGGAAAACTATAGATGTAACAATATTCTTACATCTGTGAGGTTCACACATTCATACATTATCACTGTATTGTACATTATCACCTTATATACCACAGCATAGCATTAGTAAACTTTTTTTTTCTATAAATGCCCTGACATACCTTAAGTGCTATAATTTTTTGTCATTGTACACGAGAATTGATGCATTGAAAGAAAATACGATTGATAGTATCAGTTGCTGGGTTTCAAATAATATCACATCATTTGATAGGCCAATAATATTTTATACAAATAGGGATCAGATAAAATGAATTTTGTTAAATTATAGGTCTCTTGAATCTTAAAACTAAACGTGCGCAGCAAGTTGAATTTCTGCGATATTTGTGCATTCACAAACTCACAAAACTCCATCTTGGAGTGCGCCCTCTGTACAGTTAATTGGGTGGGCGGACCAATCACAGAGCAGCATTGAGGTTTGTGCGGAGTGTTCAGAGAGACCAAAACCAAAGTTTGACTTTCCTTGAATAGTTTTCAGATGCATAAGATAGCATGCTAACATTAAAGAAACAAATCTTTAGTGTCAAAAGTGATGTTTTTTTGTTAATGTTTTTGGTGTTTTAATCATTGGGATTTTAAAATTGGTGTATCCATTGTTGTCCATAGTAATGAAATTTAGTTTTAAATATCAATATCACATCCCTACGCTGAACCATAGAGCTGGTCTCACCCGTTGTTGGGTGTAAAGCATTACTTTGTTACAAAGTAATGCATTACAAAGTAATGCGTTACAAAGTAATGCGTTACAAAGTAATGCGTTACAAAGTAATGCGTTACAAAGCAATGCGTTACAAAGCAATGCGTTACAAAGTAATGCGTTACAAAGTAATGTGTTACAGTAATGTAACTACTTTTTTCTGGTGAAAATAGTGTAACAAGCTACTACTGAAAATTTGGTAACGAAACTTAACACTTTTCCAGGCCCCACCCTGGCGACACAGTGCAGTTGAGTGGGACAGTCATGCCGGGAGCAGGAGGGGCCCGTTCCCGCCTGGGCAGAGAGGGCGCAGCAGGCACCCATGGCCCCGGGAAGTGGGGAGGTCCGGGTGGGAGGAGCACGCGGCTGGAGTGGGGAGGTCCGGGTGGGAGGTGGGAGGAGGGCTGGAGTGTCGTGCCACCTTCACCTCGAGCCTTTCCTGGCCAACCCAGAGCCATTCGTGGCGCACCACTACGGAGGAAATGCAATCAGTGGGGGCCAGCAACATGCAACCTGCACCGAGTGGCCGTCTCTCACCCGTGGAGTTGAATCCCCTGGGCAGACTGTGCGAACCCCACCTGTTTACCTCTTAACGATTTCACCCCCTTTTGAACTCTCTCTTCACAGTTCTTTTCAACTTTCCCTTACGGTACTTGTCGACTATCAGTCTCGTCCCGGTATTTAGCCTTAGATCAAGTTTACCACCAAAAATTACCAAATTAATGAGTAACGGAAAAAGTCACTTTCCATAGAGGGTAACTAAGTACAGTAACAAGTAACAATCAAAAACTACTTTTTTAAAGTAACTTCCCCAACCCTGGTCTCACCCAGCTACACCTTTTTACCATTTGAAGGAGGGGTCTATATTGCAGCCATAATCTCCATCGCTCTCCGCACTGATGATTTCACTACTGTAGACCCATATGTTGCATCTTCTCCTCTCCTTATTGCGTTTCTGCCTCTTTGCGTCGCTCGTCGCTGAATCTTGTCTCTAAGCATCTGACAAGCTCCCGCTGTGGCCACTTACTACATGTCTGCTGCCTTCCTGTCACCAGCCTGTGGAAGCCTACTTATCACAAAATCTATTCCTACTACTATGTCACTACAGCACGCGTCCAAAAGCAGTGAAGGATGGCCCTGTAGTGTGGCGAGCATTTGCATTTGCGTCGCAGAGTACTGTGTGTCAAAACCAACTGTCAGCTTGGGCGTTTGTAATTATCCCAAATCAACTGTGCCTCAATTATACATGGATATTAGTGCCAGTGAAGTCAGCTCAAATTAAACTGTCAAATGAGCAACGGTAAAATTACGTATTCATAGAGTCATTTCGATACGAGAGATATATCAATTGGAGGGATCTGATTTGGCGTCCGTTCAGTGTCAAAGGTGAAATAGTGACCAGGATTTTTTCAATTATAAAGATAGATTGGTGTTATTAGTATCAGTGATTGAAATGGCTATACGTTTATTAAAGAGTTCAAAAGGCAGGCATATACGGGGTGGCTGCCAAATTGTAATACATGTAATAGACCTATATTCAGTGTGGAATAACTCAGCATAACTCGTGGATATAGGCCTGTCATGATAACAAATAACACACTTTATAAATAACCTTTTAAAAGCTTATCTGTCAAAAAATAACCAACAATTTTCCAGTAGCGCAAAGCAAATTTACACATGATAAATACAGAGCACCAAAATATATTGTTATAGCTGTCATACATTGAACGATGAGTCAAAATACTAATTATTGTGACAACCCTACATTGATACCACTCTATCTTATCATCTGTTTTATCTTATGCAGTTATCAGGATGTGCTTTGGCTTGCTTTGTGAATGGACAAAAGTTCTCTAGGAAGAAATATTCATGAAAACAATTTGTGTGAGTGACTTTGGGGTTTATTAGAGGTAATTGTCCAAGTTTTAGAGGCAAAACTTCTTGTATATTTTATTTCCACTTCCTTCCTCTCTTATGTCTGTTATAGCCCTTTATATTCTCTATATTTTATCTTTTACAACATACAGACCACTCCTCTGTCTCATATCATATTAATAGGTCTCATATTAGTTTGTGTCTTGCATTTCCTGTTTAGCTGACTCTCCTCCTCGGTGTTTGTGTGTGTGTGTGTGTCCTGGCTGTGGAGATTTGGTTATTACTGCTCATAAAAAGGCTGGATTTCGCACATGATTGGTATTGAGAGATGGTCTATTCTGGTCTAAGACTGTGCCTCAATGATTTCATGACCTTATGCTCTTCTATGGTAGGGTATCATATCGGATCTTGCATTGTAAAGAGAGAATGATATCTGCTATTGAACCAAGATGAGATATTCTTCGTTGATGTTTTTCTGAATGTGAGAAGATTGACAGTCTAAACATATTGTGACACAAAATAGTATATTAGTCCCTGCCATAGACTGTATATATAAATGGACATAGCTAACCTGGCTCGATCGAATCCTCATTTTGGCCTTAAATTTGTATTTCACTATTTTGTCCATAGATCAATTCCTATTCTTAATATGGGACTTGGCTGCAAATTCACCCCATAACCGCTTGCCTCGTGAGCTTTGACTGGAGCCGGACGGGCAGTGACATCACACTCTCTTAGTCCTCTTCTTTATACAGTCTATGGTCCCTCTTCATGTCACTTTCAGCTAATCAGAACGGCCTTGATTGATACAAACAACATTTATTGACATTATGAGTTAATATGCAGAGCCTGGTCTGCTTTTTTAATGTGTGGTCTTTCTTCAGTTTATTTCTTGGCAGTAAATCAGCGAGTCATAGACAACTGAATGTTTTAGTTAGTTAGATCATCTTAAGTGAACCCCGGATTAAGGGGCATCACTGGGCATTTCTGCTTAGGCCACCCAAATGGCTAGCAGCGGCCCTGTTCCTAAATAGGTCAAACAAAAATATTCTGGTAAAAATAATCTGCTATTGACAGCAAGATGTGAGAGCCCTTCTCTGTCTGTGGTAATTTGGGATATTATTGGAGCTCAGATTGAGCCAAGATTGACAGCCATTTTGGTAATAATAGATCGTCTAAACAAACCATCTTCAACATATAGCTCTACAGTAAGAAACTGGGGCCTTACTCCAAATGAAATCCTCATTTCTCCTGATTTTCCTTTCTCCTGGTTGAATGCAGATCACGGCGTTACCCCACCTCACCCTCAGGCTCACCCGCGTCTCCATGGCAACACCTAGAACCACCTGCTAAACTAGATGGAGAAATGGACCATAAATCTGAGCCTGATCATTTTCCTCCGGAGTAGAAAGTTTTAGCGCTCTAACCCACGCTCTGAGGACATTTTATGGTTTTTAACTTGACAAAAGAAACTCAGTGCCCTTAGTACATTTTACAGTTTGTAAGACTATATTAAAGGGGAACTCTGGCACGTCTGAAGCTAAAGTCCATTGCTAGAGGTGGTTGAATACTGTCAGAAGCCAAAAAACAGCGCAGATCAGTGTTGCCTCGGTGGAGATCTCACCGTGGTAGTGAGTCTGTCAAGGTAACAAGCTAGCATAGTGATGGGGCAAGCTCTTAGCTTCCATGTAAAATGTCAGTTTGCATAGAAGAAGCTTAACACCACCTTAACCCATCTTACAACAGCCACGAGTCTAACAAACAAAACGCTCTGCCTGGCTCACTCATTAGTGTCTGGAAACATTATAAAACAACTTTATAAGCAGCCTTAGCATTAGCTTGTTGATTTCCCACTGCGTGTTGCGAAAGCCCAAAAGACTCGATGGCCGAATCCAGCGGCGGCGAGCGGCTAGAGCCGCCAGAAGCAGCAAGTGAGGATCGACTACTGACGGTGAAGAACAACAGAAACTGAAAGTTGTTGAAAGAAAATGATTCAGGAATGTATTTTTTAGCGTTTTTCAAAAAATATAATTCACTCATAAATAAATGGGATTAGAAACGACATCGGCGATCGAGTCTTTTGGGCTTTGGCATGTGCAGAGTGAAATCAACAAGCTAATGCTAAGGCTTGTAGCAGCCGATAATGTAATAATGGCCATTAATGTAATAACTGCTTATAACGTAATAATTTTTAATGTAATAAAACCAATAATGTAATAACTTGCCAGTAATGTAAGAAAATGTGAAAAAAAAAATGTCTGAAACAATAATGTAATAACCTGGTGCCAATAATGTAGTAACATATTACATTATTGGTTAGTTATTACATTATTGGTTAGTTATTACATTATTGGCTAGTTTAATGAAAAAAATCTAACCTAAAACATGCCCGCACCCCTATGAACTAACATCAAGGACCATAATGTCCACCCTCCTGTGGGCTCACCACCTGCAGAGGGGTTCATAGGGGGGGTCAGGTGCTATGAGTATTGGGCAGCACGCTGCCCCCGCGACCCAGCCGGATTAAGCGGGAGAAGATGGATGGATGGATGGATGGATGAAAAAAATCTTTAAAATGAAATAACTGCAACCACTAATGTAATAATTTCTTCTTTATCACTTAATCAAAGATTTATTTATTAAATTAAAAGTATCACACTACATTAGAATGTATTGTTACTATTGTCTCTTTCAAATAGCTGTTAAAAGAACTGGTCACAGACATTGAGGAATCATGATAATTTCAAATACTTTTATCACTGACAACAGTAATCCAGCCTGAATATTTCCTTTCTCGTATAAACTGCAGCCCTCATCTTATGTTTTGTTGTCATTCTTTGTATATTATGTGTTTTGGCCTGTTGCACCACCCTTCATCTATCTGATTTCGGCAGCCTACTTGGTGACCTGGTGACCTCTTGTCTGGTGGAGGAGATACTCTGCTCTGCAGTATTTCATACATGATTGCAGTACCAGCTTTGGCCACAAACTTACACGCTGTTCCTTTAAGATTTATTAATTTAATTTAAAGTGTCACACTTTGAGATATATTGTTACTTTTGTCTCTTTCAAAGAGCTGCTTAAATACCTGATCACTTACACAATGGACTTACACTTTCTCTTAGTATGTTTCTACACTTTCTACTGTTATACATGTATATGTTTGCATATTCAAAGTATTACCCACATGTAAATAGTACAATGAAATCTAAAAGTGAGTATTCTCAAATAATGAACACCTGGCATCAGGTTATTACATTATTGTTTCAGACATTTTCTTACATTAATGGCAAGTTATTACATTATTGTTTTTATTACATTAAAAATTATTACGTTATAGGCAGTTATTACATTATTGGCCATTATTACATTATCGGCTGCTACAAGGCTGCTTATAAAGTTGTTTTATAACGTTTCCAGATACTAATGAGTGAGCCAGGCAGAGCATTTTGTTTGTTAGACTCGTGGGTGTTGTAAAATGGGTTAGAAATTGTAAGTGTCTGTGCAAATTGGTGTTTTACGTGGAAGTTCAGAACTTGCCCTGATCACTATGCTAGTTTGTTACCTTAACAGACTCACTGCCACAGCGAGATCTCTGCCGAGGCAACACTGATCTGTGCCGTTTTTGGGCTTCTGACAGTATTCAACCACCTCTAGTAATGGACTTTAGCTACAAACATGCCGGAGTTCCCCTTTAAGAATTAAAGAGATTTAGTTATGTTAGGTATGATAGAAATGTAATGTAATAACGTTAATGTGAAGAATGACAATCTCAGAACTCCACAAAGGCATTGTCCCTATTTTGTAGTTCATTTAGATGAAAATCTCTGAGGAATATATGAGGAATTTGCTAAAATTTGAATGATGAACTACCAAAAAGTAAACTTGTTCCATTACTGACCCCTTGTGGTTGGAGTTAATATTTCTGTAGCAGATGCCCTAATCCCTGTATGTGAATTATAGTTAAATGATAGAATCCAATTGAAAACATCTAGATCCTGATGTTGATTTATGGGGATGTATTCTAATTTCATTATTCCGTCTCAAACACACAAACAAGCAAGTACCTTGTAGACTTTAGACTTTAGACTTTATTGTCCTTGAGGGGAAATTCATTTTCACATCCCTTAATTAGCCCTTTATTCTGAGCACATATATAACTCTTTGGGGTTATAAAATGGTTTTAGTTGTAGGATCTGGCAACCCAAAGTCTAGATTTCATTCTGCTTTTGGATTTGATAATCAACTTGATAATCAAAACGCAAAAGCTAAAAATACAACAACAAAAAAAAATTACATAATCAAAAATGTATTTCTAATTCTGAATAAATCAGCTTTGCAATTATTGTCAGTAGGGGTGTGCAAAAATATTGAAATCTCGATGTATTGCATTGTTTAATTTGAATTTAACTTTGCAAAGGTTGTGGTTTTACAAAGACTTTTAGTATCAGCCACTGAATCAAAAGTGCACTGTATCAAGGTACGTATTGTGGCCTTCATATAAAGGTGTGTATAATATTGGTAACTTCTAAACGAAACCCAGCCCTAATTGTCAGTAAGATAAACATTCGATTTGAACATAACTACATAAGAACATTTATGTATCATCCTACTTGTACTTAAACAGACCGTAGTTTCTCTTAGCATAACTACCTCACAACTCAGTATCAGCCCCTGTATTTCTGAATAGAAATATCCTTCCCTGTGCATCTAATAGAGCTATTCTTCATTGTAATTACAGAGACTCAGTGGCTGGTGGTGATCTTTTGTCGTTTCATTATTTCGGATCAGTGGAGCCTGAGTGACAGATTTAGCCCAAGGATAATTCTTATTCTCCTGTTTACGTTATTAACTTACGGTCCACTTTGAGTTATGTTTCCCATATTTTAGGGAAAAGCTCTGAACTGGGCTGAACATAAAGTTTTGGGTCTTGTGGCTAGTCCTGTCCAAATGTTGCTTAAGAACAGATTATTTCACTTGAATGAGACATGAGACGTTTTGCAAAACTATTGGAAGGCGTCTTTAAATTATGATCAACAAAATGTCCCCGCAGGGCTTCCATAGCTTCTTAGAAGCTCCATAGAAATATGTGAGGAGTTTCATTGCAACAATTTGATCTCATCCATCAACTTTAAACTTGTGTGTTTCTAGTTACATTAATTAATTTGACTTGGAAATTGATCATTTGAATCCAAGCTATTTTTACTGTTTTAGTCCACTTTGAGTTATATTTTCTATATTTTAGGGAAATGTTCTTCCAAATGTTGCTTGAGAACAGATTATTTCAATTGACATCTGTGTCTTTTCATAAATGCTTTATACATGTTTTATATAAAAAAAAATTTTAATAAACATGGATCACTATATTAGCCAGAAACAACAGTATCACATCAGAACTAAGAAGTACAGTTAAAATAAGTTATTGATAGATTGGTTGGTCGATATATTGAGCTGATATTTGGACTTTTTAATGTATTGGCTATTGGCCTTAAATCTCCAGCCAGAATACAACACAAAGCTTTATATTAACACTTTAATATGAAGAGATCACTGCATAAAATGTACCTTCACAGTTCTTGTATAGGTTAGTGGTAAAAAAGGGCTTGGTGGGAGTTTGTTGTAAATTTATATTACATAACTTGGGGAAAATAATCTAAATTGGCTCACATATCGGCCCAAAAGTTCAGCAGAGTTTATCTGCCATCGTTTGCTGTATTCTAAACAATTGGTATTGGCACTGGCAATGAAAAACCCATATCAGTTGATCAGCTGTTTGGTTATGGTTGGGTTTTAATGTGAGACATTATTTTTGACTTGCATGTTGAAGACACTATAGTCATGTTAGTGTTCTTTGATCTAGACTTAATCTATCTTAAGTAGTGGTCCAGAAAAACACACAGTGTCCTTATGTGACGTAAAGGAAAAAAGGGGGTTGGCTCCAAGCTGCCTGGTGCTTATTGATCAAAAATGTTGCACAATCGTCAATATATGAACATCCCTGAGGACTCTATCACAAAGACAGACAGGAAGTGTGCAAGTCTATTGTTCTGTAATGATGAAGAAGACATATGGTTGTCACTCCACTGGGAATAACTTTTTATTGAAAAGAGATTCAAGTTAAGTTATTGAGTTCTGAGTTTCACACAAATTATATCTAATTTTGGAGGATAAAATGAAGTAATTGTTTGAGCAGAATGCCAATCTGTAAATGTCTTTGTTTTCTTTGGGCTATGCTTGTGAATCCCAGAGGTTGGTTGCTGTGGGTGGCAGCTGGCAGACCTGCGGTGGGCCCAGTGTGTGTGCTAAGCTTCAGTAAACATCTTAAATACTCCGACAATAGCGATTTATTTAGATTTTGATACATACCATCCAGAATGAGATGTTAATATTTTGCCCTGACTTCTACCCTATTTTCTGTTAACAGTCCTATTTTACACAATATTGACTCTTCTCAGCTTTTAGCCATGTTATTATGTTATTACTAGTGCTGTCAATCAATTAAAATATTTAATCGTGATTAATCTCATGAATGTCATAGCTAACTCATCATTAATCGCAAATGAATCACACATTTTTGTCCCTTGAATAATCATTTTAATACAAGTGCAGCTGTGTTTGCAACCGTGTTTGTCGCCCCAACGCTGCTGTACTAAGGGCGATGACATGATCACACGGTGCTATTTGTTTACATGTGACGCAGCAGAGCTAACGCTTTAGTGGAGAAAATAAGTCCAGCGGCAGAAGTGTCTATTAAATAGTGAGGCTGTCCTGCTGCAATACATGCTCCTGTGTGAGTTTCTGGATATAACAGCTCGGAGCAGTGAAAACAGCTGGAAGAGAGAGGCTGCAAAACTTCTGTCTCTGTCACAGTCCTTATTGAAGATAAGCGCGAATTCACCGTGTGTTTTGGAGTGGACTTTATTTTGTGTTTTCCTCGTATGAATAACATCAGACCATCTGACAGGGCTTCTCAGTTTCGTACAAATTGTTTTGCTTCCTGTTTACAGCTGGATCCTGTCGTTTTTCAAACATTACTAGCAGCGGTCACAGCTTATGAAAAAATTAGTTCGCGATAAAAAAAAGAATGCTGTTAAAATTGTTTTGCGTTAACTTTTTAATAATGTGTAATTTTTGACAGCACTAGTTATTACCTCATCAAAAATATTACAACATATAAAATGTGTTTTGTTTCATTCACACATTTGAGTAACCCTTTATTATTAGTCTGTCTACATTTCCAAAGCTCAAATACTCTCTTAAAGTTCACAAGAGTCAATTTTGCGTAATATAGGATCTTTAACTTGCCTGTCCTGAACTATCTGTAAACATAGTTAATACATCTCTTATCATGCAACCAGATCTCTGACCACTTCCCTTTACAAATAGGATCAATGAATCTGCTGACTGCACATATCTGCACCATGACTTCCGATAAGTGACATCACATTTAAAGGTCTAATCTTTGCCCCGTCTGCGGCCCACGCCCCCACCCTCCTACCCCCTTAACCCCTCCATAACTCCTCCCCTCAACCCGATAGCTTTCACACACTACTGCAGATTATTGCTTTCCAACTAATACTTCTGACATTCATGCTCGGAGTATGAAAAGGGATTTAAAGACAGAAATCTAATCTGCCACCATGATGAAATATCTGTGTAATATCTTTGCAGGGAGCTTGGAAAACCTGAATAGAAAAGGCAGTATGGGAGATAGAGATGATGGAGCATTCTCAATCTCATCTTGTCCCCCTCTCAGACGCATACGAGGACAGTGGTGTTCTTGAGCACCATTTCCTCGTAATAATAACAGGCAGAGTTGTATAGCAGATTTTAGCCGCGTGGCAGGTGTAATCTTAAGGTCATGTAGATCTCTCTCTCCGCTCTCGTCTTCGCGCTGTTGAGGCTATTTCTGGCACACTTTCTCATGCGGAGGAGACTGGGAAAGCCTTGGGGGGAGGAGGGAGAAGCAGAGGAGGAGGAGGGGTGAGAAAAGCCTTCAGTGAAATGTGTGGAGAAATATCTTCCTTCAACCTGCAGTGGGTGTGAAACTTTGGATTGAAGTTAGGTTTGTGTTCTTTGTCGAAAAATGTAGCATCATTGGCAAAAACTTTTTTCAGTTTCAGTTTCTTGCTAAAATGGAGAGTGGGTGTTACTTGTTAAGTATAGTACGCACAACCCATAGACTGCTCACCGAAGCTCGCAGTTATGGAGTGAATTTGGAGCTGACTTCCATATTCGGAATAGGCATGGATTTATAGACAGAATATCGGAAAAAAAAAACACCCAGGATCATATAGTCCGCAGAACGTTTATCAAGGGGGTTACGTTCTAAAAATAACCCGCAATAGGCAAAATCTGCAAAGTAGTCAGCGTTATTTTTTATTATATATGTTTTATGGCTGTAAAACCCCTCACCACACACTTTGTACACTTTTCTCAGACAGGCTCCGCCATCTAAACAGAGGAACTGAGGAGCGGGGTTGGGGGTTCCACCATTTTAAGACCAAAATGACGAGGCTCACTGCAGCAGTTACAGAGAGAGGGGCGACCTACAAAGAGAATTGGAGCTGGAGTTGATTTAGACAGAAGCCTGCCCATGCTCACTTCCTATTTTGAATACGACAGCTAGTAGGATGGTTAAGTCCATTTATACACTGCTCAAAGAAATTAAAGGAACACGTTGAAAATACGTCAGAGCTCAATATGAAAGAAAAATGAAGACCTAGGCTGAACATTTGAGAGAGGTGACATCCTTTTGTTCCTAAGACATTGCCCATTATTTGTAAATCATTATATATATATATATATATATATATATATATATATATATATATATATAATGATTTACAAATAATATATATATAATATATATATATATATATATATATATATATATATATATATATATATATATTCATATTCAGATCTGATGTGTTTAATTGTTTTGAGCAGTAATATATAAAGTCTATGACACAACCACAATGCAGAAATGCGATGCAGAAAAATATACAAATATACATATTCTTTAATCAAGTCAAAATGAGACACATACACTTCCGTAACTGGTTTAAGTAAGTACTGGTTCTGTAAAATTATGATCAACAAAATGTCCCTGCAAGACTTCCAGAGCTGCTCAGAAGCTCCATAAGAGTGCATGAGGTTTGGCTTTGCAACAATTTGATCTTATCCACCAACTTTAAATTGATGTGTTTTTAGTTACATCAGCTAATGTGACTTGACAATTCATATGATTTGAATCCTGAATCAAACTAGTTTTACTATTTTAAGTAAGTTTTTAAAAAATCTGCCACTGAGGTTATTTACACTTGAAATTCTAGATAATGGTTAAGTAAGGGGAATACCAGTTTAGAGAGACCAGTCACAAATAGTTTTCATTGGGTAACTACTGATTCAAGGGTTGGAGAGTCAAATCCCACTCTCAACATCATCAGCAGA
The DNA here is from genome assembly GCA_034769755.1 of Odontamblyopus lacepedii. Taxonomy (NCBI): domain Eukaryota; kingdom Metazoa; phylum Chordata; class Actinopteri; order Gobiiformes; family Gobiidae; genus Odontamblyopus; species Odontamblyopus lacepedii. Next base: position 25,745,773 of record CM068352.1, read on the forward strand.
ACGATCAGATCCACTGACTTACAGGTTGGCACTGGAATTTCAGCTCCCATAGATTCTGCTGTTGTGTCTTTGGGCAAAACACTAGTGTATGAATTCATGGGTGAGTGGTTTCTTGATGTAAAGCGCTTTGAGTGCCATGAAGGTGGAAAAGTGCAATGTAAAAACGTGACCATTTACCATCTACATACCCTTAGGAACAAAGCTATTTCACCTTTCAAACTAGCCTAGACATCTCAAATAGTAGTTGTCAAGTATAGTCAGAAGTCATTTTAGGTATTGTCTTTCTCAGTGTGGTCCCATAGAAGGCCCAGCCTGTGCGTCGCGTGGCACATTCCCCTCACAGCTCTATCCAGCCGTGTGTCCGCTCCACGGGCCTCGGAAAAAGAACTGCCCCGTCAGCACTTTGCCCTCTCAGATGTGGAGTGGAGGATCGTGAGTGGGGCGGGGGCGTCACACTTAACAAAACACCATCTATCTCTCCTGGCTGCCCCGGCCTGTGTCTGTCTGCCTACGCTCCCCTCTGTCCCCCTGCCCGGCCCGCCCGCTCACGCCTGTTTGTGTCCAGCCAGCAAGTCCTGACAGGGAAAAGCCTCATCAGCTGAATTACTCCCAACTTCGCTGTCTCAATCAATTAGGGTTTTCTGGCCCGGGACATATGGACCGAGCTGCTAGGCCTGCTCTGTATGCTCCTCCGCCATCTTGTCCTTTGATATACAGTAGTTTGGGATTCTGCGTTCTCTATGTTTGTATCTTTGCATCTATATTATGATTCTTTAGACTTTAGAGTTTAGACAAGAGTGCTAACCACACTTCTAAAACATGTTCCTACCCTGAATATATTCAGAAGTGATGCATGATGTTAATTAGTACAGTGTAAATTCATAATATCTACTTATTTAGAATTCATTATTACCATTTACATTTTTTACTATTATTATTATTATAATATATTGGGATGTGTGAGCTATTGTGTCTAAGTAATTTCCCCTGTGGATCAATAGAATTTGTCTAAGTCTAATATCCTTCATCTTCCACAAGAAAAAAATACTCTTGGTAACATCCATAATGCGTACTGAATTACCATTTTCTATTTTTAAGAAAGAAAAACTACGAAAACAAACGTGTAAACCCACAAACCACATTGGTTTGCAATTTCTGCAAAGTGCTAAATCTAACTTTAGAATAAAAAAAAACACATAATAGTATAAATCAGTTACCACCAGGTGTCTGCATATTCAGCAAATTCAGTTTAACTACACTGCAAAGCATATAAAATAATATATCATGCTCTGTAATCTGCCATGTTGTTAAAATAGCATGCAACACCATGTACTGAAACTGCATTTAGCCATATTGCAGTAGATTTATAGGGTGCAAAAATTAGACAAATCAGTAACTATTAGATCCACCCTACAAAAAAGATAGAAAAAAATTGTCCATATTACTGTATAGCTCCAGTGCAAGTTTACATTTTGTCTCCTTTGTTTGTCTTGCTTAATTCTGTTGCAGCTGCCCTTGGATACCAATACCATCCAACTCTTAACATAACAACATATGGCCTTATGTCTGAGCAGTCTGTTTATTTAAAGACATATTGCACATTTCAACTCTTCACCCTCTGTGGTGCTCCAGACTTTGTAACATGTGCATCTCTGTTTAACACACATCTTTTGCAGCCCTGGCGTTGTTTTGAAGACTAACTATTTGCAAACTCGTCTGTGTCTGAACAAACAAAGTGGTGGGAGGAGCAGAGACGCCCCTGGTCCCGACATTAGCCCTGCTCTGTCTCTTTCTCTCTCTCCTCTCTCCCCCTCTGTTCTCTGTATCCACTCTCTCTGTCCTCTCTTCCTCTCTCCTCTCTCTGTTTCTCTCGTTTTGCCCAACAGCTCTTGGGACCAGCGCAAAAGGCAGTGTCATGATCAAAACAGCCCTCAGATACACAGTCATGTGGCCAGATTGCTAATGCTACGTTAACTTTTGCCTGCAGCTTTCACTACATGTTATATATAGGGACTAGGGTTGTGTGATTTCCAAATTTTGACACCATTAAACCTTCTCAACATTTTACTGGGGTATAGGGTATTACTGTGACTAATTAAGAACTATTTTGTAGCTTGCATTCAGAAACAATAGCAGAATTATATTATATGAAGATGAGGCACAAGTTCTGATCAAACCAAACTTTGCAGCATCAGCGCCCAAGCTGTTTTTATCAGCGCTTATACTGTATGCAAATGAGCCATGCGGGTTTAAGTTTCGTTTTGGTAAAACATAAACAAATGTATGCAAAGCTGCATTAAACACATTATTACTCAAAGTATTGGAAATGTAGAGCGGTGGTTGAGAGGACCAATCACAGCCCTTATTGTCTGTGTCGCTTCCCCTTGCTGTCTGCGTCGTTTTGACGGTAGTTAGAAAGACCCTCCCAGGACTCGAGCCCCTCCCAGGACTCAAGACCTTCCCAGGACTCGAGACCCTCCCAGGACTCAAGGCCCTCCCAGTACTCGAGGCCCTCCCAGGACTTGAGCAGATTCCTGGACTCAAGGCCCTCCCAGGATTTGAGACCTTTCCAGGACTCAAGATCCTCCAAGGATTCACATTCCAATAGAGCCTCGTATACCTCTACATTAAACAGTTTGTGCAACATTTTGGTCTGTTGCATCATCATGTTTTATACAAAATGTGTTGTTGTGGTGTTAAACTATTTTTTCTCCTGCCTCTTTATCTGGATTATAAATTATACATAATTACAGTTTACCATTTCAGTGAACCTTTAGCTTCCCAACAGTGGAGCCACTAGATATCTTGAATGTTAATTTAGGGTTTAATCAAAACTTGTTATTAAATGTAGTTTCAATAATCTCTTTAAGTATTTTATGATGCTGATTTATAGAAGGTCATCTGGAAAGCTTAGGTCCCCAATTATCAAATCAGCGTTTTAAGGTTTTACTGAACAAATGAATGCATCAGTAATCTTTTTAACATAAAGCAATTAGCTAAACAGTCCTCAAAATTATGTCAGGGAGTCCCCAAATGATACTGAGAATTTTAAATGAATGCAGTACTCACAAAGCTTGAAATGCAGTAACGACTGTAGATTCTCATTTTAAAAATCTATAGGACCAGAGGAGGTCCCTCGACTAGAGGAGCTCACTCTCCAATAGAGCCCCCCGTCCTCATTCATATTGTTTATCACAAAGAGCTTGTGCACCATTTTGGTGTGATATGTTGTGTAAAAATACAGTTGTAGTGTTTTTTCACAGCTTTTTCTTTTAGATTTTGGTTTTCTTAATCATTCGTGCGTGTTTGAGTGATATTGTGATCTCTCACAGACACTATTCAATCTCTTTTGGTTATTTGAGACCACATGTCTTGTCTAAGGCTCTGCCCACATTTCTACATAACCAGGAAGTTCTCCCAGCATACGACCCCTCCCTGCTCAGCCTCCCCTTGGCTGAACAGCAAAGGTCATAAACAAAACATGAACTAATGAAACATTTGAATACTTTGTTAATACCTCAAATTTGAGGTAGAGCACATAATAATGATTATGGAAACACCCTTTAGTCGCCTTTCTTAAAAGTCAAATCTGAAGAATAGATTGTTTCTCATCACAAATAAGCTCTCTGTAATTTGTCCACGACAAATTTTCTTTTATGAATTTTTTCAACTATTATGTATAGATTGCATTAACTGTTCTGTTTATGCTCAAATCTCTCTCTTTTTTATTTATTTTTTATTATTTTATTAATTAGCAAATATTGTGTTTGTTGCACTTAGAAGTGACAATTAAGGGGATATTTCAGAAAACAGCACAGACGAACAATGAGTGTTTACAAAAATATTTTGGCAATGCTTTAATAAGTGCTTATCTTTTTTTAATTATTACTGTTAATAAACCATTAACAACAAAACAAGTGTGAGCATTAATAAACTGCATATTATACTATAGTATATATACTATATTATATTATACTGTGATTTCTGGGTTGTATTCAAACCCTTAATAAAAATGCTTCATTTGATTCTTCAGAAGACTGGTTCATTTACAAAGGTGTTATCATTATAAAGTTTATGAAGTGGCGCTGCAACTGCTTTTGGACTGGACTGCTTTTGTAACCATGAATTATCGTAGTATGAAAATGTACTTTTTAATTTTTATTTAATTTAATTTTTTTTAATTCTTTATTTACCCAGGAAAGTCCTATTGAGATTACTAATCTCTTTTTCAAGGGAGTCCTGCCATGCACACATCACTTTCATACTAGGCAATGTGGGTGAAGTGTCTTGTCTAAGGACATAATGACAGTTTTTGCCACTGGCGCCCCACTGTTTTTGTTGTTTTAAGAGTTAGGCCTCAACCAGCAAGCCTGATGATAAGTAACACAGAGTACTTTTGTTACAACATATATTATGGAATGTAGGCGAGGGATGAATTCAAAGCATTGGAAATTGCAAAAGCCAAGTAATAAATAAGAATGGGTGTGCCAATAACTGGTATCAAAAATGAAAACTCAGTGAGCTCTAATTCTGAGTGAAGACCCCAAGAAGAAAATATTGAAAGACATCTCAGCCCTCTGCAGACACTCCATAAACTGTGACCTTAGAATTTCAAAAACATGTATTTTGGAGTTGCTTATGGGTAACAGCAGGGGACAAAGTAATTCTAGATAAAGACAATGTTGGGTGATGCAGCTTTGGGCATTTCGTTCTGCACTGTCAAACTAATATAGAAACCTCTTTTCAAATATCTAACAAACAGGACTCTGTAGGTGTTGGAACAATGTGACCTACTTTTGCCTGTTAATTTCTCATTAAAATCAGCCAATGTGCACCGTATTCAAAAGCCAAGGCAATTAGCAGGATATTGTGTATTATAAATTTTCCAAATATACCAGCCTCACCAACAGAAAGACAAAGTATGCCGTTTGTGAGTATTTTAGATTTTGCAGAATAGGGGAAACAGTTCAAACTATTTAATTGGTCCATTTAGTCATCACCTGCTCATCTCCTTCATGTTATAGCTCTGCCCAGAATGTTCCACAGTATGTCATTACACCTATCTCCATAGAGACAAGACAGTGCCGCAAGTTACAAGTCTGATCTTTGGTGAGGCAACTCCGTGACAGTGACAATGCATGTTTTTTAAGTTATTATTTCCTCAGCAATAAAAATATCTTCAAGACAAGCAGGTAGAGGACCCCCTACTAAAAAGTTGTGTATTGCACCTTTAAATAATCTATAACAATGTTCAGTAGATGCTGTTGTTGTACAAGAGACTGTAGTAATTGTGTATGCTATATTAAATACCGATATATAAATATGCGGCCGCAAATATCGGCAGAGCTTATCGGCAGTTGTTTTCTCTGGATTCTAAATTATTGATATCGGCCATGACAAACCCCATATCGGGCTATTACTAGTAGAAATTGTACTAGTATTACACAGTACTACTACTCCGAGGAGTAGTTTTAGCTTGGTTTCATGCATTTGGGAAGCCTTTAAGGTCAGAGTTGAGAAAAACAATGCCAATTTCTCATTTTATTCAGCGTAATTTAAACCCACACATCTCCCCCATTGCATTGTTAATGGCTGCACATTATCACACCCTTTCATTTGGACAGGAGTCATATTTTTGGCAATGCCCTGTGGGACCGACCAACATAAATACTTGTGTATGTGCTATGTTTAGAGGCATTTCTCAGTAAATGATTTGGGCTTGTTTTAAATTTATGTGCCAGCGTATGAGGCCATTTACCAAAACATAAACCACAGTGGCTGGAAGCACCCGGGGCGAGTTGTAACAAAAACACAATTAAAATCAGTATCAATTATTCATCACAAGTTTTCAGCTTGAGAAATTCAGTATTCGGGTCCAGATATTTTGTTGAAGAAATTGGGAGAAAATATGATGGTTGGATTTTATTTAGTTTTTTGTGACACCAAGTTTCCATTACTTTTTCTGCTGACATGTTTTGATCTCCTCTATACTTATTGTACTCAATATTAACTCAGCTCCGACTGTACATATAACGTATGTTTTGTTTTATTAAAATTACCTTAAAAAGTATTCAAGTTAACAACTCCTTTTTACCTTTTGTAAAGATTGGCGATTCCAGGTCTAAAATCATCCAAATGATTCTAGTGAACGTGTGTGGAGTTTAAAAACACAGTGGAGCACTTCCTGTATTATTATTTGAGAGAAGAACTCAGCCTAAATAAGCAGGGTTTGTGTGTTAAACGTGTGTGAATGAAACAAAACACAACTCCAGGTATGTTTGTTATGAGGAAACAACATTAGATCAGAAATTAGTGAAATATAGGCCCTTTAACTTTTGTATTAAATTAACGACAATCTGTCCAGGAACTACAGATGAATTCTTGCTAACACCTGGCATATGGCATATTTTCTATTTACGTTTAATACATTTTTAGATTCACCATGATCAAATAAATACATTTAGATTCACACTTGAAAAAATAATATTCTAAATCTGTTTAGAGCTCTGCAAAATGCCTGTAATAAGCCAATGCACTAATAATCTTCATAATCTTTTTTGTTTTCACTGCTGCAGCCCATACTGTCACGAGTTAAGCAGTTCCTCCCATTGTTTGACCTCATTTGTAATTACAAATTCACACTTATTGAATAACTCTTTTCGCAGGCCTGTGAAAGTGCGTCTTAAACATTTTGACGTTGGTCTTGTTCACGGGCAGAGTAATTATCTTGTCACAACCCGTTTGGAGATGGTCCTTTGGTCTGTTACCAAGACGACACTTTCCCTAATATCTGCTGTCATCTTTAATCGAACACCCACCTCACGCTTCTACACTCTATTATAAAGACAGAATTAACATACTCTAAACAGGGAAACAGGGTCCTGTGTCACATAAATGTCAATGAAAGGAGACATATTATGCAAAATCAACTTTTAAGAGCTTTTCACTATGGCATAATTGTTTTCCTGGTAACATTTAATAACTACATCTTAATTAGTCATCGTAAAGCATGCGTGCCTCTGGAATTTAAGTATCTCTCTTGGGCCCTATTCGAGCCCTCCTTACGGTTAGCTGTACGATTCTGTGCAATACTCATCCCACAAGCCTTCATCATTCATGCTCCCACACAACCATTCTCCACAAACATACAAAAGCTCACAACAACTTAACAAACCTGATGTGCAGTACTTTTATTAGTGAGATGCACGCTGATTGTGTTGTGATTAGGGCCTGACCGATATATTGGTTGGTCGATATTATCTGCTGATATTGGTACTTGGAAACATATCGGCTATCGGCCTAAATCTTGCCGCTATGGACCGATGGTCCATGTGGATGTTTTACCTTGGTATAAAGCTTAGACTCTATATTCTGCCCATTTAATCCAATTTACAGACAGATAAATGTCCTAATATGTGACTCTGCATCAGTATTTATCTGCGGAGTCATTTGTTTGTGTCCATACTGCCCCTGAACGCATCGCCATGTGTGCACTTGTGTACACCCACAGCCATAGATCCATGTGCGCACATATACAGTCTAAATAAACCCAAATGAAAATCCAATAGAGCCAAACCCAAGTTTTATAAACAGCTGAAGATTTACAGTGATTTTTTACTTCATAAATATATCGGTGATTATATTGGCTATCTGCAGCTCCAACTCCCATTTTATCAGTATCATATCGGCCGCAACAAAATCTATATCGGTCGGGCCCTAGTTGTGATAGTGCTCTGAAGGGTGAGTGGCTTAGCGTGGAGAGCAAAGGGAAGGGAGATTTGGCGTTAAAATATGAAAGTGAATTTTTTTGTTTTGTTTTCTGCAAATATAGCATTTCCAAAGCAATAAAAGGTAACATGGTGATCTAAATATGTTATGTGTTAGCAGTTAATACCCCACAGAAGTAAAATACCTCCTCTTTTAGGTGTTAGCTTAGGAGTTACTGTTTGGGTATTAAGTCAGTACTAAACTTGATGAATCATTCTTTAGAAAGATAATTGTTCATCATAAATTATAAAGTCTTTCTTCGTATTTTATTGTGGCTGTTTAAGATGCATTTATTATATTTTTGTATTATAAGCGTTACAGTTTTCCATTCTCATTCACCCACTCAACGTATATGCCCACTGTACATTCTCCATTCTGAGATATTTTTTTCCTCTTAAACGGTGATACACGTAGGATCCTGAAGCGGTGTGGAACAAATGATTAAAAAAAAAAAAAAAAAATCCACTTCCTCTTCCATACATAGTGATTCAAGTGTGCATGTCAGACCAAGGCTACAGTGGTCCCAACTAGTTTATGAAGCTTGAATAATGCATAATATATATAGTCCTTTAAAATGTATGGACTGTTTCTCTAATGTGAAATCTGCACCTCTATACCTCTCGGACAGTGTGGGCATACAATTAGAATTACATTATAATATATGAATAAGTACAAAAACTACCTCCAAGCCACCTACTACAGTGACCCTGAAGAGGTAAGCTAGAAAAATGTATTTCTGTCGTGATACTTTATTCTGTGTAACTTTTCTCCATGGAGACTGCAAAACTTCCTCTACAGAAAAGTTACATTGTGCACTTTTAATTAAAGCAGTTTACTCAGAAGGGTTTTTCTGTTATGAAAGTTCTAAACCAAAAGCTTGTAAGTATTTGGACATTTGGTTCTATAGCATAAATGAAACAACAACACAAGTTCTCTAGAGTATTTACTGATAGCACATCATAATTGGAATGAACCATAACCCTAATTGAACACTGTCAATTTACAGGCAGGTCGATGGTGAAATGGTTTGACAAAGTATAACATAAAGCCAATAATTGTCTCACAACATACAAACTTTTAATTGCCTACTGCATTTTCCCTCCCCTGAAGACTTTAGCTTTTTACTTTTGTCAAAACATCTTCATGCTTAACCATTCTGAACAGAAAACTCCATGAAGTCTGATGTAATGTCGTTAAAGGCTAACAATTTTGAAAAAACAAAACAAAACAACAACAACAAAAACAAACAACATTTGGAATTGTGATTTGTGGTTTTGGCTTCAATTTTCCAATTCGTTTCAAAGCTCAATGAAATAAGAGCTTCCATCCATTTATCCTAAGATAGTATAAGAATTTATTTTTTTTATTTTTTTATTTAAGGATCCCCATTAGTCTCTACAGAAGCAGAGACTAGTCTTCCTGGGGTCCAATCTCAAATACAATACATTTTAAGCACCATCAAAACAATCAATCAAAACACTGAGTTTGAGTTACACCATCAAAACACATAGCAAACACTCAAAATATGTTACATTCAACTTTTAGCCGTTTCAAATAGTAATTTCTTAAAACTTTTTTAAAAACCGCATGATTTTGTATAAGCATTATGTGTTGTGGCAGAATCTCATACATTTCAGTACATATTTAAAAGGCCCATATTATGCTATTTTCAGATCTATGTTATAATGTTGTTTTCTCATCACTTCACACATGTTTAACACACAAACTCTCCATATTTAAAGAAAACTCTCTGTTCCACCGTGTGATGCCATGTGGTAACGTGCTCCACTGTGTTTTTAAACTCCACACATCTTCACTAGAATCATTTGGATGATTTCAGCCCTGGAATTGCCCATCTACTGAGCAGAAGGTAAAATGTAACTTCATGACATCACAAAGTGTTACAGAGCATTTTGAGCATTGGAGATGTAGACAGACTAATAATAAAACATGTGTGAATGAAACAAAACACAACTCCAGGTATGTTTTTCATGAGGTAACAACATTGTAACATGACTTAAAGCCCATAAGAGCCAATTTTGTATGATATAGGACCACCTAACCTTAACCTTAGTATTATAATTAAAAAGAGGATTTTTGTTGTTTGCAGTCAGTGGTTTAGTTCATTATCTTTTTTATGTAGTCTTTTTCTTAGTGCGCTCAAGTTTGGATTTGGATTTCTGCTGCATTATCTCATTGTTAACCTAAATAATGATCTACTACAATACTTCATATATAGTCCATAGAAGGGCTGGAGGTCACATGATCAGAGTCACCTGACGTGTGTGTTGCTGCTTGAGCTCAGACTCCACAATCCCCTCACTGTTCACAAGTGTCCCTAGACGACTCCACCATGTTCCCCAGTCTCAGTTTGTCCTCGTTTGTCTATAGTCATCCAAACACATGACTATAGAGACAGTCCTGTGAGTCAGCAGATAAAAGAAATACAACAACGGGGGGGATTTTTTTTTGTAGAAGAAGTAAGCAAAAACAGTGCAAGAGTTCAGAACATAGGAACTAACACAGGGCTGCAAGATTACAGCACAAATGAACAGAAGTTTGATTGGTAGTCAAAGAAAATCATAAAAGCAGCAATAATGTAAAGTCAAAAGTTTGGACACACCTTCTCATTCACTGTTGTGTTTATTTATGTTTACTACTTTCTCCATTTTAGATGTGTCCTGAAGACATTACATATATGAAGCAAGATATATGGACCTAAGTAGCAAAGAAAAACCAAGTATTTTTTTTTATATTATAGTTTCAAATTCCTCAAAGTAGCCATCTTTTGCTTTGTTGATGCACTGCAAACACATGACCTTCTCTCAATGATTTTTATAATAAATGGTTTTCACTTCACGATGCAAAGCAGTCATCAAATTCATAGTTTTGATGCCGTGAGAGAGAATCTACAATGTGAATATAAGCTAGAAACATAAATGAATGTATGTCCAAATGTTCGACTGGTAGTGCGGATACAGTAATCATTAGAAAACAGAAATCCATTCTCCTGTTAGCTATTCATATTTCAGTCTTATCTCAAATGTAAATGCTCTGTCCCTTTCTCTGCATGTGGCCGACTCTGTGGATTCTTCTAAAGAGCCGCTGAAAACACTTCTGTTTAGAAAAGCTTTTAATTGACTGACTTCTATGACCCTATTTTACTTAGTATTCTTTAGTTGGTGCACCGGCTCTCTGCACTTTGAGTTTTATCTGTGAAAAGTGCTGTATAAATAAAGCTTACTTACTTTCTAATTACTTAAATGAATAGGGAATGAATCTTCCTTTTAAAAAAATTAAATTGCAATGTTTGACAATGTTAACAAAGATCTTAACAATCAAACAGCTTAAATCCAAATGTATCACTTTTGACGCTTTTAACACAGATCAACAACCAAATTCAACAATTAAATTATGTATTATAATTATGAAGTAGCAGAGGTGGGTAAATACATCTCTTAGGGAGGCAACCGGTGGTGTAAGAAAATAGTTAGATCTAATTTGCTAATTTAATTGCTTTATGCATATTCTCCTTTTGTTTATGAGGATAAATTAACTTGACTGAACTGCAGGAGTAAAAATGAATGTTTCCCTTTGGAATTGAAAATTGGAAGAAAAGTCATTCACACTCAGACAATGTAACATGAAAACCATGTTTGAAATATTCAGCTGAGGACCTCGCCTCTTGTCACTTTGTGAAGTGTGTATGCTCCAGAGACAGTTTGTCTTTTGATGTTTTAAAACTTTAAATTTGCTCCAAGTTTAACTCGACTAGTCCTTTCTTTTAAAATACAATAACACCTAAAGTGCCTTTGTTTTGACTGAAGTCTTTTGGGTGAATCTGGTACTATGCAGACACAAAGAATACAATATCATAGATCATAAAACCCACATTTATTTATTTTTTTTATTTTTTTTTTACCTCAGTTAAGATTTTCAGTCAGAATTAAAAGTGCATTGTGCAACTTTTCTGGATGGGGGTCTGTCACTTGCTTGTCTCCATGGAGATGTTATTGCTTTGCCTGGAATATTCCATGGTATGACAATAAACACATCTACAGTTGTGCTCATAAGTTTACATCCTCTGGCAGAATTGATGATTTCTTGGTCCAGAAGCTGCACATGGGACGTACTTGGATAGTCCAACATGATAATGATCCAAAACACAAAGGCAAGTGGACCTGTCACTGGCTCCAGCAGAATAAAGTGAAGGTTCTGGAGTGGCCGTCTCTTCTGACCTCAGTATCACTGAGCCTCTGGGGAGATCTCAAGCTGCAGTTCATACAATAGCCCAAGAATTTACAGGAACTGGAGCCTTTTGCCCAGAAGAATGGGCAGCTTTACCATCAGAGAAAATAACACATCCACAACTATCACAAAAGACTCTGCACTGTCATTGGGTCATTTATGTAGTTTCTGTTCTCATTATGATTTAAAAAGAGGAAACACATTTGTTTGATAATAAACGGCTTCACCCAAGCACTAACCATGAAAAGTTTTTGTGTTATCATTCATATCCTCTGAAAAATGGCCAAGAAATGATAAAGTCTGTCAGGGTATGTAAAATTATGAGCACAACAGTATCTAGCATTTATTTCTTACAGCTCTTTCTTTTGCTCAGAAATACAATAACTCTCTTTGCGAATAAGGTTGCCTCTCCACAGATCTGACCTGTAATGTGGACTATAGTTGTCTCCCTTGAGATAGATAGGTTTAACCTCTACCGTGGAACATTCTAAAGCAATAACATCTCCATAAAAACAAGCAAGTGACTGACCCTAAATCAGAAAAGTTGTGAAATACACCTTTTTATTATATTATATTTTTTTATTTTATATTTTGGAGACAGAGAATTTTGCATTATAAGCTTCATATTTTGGCAAAGCGTTTTAACACATAATGAGGACATATTTTGTTCCACCGTTAGTTAGTGAAGCTGCACACTCTTTTGACTTTTCGTTTTTTTCTATTAAAAAAAAGCCCTGCTCAAATCAATATCCCTGTGGTCTGTGCTTTATAGGTGACTCATAGCGCCTCTTGTTCACAGCAGCAGCATCATGACCTCTGACCCCGGCGCCTCGCTCTGTTCGTCTCTCTTTGGCCTTCACTGCCCACCGCAGCTCCTCTCTCCATAAACTCTCACGACACAAAGTACTCAAGACTGAAGCGGAGACGAGAAGGTGGGCTCAAAATCACAGTTCAAGATTTTCTTTGGTGCAGAATAAACAGCTTTTTGAAATAATTTAACCTCTAAACTTTCAGAGGGAGTTATTTTTGTGTAGTACACTATATGGTTAAAACTAGTTCTGCTCAAATTGACAGTGGAGGCTAAAGACTGAAGAATTACTATAAATCTGTATTCAGTGTCTTAAACCTGTTACTACAACTGCATACTCTCAATTATGTTTAATGTTATTCATACCAGCTTATAATTAATCAGTTAATTAGGTCGGTAAATTAAATCATGTGAGATTTTAAGCAACAAAAACAAACAAACAATACATCCATTTGTCTCAGAGTTATAAAAATTAGGACTTTGCCATAGGAGTTTACGCTTTATTATTTATTATACACTTTAAATGGGCAAAAGTCCAAACCAAGAAGCTGAATCCTATGAATCCTAGCTGTTTCTTTTGCTCATTTAATGTAACATTATAAATAATAGTAGTTAGGGCGGCAGTGACTGAGTGGTTAGAGTGTTTGCCTTGGGGGTTCAGTCTCATCTCAGCTGATTACTGTTGTTGCGCCCTTGGGCAATACACTTCTCCCCCCTAACCATGTATGAATGTGATTTGCGAGAGAGTGATGGTTGGAGGCAGATTCACACCCAGGGCAACTTTGGCTGCAAACGAAAAGCGTCCAACATACGCTTCAAATGTATTATTATATAACCAACAGAGGCTGTAGCTGTTGTAGTAAAAGTAGCTCTCTACAGTCTTGGTCTCAGCTTGAAGTTTTTCTACATCCTATTACACAGCAGTGGTCCATATCGTGTCTATTATAAGCATGTGTGAATAGAAGAGTGTGCCTTTGGTGCAGCCTTCCTGCTGTTTGTTTTGCCTGAGCTGAGCAGGTGCTGGTTCTGCTCAGACCTGCATGTATATATTTGTGTATTATTTGTGGACGTGTGTACAGGCTCCATCAGCTGCCCTGGACTCGTCCTAATGGGGCAAAGGAGCAACAGGGGATCACAAACAGCAGCTGTGCCTCGACCGTTCCCACATCACATGGAGAAGACACACGGTTCCACCAGACAGCAGGCACGTGGCCATTAAACACACAGGGGTAAGTCTCAATGTGAACACTGTGAACACTGTGAACACTGTGAACAAGAGACTGAACATAGTGACTGGGATCAGACTCACAAAATAAGTATACCCAAAAAAGATACAACAATGTCTAGACTGGTGGCAGTATCGACCTCCTAGTGTTGTATGTGTTTTCATATTTTGGGAAGGTATTGTAGAAACCTTTTTATTTAGAAATGAGAAAGAATTGCATTTGTGGGAGGATATTGGGAGCTTATAAAGGGTACCAATAAATAATGAGTGATTTCTTGCAAAAACACACTCATTGGAGATGGACCGATATGGGTTCTTTCATAGACAGTGCCGATACGATTATTTAGAATCCTGAGAAAAACGATAGCCGATAAGATCTGTCGATTTTTTGGGGAAGGTTGTGATTGTTTTCCCCAAATTATTGTAATTTAAAATGACCATAAACTTGCTCACAGCCCTTTTTTACCACAAACCTTTAAGAGAGAGGTGCAATCATGTTTTCAATAGTTACCTTTTCGCACAAAAGTGTTAAAATAAAGCTAAGTTAGTATTTTTTAGGCAACACAGCGACCAAAACAAAATATCTGCCTATGCAGGAGATTTAAGGCTGATAACTGAGTCCATTTGTGCTATGGTTTAGCATTAGTCATATTGTTTCCATTCAGCTGGAGCTCTGCAGTCAGCAGTGTTGGGGACGCTACTGAAAAAGTACCACTGTTATTCCCCTCACTATTAATCAAAACTTGTGATTCTGAAGTGGGACCTATCTCCAGTTTGAATAAAACTCTAACTTAATCAATAGCTAGACCTAAAGATAACCCTATGTACTTCTAGCAGTTGTATCTGTGTAGCACTTTGAGAACCACTGAACAAAACATATGCATATATATTATCATGTTATAAATATACAGTGTGTGTTTTGACTCATCAGCATCACCCTCACAAACCTGCCTTCATAAGCGCTCTGTGGAATTTACTGTTGGCTCATCTTTGTAATGGCTCCAAGTGCTTTGTCTATTAGCTTGATTGACATTACACTGTAAACACTTCCATAATTGGTGTAACACATCAGGCAGTGACAATAACATGCATACATTTTCATCAGATCACACAAAGGCAGCCATAACTAGATGAACACTGTTATTTTAAGGAAGTCATTCATATGTACATAAATGGCCATGGGCTCTATGCTGCTTTAAGAGTTAGCATAAGAAATGGTGTTTCTTTCTTGGAAATGTAACAAGGTAACAGTTATAGATCAGTGTTATATTTCTTTTACTATATTCCTATATTTTATTTTTACTTGTAAATATACATTTACATATTATGCCTTATTTGACTCCAGTTTCTTGCTATTTTTGCTACTAGAAATTATTATAACTATTTAAATGTTGTGCTTTGTTATTATATAATGTTGTGATGTATGAGCTACTGTGTCCAAATAGTTTCCCTTGTGGATTAATAAGGTTTGTCTAAGTCTAAGTCTATGTTGGTGGTTTGATGATCCCTGATACTGGAAATGCTCTGGTTGTGTCCTTGGGCAAGACATTTACCACTAATCTCTATGAATGTGTAAATCTAGCAAGTCCTACAGTTGTAATTATTGTTGATATATTTGTGTAATTGCTTTGCATTGTTGCTTTTCCCATACACCTTATGTACATTTCTTTTACAATTTATATTATTAGAAAATATTTTGCCCAACTATAACCTAAGGATGAGAATATTAAATGTGAAATTTCCAAATTTTAGAATGTGAGGCAGCCACACTTTCAGATATGGGGGTCACATCCAGGTTCATGTATTGATTACATTGTACTTTGCAAGGAAATATCCAAAAGGTAAATGCACAAATGTTGAACCTGATCATTTTTATTCCATTTTGATTTGACCCAAGATGTCACTGTATTACACCAAAAGTCTGCACTGTGCCCATATTCATTTTAGCTGCCTTCCATCTGTGTTAAATATTGTTGACCTATAGCAGGTGGTGACGTGATCTGAAGCCCAACAATATAAACACTGCACATCCAGTGCATAGTATTGTCTGTTCATCCTGTAGAGTGCTATTATTCCCCTCTCTCCAATGATTATCCAAGGTCCTATTTAGAAAAAGGTGAGCCATGAAACTGGTAAATGCTTGGCTCATGGGAAAAATTAGCGGTGAAAATAAAAACCATCCTGAGCCCCCTGCTGATTCTGCCACTAAAACACTGGCACGAAATGTCTCCAGTCATTATTTAGTCTAATCTCAAAACATATTTTAATCGGCTCCAGCAGGAAAGGACAATACTACAGAATAATATTAACCTTTTCACAAGAGAAATGGCTCATAACATAAAGATGTGGCTAATGAGAAATAGCTGATTGTGGTGATAGGTGGAGATTAGCTGTCGTCCTCAGGAAGTATTAGCATTTGTTTCTACGACAACGGTAACCAGAGATACCATGAGGTGTTTAGCATTCAGTCGAGAGCTTGGACATTATTGTACCCAAATAATATGACCCTCTATAAACAAGATACAACACACCAAGGAAATGTTTAGTAGAGTGTGTAGTGAGTGAATGATGGAAAGATTGTTAGGAACTGATAACCATACACCAGCACTCTGTTCCACCTTGTAAACTCCCTGGAATTGCCAATCTTTATAGAACAAAAGATAAATTGTAGCTGTAAACTTCAAAACTACCACTTCTTGACATCACAAGGTGGAAGAGAGTATTTTGAGCTTTTGAGGTGTAAACAGATTAATTATGCAGTATAGTACTCAAATGTGTGAATGATACAAAACACAATTCCAGGTATGTTCCTGATGAGAAAACAACAGGGCTTCAAGCTCAGAAGAGACAAATTCTGTGTAATGTAGGACCATTAAACTTAAATTTAGACTCAACAACTAATTTCACACAGTACAAGTGCACAGTACAAGGAAAGCAACACCAAATTAGTCCTCAACAAGAAAAAAAAATCCTACCTGCCACAGATTACAGGCTCCATTGCTGATTTTTCTATGTACTTCAGCTAGCCCCACTGAGAATTGAGTTGGTTTGGGGGTAACATGGTAACATTGATTTAAGGACAAGGTGAGCCCACATTAACAGCGCTAAACTGGATGCAAAAGGTGTTGTTGGCTCTGGCCTTTTCATTCAAAGAGAACGTAAAAAAGGTGGGTTTATTATTCCCTGATGGAGCTGACAGAAATAGTTAGAGAAGCGGCAAAGGAAATGGTCAGAACCAAAGTGTCCTAGATATCAGTGGGGAAGGGGGACTATGTTGTTCCCGGATATACACCAAGATAAAGCCCCAGAGTTTGATCTACTTCCCTCCATATTGTACAGGCAGCTTCTTCATTAGTAATACTGACTGTGTACTACGCCTTTTATTCAGCCATGACTAATGCAGTGTGTACTCAAATAGATCTTTTCAACTGAACGCTCAGAAGCCCATCTGAGCCCAGTTTGCCGATAGATAGATGGATTTCAAGAGCGTGTTTTGTCAAGTTTTCTGAAAAGACCCCAGTTACCAGTACATATAAATCTAAACTCAATATAATGTAAAAATAAACGTGTGAAGTGTACATGTCCCTACTGTGTTGCTGTAGTCTTCCACCCACTGTCCTAAAACATCTCATGTCTCTAAATGTTATATCTGCAAATCATCTGTGTACCCATCTGTTATATAAATATGTGAATTCTGTGAGGAAGGCTTCTTATTAAATGGAGCTTATCTCGGTAGCAGAGGAACCAGCCTCTTGTAATTGGCATTTTTACTGATGTTGTATTGTTTTAACATAATTCATGTATTTATCATTTTTACTACTCATATCTCTTTTACTCATTTCTACTCAAATAGATAACAGTGGGTTAATATCTGTTAAACTGAAGAAAAAAACGAAAACATGCCAATAGCTGATATAATCGCCGATATATTTAGTGATGTCAAAATTCACTGTAAATCTTCAACTGATTATAAAACTTAGGTTTGGCTCTATTGGATTTTAAATTGGGTTTATTTAGGTTCATTTATTGTTATTCTGCCTCTTTACAGTCATATTTAAAGACAGTAGGTTGGATTAATGGTGGCATTTTTTGCATGATATTCTAGCCAGTAAAGACCGTACTGTAAGTAAACTACTGCTGTTAGCCTTTAGCGGTAAATACATGTGTGTCCAGTATGGCGGCACGGTGGCTGAGTGGCAACACTCAGGCCTCACAGCAAGAAGGTTGCGGGTTCGATCCCCGGGTCACCCGGGCCTTTCTGTGTGGAGTTTGCATGTTCCTCCCCGTGTCTGGATGGGTTTCCTCCGGGTACTCCGGTTTCCCCCATCAACCTAAAACATGCAGCACCCCTATGAACTAACATCAAGGACCATAATGTCCACCCTCCTGTGGGCTCACCACCTGCAGAGGGGTTCATAGGGGGGTCAGGTGCTATGAGTATTGGGCAGCAAGCTGCCCCCGCGACCCAGCCGGATTAAGCGGGAGAAGATGGATGGATGGATGGATGTGTGTCCAGTAACGTGTACAGTAATATGGTCACTTTACAGTCGGCTAATAGAAGTGAAAACAGCCTGTTTATGTGTGCGAGCTACAGCAGCTAATCACTAACCAATGAGAAAGAACCAAAACGAACTTCAAAACCGACACTCAGCCTCACACAGGCTCCTCTCAGATCACAAGTCTGCACTAACAACTGTCCTTTTACTTCTGAGTCAAACTGATTGTCCGTAAAAATAATATAATCCAGCATGTTGCGCACATGGATCTACGGCTGTGGGTGTAAACAAACACATGTGAGTGACGCGACTCTGGAGGTGTGTTCAGGGTTGCCCTTCACGACTTCACAGACACAAAAATTATTCTGCAGATAAATACTGATGCAGAGCCACATATTAGGAGATTTATCTGTCTATGAATTGGATTTAATTGACATAATATCGAGAGTCTAAGCTTTGTAATGAGGTATAACATGCTCATGTGGACTATCGGCCCATATCAGCAAGATTTAGGCCGATAGCCGATATGTCTCCATGTGCCCCTATCGGTCGGGCCCTACTATGAATACAATAGTTAAACCATAGACACCAGACAAATTCACCTGTGCAATTCAATGTGCTCGTGATATTACATTCTATAGTCTAAAATATATAGTGTTATAGGTAAGAAATACATTACATTTCTGTGGTAATGTCCTTCTGCCTTGCACAGATACAATAATCTAACTTTCTCCATAGGGTGCAGTGGGTCTCAAAGTTCTTCAGAGGTGTCGTGGCGGCTCCACAGTGGCAGTGAGTCCTTTCTCAGTCACTTAACACACTTTAAAACCACAACCTCAGACCAGCCCAGGATGAAGGCACTCAACTTTTTCTGCAAGCGGAAAAAGAGTTTGATTTAGTGTTAAGATGTGCCCCTGCTGATGGACAGGAAGTGTGGAGCAAAGGGGTCTACTTGCTCCTACACTGTGTTTCAGATGACGTCATGCAACATAAGCATACATTTTAACATTAAAAATACTGCAATACTGCAAAATTACTGTTGCCTAGATGCAGATTATCACTGTAATATAGTGGATTCAAGGGCCTAATATTAATAGAAATGAGCAGGTTTAGTTTGGATATTCTTATGATAAAAACAGGGAAAACTGGTCTTTACCTTGGCCTGTCATGATAACAAAATTTTAAGTACGATATATTGCTGAAATAAATATAGATGATAAACAATCATATTGAAACTAATTTATGCCACTGACACAATAACCCAAGAGCAGATTTAAACCACAAAAACTAAATTTTAAATGTACAATATTGTTAAAAAAAATATGAGCTGTAATAAATAAATAGCAGAATGAAACTGTTTAGTATTTAGTTTGTACATGTAATGAATCTTAGTTAAGCTATTAATTCAACCTTTGCGGCGTAAATCAGCTAAAAAATAGAAAAAAAATGTACACACAATAAATATTGACCCAAAAGAAATATAGTTCCTTATGTCATATATTGAGCGATTAGTGGATATTATAGTAAGTATTATAGTAAGTTTCGTGACAGTCTACCCTTACCCACCTTCAGGGAGTATACAACATCACATATTAGAAACTAAAGGAACCACATAATCTAACTAACAATATTACTGCATGAAAATTTAGAACATTACATAAAAAATCACATGCTATTACTTATAATTATTTTCTCAACTGACTAAACTAAACTAAGCTAAGCTAAATGAGTCTATTTCTCATAAACATTGAACTTGAAATAAGCAATTACGCTGAAAAAGTTCGACATTTTGGGAAACATCTTGGCGAAATAATGGATTTTGAAAAGCTCAGGTCAACACAGGTAACACTCAGTACTATTCCATCCATCAGAGAAACAATGAAAGTCCAGTGATTACAGTTCTCCTTGTAAAGATAATACAAATCCTCCAATATGTCCAAACACTGTTGTGTATGAATCCTCCTGTCGCCCTGGTTACAGATGTGACCTCTCACACATCCCATCTGTGAAATGCACCTCCAATCATTCACTGCTTCATCTCCACACCAACGCACTTTAGGTCACAGTACAATCGCTGCCGCCGCTGCTGCCGCAACACTACTGAAAATAAAATGATACTGAAGTTAAGTTGAAGTAACAAGCTGTGACTTTCCATGGAGACAAGCAGATACGTCACCAAGCAGAATTACAGGCCAGATCTGTGGCGAGGCAAGAGGCAAAAAACTACAACTACCGTATTTTTTAGACTATATGTTTTTTCAGGGTTTCGGTGGTTCCTGTGACTTATATATTACATTTTTCACACTGACAGCCCAGAGACCAAATATAGGAATCAAAAATGAAAAAACAAATCTTTATCTGTTTTTCATTTTGATTTTAGAGACAGATAATAATAATAATAATAATAATAATAATAATAATAATAATAATAATAATAATAATAATAATAATAATAATAATAATAATAATAACAATAATAATAATAATAAATAAAGAGTTGTTTTTTCACTTTCTTATTTTTGGTTCTATATTGAAAAACAAATGAACGAATGATACACGGATTCTTCTCTATTGAGTTGTTTTTATTACTATAACTTCTATAACTCGCCTTTCAAGATAAAATGTCAGTTCTTGGTCTCCGATTTTATAAAAGAAATTTCCCCCAAAAAGTGTGACTTATAGTCCAGACTTATATGTGTTTTTTTTCTTCTTGATTTTTTGGCTGGTGCGACTTCTACTCCAAAAAATATGGTTCCAAGCAAAGCAACAACATCAACATGGACACAAGCAAGTGGCAGAGTTTTTACCAGAAAAGCTGCACTTTAAAGGGGCGGTATTATTAAGGTGGTCCAAAAATACATGCAAAACAAATTTAAGTTTAATTTTTGCTGATTGGAACCCTGCATTAGTATATTATACATATCTAAAACTAAAAAAGAGTAAAGTAAAGTAAAATTTGGTAAAATTCTGAGTTAATTTAGAGGTTGCACAAGACGCACGAAGTTTCTAGAAATTGCTGTCTCGTCCTAATATTTTGTCATTGTGTTCTGGTTTGTTAATAGAGACAAACTGAATCTCTATGCCTTTGCTTTTTATTTAAATACATTTACTTACTATTTGTGGTAATTTTGCATTAAACATGTGCACAGCTGCAGGCTAAATAAAGAAAAGAACAAATGATCTTTGACTACTTTGTGCAACCTCTAAATATTGTTTGATTTAGCTGATTTTTTTTATGTAAACATTAAATTAATAGTCATTTCCTAATGCCGGGTTCAAATCTAGAGAAAAGAGAAAAAAAAATTTTTGGGCCACCCTAGGATATTATGCAAAATAAATTTTATGAGCTTTCTACCATGTTATTATATTATATCTTATCAAAAACATGTCTGAAGAGGTTTTAGATGTCATTCCATGCATGTTTCAGTAATTTAGTAATCTCTCCCAGGCCCTATTCAAACCCTCCTCACGGTTAGCTGTAAAATTCACACGTCAATTCTCCGCTGAAATACAAAAGCATGATTCCAAACTTGTGATTGAAGATTGTGTTGTGATAGTGCTCTGAAGGGGGAGTGACTTAGCATGGAGAAGAAAGGGAAAGGAGACACAGAGAGCCAAACACGAAAGTGAAAATTAAAATATATGTTTAAAAAAACACATAAAACATGTTAAAACTTTTATTTTACGAATTTAGCATTTTCAAAACAGTAAAATAAAACATGGTGATCTCAATATATTATGTGTTGGCAGTTAATTCCCCAGAGAAGTAAAATCCCTAAAATACTATATAATAAGAAAACAACTGCATCTGATAAAGATGTTCTATTTATTATTATCGAGATGCAAACAAATCAGTCGCCTATTACAATTTTCCTTTTCATCAAAACCATTTCTAATCTTACTTTATGTGAAAAATATGTGTTGACGATAAACTTAGAAGTACTTTTTATTTGAGCTACTTGAGTAAATGAGTATCTTGGCCCCCCTGTACTATGTATACAGTACTGTCTTTACATGAAGCCTTTTGAGGTCACACACAACATCTGCCTGTGTGTCTGTCCATTTATCACGCTTTTCACCTCCACACAGCCCTTATAGCACGTCCCTGTGTTATTTATTTATATGCTAAACTCATCGCCCCATTCGAACTGACCTACTTCTCTTTTTACCAAAGTGTTCCCTGCTCTCCATGGTTTAATTTCAGCTGCTTTCCCCTATCGCTATAAACATCCAGAGGTTTATAGCTGCTGGGGTAAAGCTTTTCTATCACATGCAATAAGCCACAAATATTCAGCAATTAGCATGTATGTAATTAGCACATAAACTTCTAAGTTAGTGGACACATAGAAATTTATAGATGTTCTGTAAGATTTGCTTATAATTTCCCCACATTACACTATTTTCTGATCTATGTTATAATGTTTCCTCATCAAAAACATATCTGGAGTTGTGTTTTGTTTCATTCATAGATGTTTAACACACAAACTCTGCATATTTAGGCTGTTCTCTCAAACAGAAAACCCTCTGTTCCACCTTGTGATGTCATGTGGTAATACCATTGTGTATTTAATAATAATAATAATAATAATAATAATAATAATAATAATAATAATAATAATACATTTTATTTATTAGGCGCCTTTCTGGACACCCAAGGTCGCCTTAAAACAACATAAACAAAGTAAAAACATAAACATTTAAAATCCATTCACCTTCACTAGTGTCATTTGGACAATTTCAGCCCTGGAATTACCCGTCTCTATTGAACAAAAGGTAAAAGGTAGTTGTTAACTTGACCTGCTTCATGACATCACAAGGTGCGATGGGGCATTTTGAGCTTTGGAGATGTAAACGGACTAATAATAAAGTATAACTTAAACATGTGTGAATAAAACAAAACACACTCTGGTTATGTAACTTTTTACCATGCAAGATCATTTTTTACAATGCCAGATAATGCTAATAATATGTATACTGCCCCCCAAACACATTCAGATATGCACGATGACTGCATGCTGTATATGCGGTGGGGATTGGACTAATAACCTTTGGGTTTGGGTAGGGCAGTGTAATATGAGCAATATGTGCAAGATTAGATTAACATATTTGGGTTTATGGGTTATTCCAACAGGCTTTAGACCGTATGTTTAATTAACAAATGAAAAACTAAATGGACTTACTTGAATATAGGCAGTGTCAAAATGAACTCACTAAACAAAGGCATTAATAACACCTTTTAACCTAGTTACTTTTTGTTGTTACACTTTAAATAAAAAAAAAAAAGTGCATTTCTAAAAAAAAAATCATGGCTGTAAAATGGAGAATAATCTTACTACTGGAGAGTAGATTTTTATACTTATACTATATTTTGTTTAACCTTATTTTATTATTTTCTGCCTTATTCTGAGATTGCAGTTTTCCTCCTCTGCAGAGCAAAGCTGAGGAAACCATAAAGGCATCAAAAGGACCACCTCAGAGGTTTGAAGGGGCGGGATGGAGCTGGGGCTGAGAATTGAAGATGATGGAGGTTATAATGAGGCAGAGGGCAGAAACACAACTGGACCAGGACAAGTGAGAGACGACGGGAGGCTCAGGTAATAACTGACAGATGGAGAGGGGGTGAGAGATGTGCAGACGAGACCGAAATCTGTCAGGAAGTGTCTGATGTGAAGCTACTGAAAATGTACAGGAACTAAGAGATATTGGTACTGCAGAATTCAATTAAAAAGTAGACAGTTTTCCTACTGATGACATTACATTCTTATAGCAAATAAAGTAACCAAAAGAAAATGTATTTTGGTGAACCAGATTTTTTTTTTATTGGTGACTACTACCTTCACCCCTCTCAATAAAATATTATGGGTCTATGGGATATTTGATGTCATCTGAAGCACAGTAATACTTTCATTTAGGAATGGATACATGAAATGAAAAGTTGATCTATAACAGGGCCAGTCGTAATTGTAAAAACTCAGAATATCTCAGAAAGTATTTTTGGAGAAGACTGCATTTTCACTACAAAAAAGGCTTTTCTAACATAGTTAAACTGACTTGAATTAAGCAGATTTTAAGATTTTTTTACTTAATAAGATTAAATGTTTTTACTTGTTTCAAGATATTCCATCCTGATTTATCTCATCTTGATATTACAACTTATTCTAAGCACTTTTTTATGTTAAATCAAGCCAGGTTAAGCCTCTTTAACT